>CM055442.1:3966558-4022618 GCA_029228465.1 Salix viminalis
GGCATCCACCTTCGTTGAACTTGCTCAACTCTTCATGTATTAAGTCAAGTAGGTCACCATATGTTAATCCAGGATATTTCTTCAAAATGTATACTAAAAGGTAGGTCAAAGCACCATTCATTGTCTTCGTGAATGCCTGAAAATTTATGTATACAGAGAAGTGAGCTAATTCAAGTGCTTCCTGATCTAGAGACAGATGAACAATCAAATCGATCAACTGCATATATCTTACAGAGGTATCGACAGCAATTTCATGATCTTGACAAGCACTGATTGAAATTGCCATTCCACCGTCCGTATGTTTCCTTGCATTACCAGATGGAGGGCTGTTATCTTCCCATCTCTTTCTGTTGCAAGCAGTAAATTTGAATGTTTAACAGGAATTCCTAGGAGGTAAAACTATGTCGTGTGGCACAATGGATGAAACTTACTGTTCCCCTATTGTAGAAATGTTCAAGATCAAGAACTGTTCCACTGTGACAAGCATCGACGATTGCATGCAGAGTGACATCCTTTTTCAGCGGCCATACTATGAGGGAATTGATTTCATTGTCACTGATCATGCCTTCTGTCAGGAAATCCACCGGGCAAATATTCTCATCAAACCCATCACGCTCATCGCCCTCAAAATCTAGTTTACGGATGCCATGACCAGAGAAGTAGAACACGAGAGAGTCACCTGCCTGGCAGTCCTTGACGAGCCATTCCATGGATTCCACAATCTTTTCCCTTGTGGTACGCTGTTCTGAAGTTCACATTGCAAAATAATAGCTATTTTGTGACGTTCAAATAGGCCTATAATTTACATTTCTACACTAGAAAGGGCCGCAGTTAAGTTAATATCTGAGCAAAATAATTAGTTCTTTATAGAAGTAATATATTCGGATAACAATTGTAAATTTTATAACTTGAATTTTATAACATGAATTCTATATTCTATTCCTTCCCATCCGCTAGCCTACGCAAATTAGAAGGAATGTTGTATCCAATTGGAGAAAAAAGTGTAGCTCAGAAAACAAAAGAATGATCTTGAGCACATGGAACAAGGATGGCCTACATACAGCAATAATAATCTATACATAAAAATACCTGTAAGAACTAGAATGTTCTCCTCCTTGAAACCAAAATCGTTGATCAATAATTCTCTCATGCTCTTCACATCATTGATAGTCCCCTTAAGCATGTACTTCCTTTTGTAAGTCACTCCGATCAGCAGTGCTCGCTTCGTTGCTGTCCTTGTTCCCGGCGATGACCGCCGAATTTCTGAAGGCGAAGGCATCTTATTCAACGACTCTGACTTTTTTCTACTAATCTTGGGACCATCTGATATCTTTTCCCTTGCCTTTACCAATAGCTTTTGTATTCGGCAATCCTTGCTACGTCGACGTTCAGAGGTTGGAACTGGATTCATCGTATTGCAAATCGGGCACCTGACTCCGGTGGAATTTTCTGTCGTTAATGATAATCGTTACCTATGCATACAACCCTTCTAGCTTCCATCACGATCTGGTATGAAGAATCCCTTTCCAAGAGATAAAGAGAGGCTTAGCAAAACATTGTTTAAAGCACTGGAATATTAGAATGTCGGCTCTTGAGGAATAAAAGAATTTTAATTTTTCTCTCTTTTCCATTGATTTTCAGTAACTCTGAGCCTCCTCTTAATCTAGCTAGGTGCACTCAATGTTTAGAGTTCGCTAAATCTTAATAGCCTTTGTACTCCATCTACAACTACTGGTAGGCATAGATCAGAAAGTTTCTCTAAAAAAAAAAAATATTATTTTGAAGCTGTGTTGCTACTGCTAGATTGGGAATTCATTTGGAGCTTAAGCAAAAATAGCTGGAGTTATTTATAAGCTAAATTTCAGCTACTATGTGAATTTAACATTCAATTATATAAAGTAATTCAACATGTGGTATTAGAACCTAGTTTCTGCTATTTTGCTAAGTACTTTTGTTAGTGATTCTTAGTGTATTGAGTCATTTATTTTGATTTCCATTTCATGAACTTGCATTGTAATTTTATATAAGCTTTTGTTTATGAATTGTTGTTTGACAAAATCTATGCATTGTTGAACAAAAGAGTTAAACATTCAAGTAGGATTTTTTCAAACCCATAAGGACCCGAGTCACCTAAGAAAAGGTCATTAAGTGGGTTGGACCAAATCGGTCCAACCCAATATAGAACTAACCTAATAAAATGGGTTGACTTGCCAGTACTGTAGTAAATAATAATAATAATAATAATAATAACAATAATAAGAGGGGAAATTATGGGTGCAGGGGTTCGAGCTTGGGTTCTCCAAGTTCATAAAAGGCAACCCAAACCATTATGCTATGCTTCTTTTATACTTTAGTAATGTAATTTTTATTCCTTTTATTTATATACTGTAAGGTACATTATGCTTACTTCTTTTATGCTTATATAATGTAGTTTTTTATTCCTCTTGTTTTATGTTGTAAAGTATTTAATTAATACATTAAATTAACTTAGGAATATATCTTGTGGTTTATATTATTTAAATATAAATTAATTGATGTCTAGACCTAAGAATAATCAATTAAACAATTAATGTTAGTGAATTTTATGGTACTATCTAATTTTCAATGTCTAGGAAAGTTCTGTCTATGAAAGTCTTGGTATTTAAGTGTATCCATTGAGACCCACCTCACTTTCCTGGAAACTTACGTGGTTGTAATTTGGAAAAAATATTGTTTACTTCACATTGGTTGTTTGATTCCTAAGAACCTTATATTGACATCAATATAATTATTAGATGTTAATGAAATAGTAATTATCATAATAATTTTAGAAATGCCACATTATTCTGATTTTATAAATGATAGTTACATCAATAATATATATATATGAACTTCATAAGGAAAATTAACATTGGGTTGTAATGAATTCATAAATTTAATTGTTAATCCCCACAAGGATGTTTTTATTTTTATGACTTAATTACAATAAGATAGTAAATTTAATATTTAAAAAATAAAATTTATCTTAGCCCCATAGGTTCAACAAATTTTATTTATTAATGTTTAAATTTATTAGACTTATTAATAAGTAGTAAATTTCATGCATGATGCAACCTTTGCCCAGAGGTAGGTTGAAATTTATTATTAAATTGACATTGGTTAATTTAAATAAAGTTATTTCATAGCAATAATTTTTTTTTGTTTCCATGATAATTGCAGTTATTCCTTCTGCTTTGATTGAAATAGTTTAGATGCTAAATGGTAATAATTTTCTGAATGGAAAGAAATTTGCTTTCTACATTAGGGTGCATGGAACTTGACTTGTCACTTTATGAGGATGAACCACCCGCCCTAACAGACTCTAGTACGACACTAGAGATTGCTAAACATGAAAGGTGGGAGCGATCTAATCGCTTACGTCTCATGTTTATGAAATCTCATGTCATTAAAGGCAATTGGGGTTCAATCTTAGAATGCACCAAGGCTAAGGACTTTATTAACGTTGTTGAGGAACAATTTATCAGTTTTGATAAAGCCTTAGCCAACAATGTAATGAAAAGGCTATCAAGCAAAACCTTTGACAATTCCAAAATTGTTTGAGAGCATATCATGGAAATGAGGGACATGTCTGCTAAACCAAAGTCCCATGAGGTTGATATTTTTGATTCATTCTTGGTGCATTTCATACTTAACTCTCTCCCATCTGAATATAGTTCTTTCAAAATTTCTTACAACACACATAAGGACAAATGGACAATAAATGAACTTCTGACCATGTGTGTTCAAGGAGAAGAGAGGTTAAAGCATGAGAAGCCTCTAAGTGTTCATATGGCTACTCATGATAAGGGAAATGCCAAGAGAGGCAATCATGCTCACAAACCCAGAAAGGATAATAAGATTTCAATATTGTTAGCACAATGCACGATTTTCTCAAAATAAGAAAACCAACAAGCCATGAACAACGAGTATATTATGAAAATAAATTGTTTTCTCAAGTTGAGGCGGTTGAGACATTTAGGTTGTTTTTTAAATCCGGATATGTTTTGGATTTGGATAATGTATTTCTTATTCCTTATTTTTCAAGAAACTTAATCTCTGTTTCAAAATTGAATATTATTGGTTATGGTTTTTTGTTTATCAATTCAACCTTTAGTATTTTTAAAGTGAAAATTTTCTTGGTGGTGGAATAAAAATTGATGGTTTATTCAAAATTGATCTAGATCCCAATTTTGAAACAATTATTTATCATTACATACAAACATTGACATAAAAAGGAGTCGTATGAATGAGGACTCCATTTGGCTATGACACAAGAGATTGAGACATATCTCCATAGAGAGAATCAAAAGGTTAGTAAATAATAGAGTTTTAAAAACTCTTCACTTTAGTAATTTTGGCACTTGTGTGGATTGCATAAAGGGAAAGCAAACCACCAAGACCACTAAAGGTGCCAAAAGGAGCTATGATATTCTTGAGACATACATACTGATATTTATGGACATTTTCCTACACCCTGCTTAAATAGTAAGATATTTTATATCTTTTATTGATAACCATATACGGTTCATGTTTCTCTATCTTCTAAATGATAAGGTTGAGGCATTAAATGCTTTCAAGACCTATAAGGTAGAAGTAGAGAAACAAAAGAACATGAAAATCAAGATCATAAGATCTGATAGAGGCATAGAGTACTATAATAAGTACAAAGTAAAAGGAAAAAAATGATAGGTCCATTTGCAAAATTCCTTGAAAAGAAAGGCATTGTTTTCTCAATACACAATGCTTGGCACACCACAACAAAATGGTGTGGCAGAAATAAATCGCACATTAATGAACATTGTAAGGAGCATGATTAGTAATTCTTAGTTGTCTTTATCTTTATGGAGTGAAGCCTTAAAAACTGTTGTGTTTGTATTAGACTAGGTCCCATCCAAAGTTGTTCCTATGACACCTTTTGAATTGTGGAATGGATGGAAACCAAGTTTAAATCACTTACACATACGGAGGGTTGTCCTGCTAAAGTGAGGATTTATAATCCAAACATGAAGAAATTAGACCCAAGGACAACCAACAATTATTTTATTGGCTATACAATAAACTCCAAAGGATTTAGGTTTCACTGTCCTTCTCATGGTAGTAGAATTGTTAAGCCTATAAATACAAAACTTTTAGAGGATTCTGAACCTACTGGAAGTGCTTGTCCTCAAATGATTGAATTTGAGGAAGCACAAGAGTTAACTAAAACTCTTTTACCTTAAGGACATTTGATTGTTCTTAATGAAATTCAAAATGATTACTCTCATAACCTAATTTTTGGGTTACTCCCCAAAATAAAATAAAATGACAAAAATAAAATAAAAGGAGCCGGCGTGGGTAGTAAAATCAATGTGGAAATTTTTGTTGTTTTCGCGAGTCCAATTGTATCTCTTTGGTTCCAAAAATAGAGAAATATACAGATTTAAGGCAAAAATAATTTATCGTAGAGGAGCCCTATAAATAGAAGAAAAATTACATAGAGAAGGGGGGAAGAAAAAAGAAGAGAGGGAGTTTTACGCAGAGAGGAGAAAAACTGAGAGTAAACTGAAGAGAAAAACAGAGAGTGACGAAAAAAAAGAAAAAAGAAAGGAAAAAGGAAAGGAGCCTTACGCAGAAAAGAAAGAAAGAAGAAAAGGAAAGAAACGAGTAAAAGAACGAGAACAGAGAAGGAATTCTGAAAAAAAAAACAGTTCTTCTTCTCTCTCTCTCTCTCTCCCGGTTTCATAGCCCCTCTCTCTCTCTCTCTCCCCGGTTTCACAGCCCCTTTCTCTCTCTATATTCAGTCTCTCGGCTCTCTCTCTCTCTCCACCGTTGGAGGCCATCTGATCGCTCAATATCACCCTCATGACCACGTTAATCTCCCCCTCAACACCATCAGCTCAGCCACATTCTCTGGCAAGGCAACAGAGACGGTGACAGTGGCTGTAACGTAAGTCCGACACTTTGGAAGCTCACTCCGGCCACCACAGACCACCTTGGACAACGCCACCACGATAGGAATCATCACCTCGAGCTCCTCTACCCAACGGTGCTAGCAGGTACATCTTTCGTCAAAGTCGAAAATCAACTATTCATCTTCTCCCTCGTCTCGGCGCTGCATGCAGTGGGACATGTCCCACTGTTCATGCAGGCTGGGCTTGAGGGAGTGGGCGGGGCACAAGATCTAAGGGAGCTGGGCTTCCAGCCCGTGAGGACTGAAGCCCTAGCCCAAAACAACTTGGGCTTACAGCCCACAAACAGATGGGCTTCCAGCCTGTGAGGGCTAGAAGCCCAGCCCACCAACAGTTGGGCTTCCAGCCCATGATGGCTGGAAGCCCAGCCATACCCTTCTAGGCTTCCAGTCCGTGACGGCTGGAAGCCCAGCCTAGAAAAAAAAAGAAAAAAAATAAATAAATAATACAAATTGACAAAAAAAAAGAATTTTTATTTTTTTTACTACTATTATTATTACAAAAAAAAATTCAAAAAATACAAAAAAAAATGTATTTGTTTTTATGCATACGGCCAAATTCCATGATTTTTCCACACATATTTTTTGTAAAAATTATGTTGCATCTTTCTCATATTTTTGAAACGAAAATTGGATATTGTAACCGGTTTATGATTATCCGTTGGAATTTGGCCAAAATATCAAAAATAATTATAAATATTTGTGTTTCATCTATCAAGGTGTAAATTTTTATTGTAAAGTATACCCGCGGATAATTTTTTTTTTTACGGTGTAAAATTACATTTTAAAGTACACCCGTTGATAAAAAAGATTTTTACTACGGTGTAAAATTACATTGTAAAGTACATCCGTAGAAGAACAAAAAACTTATAACTACGGTGTAAAATTACATTGTAAAGTACACCCGCAGAAAAAAAAAAGTTTTTTTGAAAATGCAACTTAGAAAAACAATCAAACAACAATGCAGCTTACCTTAGGTAGGGTGCACTGGGTGTGATGTGTCTTCCCCTTGCACAACAAGTCTCCCTTACCCAAGACTCTCGCAGACCAATAGGTTCCTAGTGACCTTAATACTAGGTGGCGACTCTTATAATTATAGTTGTATATTTTACGACTATAAACAACCCCCCATTTCACTGTGTGCCGTTGTCTCCCCCGAATCAAGGGGTGATGGCGGGGTGCGAAGAGTGTAAAAAATCACCGTCGCGACAGATGGCGACTTACCTTGAACAATAATCAATCACAGAATAGTCAACTCATGAAAAAGAAGTTCAGATTAAACCTACTCATACTCTGCCAAATACAGAGAAAGTAGAATTAAAAAGATGCTCTAGAAAAATTAGACCTTTAATCTTTGGTGATTATGTTGTATATCTTCAAGAGTCTAATTTTGAAGTTCGGCCTAAGGATGATCCAAAAATGTTTTCATGAGCCATGAGTGGAGAACACTCCACATTGTGGTTTAATGCCATGAAAGAAGAGATGGAATTCATGGCTAAAAATCAAGTTTGAGATCTCGTTGACTTACCAAAGAGAGATGTAGTCGTAGAGTGCAAATGGGTTTACAAGACCAAATGATTGCTCTCTTAGAACTTTGAAATGAAGGATTTGGGTGAAGCTTCTTATGTCATTGGGATAGAGAATCACAGAGACAGAAAACAAAGAATATTGAAATTGTCTTAAAAGGCCTACATTAAAAAGGTTTTAGAGAGATTCAGACTGAAGAACTATAATGGTTCTATAGCACCTATCATTAAAGGGGCTAGATTTAGTAATGATCAATGTCCTCGAAATGCTTTGGAAAAGAAACAAATGAAAAATATCTCATATCCATCTGCAGTAGGCAGCTATTGTGCACAGGTCTACACAAGACCTAACATAGCAATGACAGTTGGAATTCTAGGTCGATATCAAAACAACCCAGGATTGGACCATTGGAAAGCTGCAAAGAACTTCATACGGTATTTGCGAGGAACCAAACATTATAGTTTGACATACAGACACACTAACCATTTGGAGGTGGTTGGATACTCAAATTCTGATTTTTCAGGATGTGTAGATAACAGAAAGTCTACTTCAGGATATATCTTTTTTCTTGTTGGAGAGGCTATATCCTGGAGAAGTAACAAGCAGACTATAGTTTCTACATATACAATGGAGGCAAAATTTATTGCGTGCTATGAAGCCACTACATAGGCACTTTGATTGAAAATTTTGTTGGTGGTCTCAAAATTATCGATTCTATAGAGAGATCAATCAAGATCTTCCTCGATAATCGTGTTGCCATATTCTTCTCTAAGAATAATAAAAGTGGATGCAAAAGTAAACATATAGACATCAAGTACCTTCATGTGAGAGATAATATCAAAAGGCATGAAGTGTTTATTCAACATATAAGTACTGAATTGATAATTGTGGATCCCGTGACTAAAGGTTTACCGGTAAAGCTATTTAAAAGTCATGTGGAGCATATGGGATTGATTGATTCATTGTGTACTTAGTCTTAATTTTTGTATATATACATCAAGTTATTATAATAAAGTTTTTGTGCACATTTATTACTTTATCCACGAGGATAAAAATAAAGTTTGGACCCGAATAACTTATGGGAAGTTTATTCTCAAAGTTTTTGATTGCCCATATGGTACTTATTTAGGGGATATTTTATATGTAATACATGGAAGAGATGACTTATTATATAATGGTCTTACCGCCATGATTCATGTGTAGTATTTTTTATGTGAGTGAGAGGATTCCATGATTGATTGAAATAAATAAAGCAATGATCATATTAAAGAACAAAACATAATGAGGAGTTTATGTGTCATAAGGGCCATGTGGGAGAATGTTAGAAATTACCATTATACCCCTCATGACACACCCATGTTCTTGCTTATTCAAACCTATGGTCATGGAGATAGATAATGGGGATCAATTGATTGATCACTGGGATTGCTGGGATGATATTTTTTCATGCTTGCGCCCTGCTATCCCCTGTTGAGGAGACAACAGCGTGTGGTGAAATGAGAGGTGTGTTTTATAGTCGTAAAAATTACATCTATAATTATCAGGAGTCGCCACCTAGTATTATGGTCACTAGGAAACCTATTAGTCTGCAAGAGTCCAGGTAAGGGGACTTGTTGTGCAAGGAGAAGACGCATCACTCCCAGTGCACCCTACCTAAAGATAAGTTGCATTGTTGTTTGATTGTTTTTTCTAAGTCATTTTTATTGGTCTTTTTCTAAGGTTCGATGTAGATTTCTCTCCATGAGAGAATCTCTATCTCATTGTGAGTTGAAAAACTAAATGTTTGTTGGAATAAATCCTTTATTCTTGACTGAGTTGTTTCCAGTATCCCATGATATAAGGATCTATTAGTCATAGGATAAATGGTTAGTTTTTCTATTTCAGTTTTTCTAGCTAAGTTAGTTGCGGTTCCATGTTTTACTTCATTCCATTCCAGTGCATGTAAAGGCTATATATAGCCTAAGTTGTTTCACATTCAATAACATAGAGAAAGCTATACTTGTCAAGTAAACACAAAAAACAAGCTCAATTGATGTACCGACATTTAGTATCAGAGTCTTAGTTTACGAAAACTTGAAGCAACAACGAAGATTAAATGACAGGAGAAGGAAGTATCTTTGTACAACCAGCAATTCCACATTTCAAAGGTCATTATGAAAAGGTTTACTTTTGGAGGTTCGGGACTCATCTTTTATTCCCTTATCACAACAAACAAATCTTGAAAGATATTCGCTGCTCGCCAAAAGTTTGATGAACACAAATTTCTCCTTTCAGCACAATCAAAAAGGTTGAAGACATTTATACCCAGCTTGCTTGTTTTGAGAGAGTTAAACTGTACGTCCAAAATGGTTTTCGGATGAGCATCGATTTTTGCGTTGATCAAGTTATTATTGGAGACTCGGAGGTGTCGAAGACTTTTCTTCATTTCTTGCTCTCACGATCCAATTACTCAATTTCTTATACTAATTTATCATTACAAGAGAAAATGTTTCTTGTAAACATCGAATGGCTTGGAAGATGAGATTTGAGGAGTCTGCACACAATCAGGCAAAACCATGAAAAAGTAATTAAGAGAATAATATGAATGGTCTCATATAATAATTTAAATTTTTTTTTGGTGAGATGTTTCCTTAACATGGTATCAGAGCATTGTTAACCTAGTGGTCACGAGTTCGAATCTCACCATCCCTATTCTATTTAATAAAAATCAAGCATAAAGTAGTATGGGTCTGTGTAAGTTTCATGTCCAAATGACTTTCACTTGAGAAAGTATGTTAGAGAATAATATAAATCATATTCTGGGACCTCACCTAACAGCTTACCTTTTAGGTGAGATGTTTACTTAACAAGTAATACATGAAAAATGTGAACTTGTTTCAATCAAATTCTATGCACAGATATTAACTCCATATTAGAAGCTGACCTGCAATAACTGGTTTTTGAATATTTTTCGCAGGAATTTTGCTGGAAGGCATCCACCTTCGTTGAATTTGCTCAACTCTTCATGTATTAAGTCAAGTAGGTCACCATATGTTAATCCACGATGTTTCTTCAAAAAGTATATCAAAAGGTAGGTTAAAGCACCATTCATTGTCTTCGTGAATGCCTGAAAATTTATGCACACAGAGAACTGAGCTAATTCAACTACTTCCTTTAGAGACAGACAGATGAATAATCACATTGATCAACTGCATATCTTACAGAGGTATCGACAGCAATTTCATGATCCTGACAAGCACTGATTGAAATTGCCAATCCACCATCCGTATGTTTCCTTGCCTTACCAGATGGAGGGCTGTTATCGTCCCATATCCTTCTGTTGCAAGCAGTAAATTTGAATGTTTAACAAGAAGTCCTAGGAGGTAAAACTGTGTCGTGTGGCACAATGGATGAAACTTACTGTTCCCTATTGTAGACATGTTCAAGATCAAGAACTGTTCCACTGTGACAGGCATCGACGATTGCATGAAGAGTGACATCCTTTTTCAGCGGCCATACTATGAGGGAATTGATTTCATTGTCACTGATCATGCCTTCTGTCAGGAAATCCACCGGGCAAATATTCTCATCAAACCCATCACGCTCATCGCCTTCAAAATCTAGTTTACGTATGCCATGACCAGAGAAGTAGAACACGAGAGAGTCACCTGCCTGGCAGTCCTTGACGAGCCATTCCATGGATTCCACAATCTTTTTCCTTGTGGTTTCCATTTGTAAATCTGCAGTTCACATTGCAAAATAATAGCTATTTTGTGACGTTCAAATAGGCCTACAATTTACATTTCTAAATTGGAAAGGGCCTCAGTCTAGTTAATATCTGAGCAAAATAATAATTAGTTCTTTCCTTTCTCTCATTTCCTACAGAGAATGCACAATTATAGAAGTAATATATTCGGCTAACATGAATTTTATATAAATTTTATCGCTTCCCATCCGCTAGCCTACGCAAATGAGAAGGAATGAAATATCAAAGGAAAAAAGTGTAGCTCAGAAAACAAGAGAATGAACAATGATCTTGAGCACATGGAACAAGGATGGCTTACATACAGCAATAATAATCCATACATAAAAATACCTGTAAGAACTTTAATGTTCTTCTCCTCGAAACCAAAATTGTTGATCAATAATTCTCTCATGCTCTTCACATCATTGATAGTCCCCTTAAGCGTGTACTTCCTTTTGTAAGTCACTCCGATCAGCAGTGCTCGCTTCGTTGTTGTCCTTGTTCCCGGCGATGACCTCCGAATTTCTGAAGTGGAAGACGCCATCTTATTCAACGACTCTGGATTTTTTCTACTAATCATCTGCTATTCGGCAATCTTTTCTACGTCGACGTTCGGAGTTCGGAACTGGATTCATGATATTGCAAATCTGGCACCTGACTCCGGTGGAATTTTCTGTCGTTAATGATAATCGTTGCCTATGTATACAACCCTTCTAGCTTCCATCATGATCTGGTCTCTATTGTTATCCACACAAGTAGCATATACAATACATGAAGGATCCCTTTCCAAGCGATTGAAAAAGGTTAGCAAAACATTGTTCAAAGCACTGGAATATTAGAATGTCGGCTCTGGAGGAATAAAAGAACTTTAGTCTTTCTCTCTTCCATTGATTTTCATTAACTCTGAGCCTACTCGTAATCTAGCTAGGTGCACTCAGTGTTTAGAGTTCGCTAAATCTTGATGGACTCCAACTGCCATAATCAAATCCAACTAAACTTTTCAAGATCAAACTTGATGTCATCCTCATGTGGAGAATATTAAACAGTGCATGAATCTAATTCTTGTCCAGGCTAGTTGTACTTGCCTTTCCGAAGCGGGAAGGGGGAGAGAGAGACTTGAGCATGAATAATATAATAATAAAAAATATAAAAAAATCAAAAAAAAAATCACATTGGTATTTCAAAATATTTTATATATTCTAGTATATTTCCCAATAATTTTGTATAATACTGGGTTGTAGATATACACCATAAGTAATAAACTTGATATTAAAAATACAAAATTCTTTCTAAAACTTTAATATAAAAAATCCAAACATTTTGAGAGTCATTCAAAAATATTTGTGATTTTATATTGATATTTCTTCTAAATTTTGTTCAATATCGGGTTATTTTCACTATAATTTGAGATTCCTAACTATATAAATACGCTTTGTTTTTCTATTTTTCATCCCTAAGAAATCTCTCAAGGAGTCCATCATATTGTAGGAATATATACCTTACAATGCATAAATATTAGCTAAAATATAATTGTCGTTGCTCTTTTACTGTAAGTTTTTGCACTGTGTACTAGGGGTGAGCAAACTAAACCGAATAATCGATTTAACCGAGAAAACAAGAAAAAAAACCCGAAAAAAATTGAACCGGAAAAACAAACCGTTTAAACCGAGTACAAAATTATAAAAAACCGTCTAGTTCGGTTCGGTATCAGTTTTGTATGGACAAAACCGATTAACCCGAACCGAACCGGTTCGGTTCGGTTTGAAGTGTTGATATAAATACAAACTTAAGAAACCCCAAAGTAAAAACGCCTCTCGCCTCTCTCCTCTCGCCTCCCTCTGGCTCTACAACTAAACTTCGGTTCCTAAACCTCTCGCCTCTCCCTCTCGGGCTCTGCAACTAAACTTCGGTTCCTAAACCTCTCGCCTCTCTACCTTAGCAAGCAAAGCAGCCTCACCTCTCTGTCTCTGCATCTTAAAAGTTAAATCTCCGTTCCTCTCGCCTCCCTCTGCATCTTAAATCTCCCTCCCTCTCGCCTCTCACTTCTCGGCCTCTCCCACTCTCTCGCTCTTGGTTTTAAGTTTTCACTTTGGTTTTTACATCCATTCAAGCCCCTCAAATTCTTCTCTCGCTAGTTTCAAGCTCCATTTTCTCTCCTGTGTACCTGTATCTCCCCAATCTAGATAAAAAACCCTCCTAGATTCTCCTAAAGTTAACATCTTTCAACTCGCATTTCGTTTGCTTGTTAGCTATAAAAAGCAGCTCATGACCTCAGAACCAAAAACAGGACAAGTGATCTGACAAAGCGAGAGAGGTGAGAGAAGAAGAAAAAAGACAAGAAACCATGAAATTGAATGCCCAGAAAGATCCAAATAAGATAAACCCAAATTCAGTTTTATGAATTTTTTAACCAAAAAAACCGAACCGAACCGAAAGTGGTCGGTTTTGAATAGATCCGGTTTGGTTTCGGTTTGAATTTTATTTTTTTTTTAAAAATCGGTTTGGTTATTTTTTTGACAAAAAACCGAATCGAACCGAAAATATTCACCCCTACTGTGTACATAGACACAGATTACAATGGATTATGATAGTAAAATTACCATTTTACCCCAGGATTGAAAAAATTTAACACCTGGAACCAGGGTCATTTTCGACATTTTCAGGGACATGGATAGTATTTCTGATTTCTTTGCACAACAAAACTATTATTTTACCCTTGGGTGCTGAGAAAACAACGCGGAATAGTGGGGATATTTTTGTTTTTTCACAAATTTAGGCGCAGTGAAAATACTAAGATAACCCCTGAAAAAAGACAAAAAAGAAGCCTGGAGCGGGGGGTAGTGTGGTATTTTCATCTCAAGTTTTTTCATGGTTATCGCTAGGTCGAGGGATGTATAGGTAATTTTTATTTTATTATTATTTTTTTTTCTGAAACACTACAAGTGCATCATACGGACACGCCAACAGTGTTTCACACGCGCACGATTTTCAGGCAGCACGTGCGGCATCTCTTGGTTGTGTAAACTGATCATCCATCGTGTCACTTGGTGCGTCGACATGTCCTCTGCCTTCTGGTGCGACGCGTGTCAGTTTCTGGTAGTCGATGAATCGACAGTGGATGATTTTAGGTTTTTTCTCCCTTTTCTCTCTCTTGCCTCCAGAAATTACAGGTACTTGTTCTTTTGATTTCAGTTTTATTCCTGATTTCTTCAATAGAAATGTTGATTTTTCCTTAATTGTGCTCTTCAATTGAAACTGATTATATATGTTGGTTTTCATTTCAGTCCTTAATTCTTTTGATTTTTTATTTGTTTTTGGTTCCTATATTTTTTTTTGGTACGCATTTAATTTGTTTTAATTTTGTCTTCTATTTTTTTCAGTATGCATGTTTTAAATTTGTTTAAATTTTTTCATATATGCAACTTTTCATTTCAGTCCTTATTCTTTTAATTTTTTAATCAAAATTACACTGCATTTTTTTATAAATATCTTTATTTGTTTCGGTCCCAAGGTTTTTATTTGTTTCAATTTTTTTGTTCGATCGAAATTCATTATGTATTTTATTTTCATTTCAAACCTTATTCTTTCAAATTTTTTTTATTTGGTATTCATTCCTTTTGTTTTATCAATCTTTCTTTGATAATATTTATTTTTTACCTGTATTTATACACCTATGCTTTTAGCTTTTGTTTTTAATTTTTGTTGTTATATTTTTATTATGGTTTTATTTTTATTTGGTTAAATCCTGAAATTTTGATTTATATTAATTTTCATCTTAAAATTAATAATTTCTCATATTTTCCCTTTGTTATTTTTTTGTGTTCTGATATTTTTATTTGTTCTTCGGGTTAGATGATTTTATGATTTCATTGCTTGCACAATAATAATGAAAATTTTAATGATTATTTTTCTTATTGTTTTTTTTTCAAAAATGTTTTTATGTTTTTTTATTCTTTGGGGCAATTTAATGATTTTAACTATTTGGGGAAAAAAATATTGATAATAATTTTAATTGTTATAGTCATGAATGATGATAAAGTGGAGATAAATTTTCAAGGATTTTTTTTTCTTTTTTGTAGATAGAAAATTAACTATTTATTGTTGTTATTTGATTATTGCAGGTGTTTTCACAATTTATATTATGTTTATTGTGTGTAATTTCAAATTGAATTATAAAATGAGCTAATCTTAATACAGTGAATTCAATGATTCAGGTATCTGAATCTTCTTGCTTTTTTAATGATAATGATAATTTTATATTGGTAATTGCATTGAAACCTACTAAACATATAAATTTATATTGATTTAAAATTTATATATTTTATAAGAATTGCACTTCACAAGAATTTTGTACAGATTTATTATTTTGTCTAAATTTATATTATAATAAAAAAATCTCTCACAGTTAATATGTTTTTATGTTGAAATAAATATGATTTCAGCCGCGACGAGAAAAAGGTTAATAGCTAGTTGTATAGTACAACTCGTATAAACTTGTGGTGGAAAAAAAAACTACAGAAATCTTGAATTTTAGTGCCATCTCTGAATCGTAATCATTCATGTCTACCATCTTCCATCGCTTTAAAAGGTGAGTAGAACCAGATGCCTTCATGTTCACTTTATTCAGTGGCTGCCAATGGAACAGCTGCTTTATTGGTTTATTAGATTCGAAATCTACCGGCCATATTATTTAGCACATTCCCTAGAAGAAGTGAGAAATCATACCAAAATAAAAACATTTAGATCAAAAATTTGCATATTAATTAAAAGAGAGAATAATAATAAGATATTGATATTTGTACTTGTGCTTGATTTAATCATTAAAGCTATGATATTACGTTAAAAATTATTTAACTTAAATTATTAGGTGATATTTTAAAATATTATTTATATTATTTTTAAATAAAAAACTTAATTAGTTTCTCAAGGAAGAAGAGAAAAAAAAAGAGTACTATGTTTATCTCGAACAATGATCGTCATCCACTTTAATTATGTTCTATGTTTTTTTTCTCTCAGTTTATGTGCTATCTTACAAGTAATAGTCTTATGAGGGAGTTGTTATATAGCAAGACAATAATTATTTATATATATATATATATATATATATATATATATATAAGACTTTTTTAATTTTAAATTCTAATTAAAGCTAAGGTGACATACAAAAAGGTTCTCCTATCTCTCAAAATATGGCATCCGATAAATTGACTTTTCAAAACATAGAAAATATCCCTTTGAAGACCTTTGAGCTATAGAGAATTATTCTAGGCATATACTCGGAGGGCTTGGGTTAACAATGAAAAGCTAAGTTCTTTTTCACTTTATTCCTTAGTTTTGTTTGGATACTTTTTCAAATTTTAATTTTATACCATAACATCGTGCTTTATATTTAATATCGGTTTTATTGACTATATAATCTATTTTAATTAATTTTTTATAAAATTATTTTGATATCATTTATGAGTCGCATGATTTGAAGGTTAATGTCAATTGATCATACCAAGACAAAGTGCCTTCTCATCAATTACATTTACCTCTCATAGATCTATCCCTAATTGTGTTTGTTTGGGAAAAGATATGAAACATTTGATTTATAAAGATATGTCAATTGGTCAGAAGAGTTCTAAGTAACAAATTAAACATGGACAAGGAAAAGAGATAGTTGGACAGACAATTGTAATGATTCTATTATAATAATGATTATGATTAATCATTTTGTGACCAAGAATAGAACCACAAGACCTTTGATGATTTGATTTCTATTCAATAATCACTATAATAGCAACATGGAATGCAAACATGAGAGTGTAATCATCAAAATCACCAACATCATGAAAATTGAAACTAGAATGATTTATGATAAACTTTAAGGTACATAAAATAAAGGTTAGAGAGAATAAAATACTAATAGAAATTTTTAAGTATAAGAATATATTTATACATGTAATTTTTTTTTTATATTTCAAAATATAAAATTTAAATTTTGGTTATTTTTTAAAAATATTTATTTTCAATTTATTTTAAAAAAAAATGTTAAAAATCTAATAGAAAATTGAAAATATTCAAATAAATAAAATTTTGATTTTAAAAGTTAAAGTTTTGAACATAAATATATATCTTTTAACTTTCATATTACTTCATTAATTTATATTTTTATATAAATTATTCATTATAATTGTATAATTAATAACATGATTATATTATAAAAGAACTAATTAAATTAGTTATGAGTAAGTAGGTGTATTAATACCAAATATATTAAGAAACCATTTGGGAATGTGGTTGAACAAACTTCACTAATACAAATGAGTTGTTTTGATAAAAAAATAATTTTTTTAATTATATTTTTGGATTATTTTGATGTGCTAATATAAAAATAAATTTTAAAAAAAACAAAATATTTTTCTTTAGATATATTTCTTAGCGAAAAATACTTTGAAAGAATCATGCTACCATAATACCAAACAAGCACTAAAATACAAATGAATTGTAAGAATAGCATTTTTTCCATATTTACACTACTAAAAATGTTATTTTAACAAGTTTATGTCTTCAAAATAGTAATTTCATCCCTAGATGTTTTTTTATCAGTTATTTGAGTTGTCTTAAAAATAGCAATTTCACTTTAAACCATTATAGGTAAGGAGTGAATACAAGAAATTTCATTTTTCTTTTATTAAAAAAAATGATCTTACCATTATTATAACTCATTCCTATAAACTAGTATTAAAGAAAATAAGGGATTTAAAAAAAAAACATTATCTCCTTCAAACTAATCATTGTGAATAGGGAAAATACTTCTTTTATTATTAAATTTTATTTTCAATTTTGTACTTCAATATTACATTGAGTGAGAATTGAGATTCCTGATATGTTTTGTGTTTTTTTTATACGGTTATTATGATCTCAAAAACAAATATTATGATATCAGGTGAGTGCTTAATGTTTTTTTAAAAATAAAATAAAATTGAAAGTAACGTAAAATGATAGCCCTTTTATTCTTAGAAAAAAACATGTAATTAATGTTTTTTTAAAGAATCTTCTTTCCTTAAAAGCTTTCTAAACTTCTTTGATTCATTTAGCCTTTAATTTTGATAGAGGGGAGAGAAAGCATCTATGGGAAAATGGTGAAGGATTGAGAAAGAGGCTAATTAGTTGGATTTAATCGATTAAATGTCTAAATTTCGATGCAAAGTATCTCTTTTAATGGGACGAATATCATTGAAGTGTGTTTGGCCATTAGAAAGGTTGTGTGATACAAATCACCAAATATTATCGTTAGTGAACCTCTTCGGATCATCATGTAAGTAGTTGTTGATGTAGTATCATGCAGAGTTGTACTGACTAGTCTGTCTATGAATCTCTCTCTCTCTCTCTCTCTCTCTCTCTCTCCACTGTCATTTTTCACTATTTATTACTTTTTTACCACCTTTTTATATAAATAAATATAAAATAAAATTACATCTAAAGCAAAAAAAAGAAACAAAATAAAAAATGGAATTTGGCTCTCCCTAACTAATTTTATTTTTTTCATGTCGCTTAATCAAAGTTTGATGACTAGATGGATGAAGTGATGGAAAGACAACATCGGAGCTGGTAAGGGAGTGGTAAAACTACTCTGGTGAGGCTGTTCATGGAAGATGGCGAATGGCAGATCTTCGATGTTTGCATTAGGGGTTGGGTTCTTTTTGTTTGACAGGGATATTAGGGTCTATTGATTTTAGAAAAAGGGAAAAGGTTTCTTCGTTAGGAAGAAAATTCTACAACTTTTATTCAATTCATCATCAACTATCTAATACGTAGAGAAACAACATATAAATACTTAAATCCTAATCAGATAAACAATTTTTTTTTGGGTGTGAGAAAACCCCCTAGTTGTTCTAGATTCTTGTAAGAGATGTACATCCCTGACTCGAACTCGAAACTTATTATGTAAATCACAAGTTCTCTGTCATTACACCACGCTCCTTGAGAAGTAATTAGATAAACATACTCATTACTCTCTAAATAAAATTGTCTAACAAATCCATGATAAGAGCTTAGATATAATGATGTGTCCTGCTATATCAACCAATGGTACACATAGGATATTTCATAATTTTTGCATCTTGTGACGCTCAAAAAATATAAATTCACAAATAAATTGCTTGAATAAACAATTTCAGAGTTGATCAAGACCAAAACGTTTCAGTTTCGAACTATTTCAGCGATCTTGGGACACAGAGTTGATCAAGAACAAAACTTTCACTTGGTAGGTTAAGGATATTCACTGATTGCCAAGAGTAAGATAAATAGAGACTCGCATGTCATAGGCATGCTGGTATTTTAGTAATTTGCTCTCATGATCACAGAATAAGATGTTCCTTGTAAACATCAAATGGTTTGGAAGCTGAGATTTGAGGCTTCTGAACACATCAAACAACACAATGAGAATTCATAAGAAAATGTTTTCTAAACCAAGGAAACAGCAAGTTTATGATAGAAGATGACCTGCAATAACATTCTTTTCATGATTTTTTTAAATATTTTTCTAGAAAAGCATCTGCTTTCATTAACTTTCTCCAATTCTTCATGCATCAAATCAAGTAGGCCACCATATGTTAGCCCTTGATATTTCTTCAGAAATTTTATTAAAAGGTAGGTCATAGCTCCATTCATGGTCTTTTCTGTGAATGCCTGAAAATTTATGTAAATAGACTAATGAGCTAATCCAAATATTTCCTCTGAAGACAGAGCAATTAATCATATTTATTTTATCACATCAGAGTGTTCATATTTGTAGTTAGATAATAGACAGAATATTACTACTGAACTAGTGTTTATCTTACGGTGGTATCAGCAGCAACTTGATTATCCAGACAAGCACTGAGAGATATTGCCAATCCGCCATCCGAATGTTTCCTAGCATTTCCAGATGGAGGGCTGTTATCTTCCCATTTGTTTCTGTTGCAAGAAGAAATATGCATTTTCAGCCTGTAAAGGTGAAACTACGCAGTGCAGGATAAGAAATAAAGCAGCAGCTGAAGCTTGCAGATGTGTTGAAACCTTGCAAGCTTTATAACACATGCAGAGTGTTAAAGAACCATCTCACCTAAAATATTAAGTTATGAGGTAAGGTTCCAATATATGATTTATATTATCTTTAACATACATCCCTCAAACAAAAGTCTTTTGGGCTAGAAACTTGCACAGACCCACACTACCCTGTGTTTAATTTTTATTAAATTGAATGGTGGTGGTGAAATTTGAACCCGTGACCACTAGGTCAATAAGTTTCTGATACCATATTAAAATACTATCTTATCTAAAAATTTAAGCTATTAGATAAGATCTCAGAATATAATTTATCAGAGGGATGAAACTTCTTACTCTTGTCTATTGTAGACATGCTCAAGATCAAGAACAGTTCCGCTGTGACAGGCATCGACAATTGCATGAAGAGTGACACCATTTTTCAGCGGCCAAACAATGGCTGAATTAATATCATTGTCAACGATCATGCCTTCGGTCATAAAATCAACTGGACAGATAGTCTCGGAAATCCCATCTCGTTCATCGCCATCAAAATCTGGTTGACTCACACCATGACCGGAGAAGTAGAACACGAGGGAGTCACCTGCCTGACAGCCCTTCACGAGCCATTCCAGGGATTCCAGGATGTTTTTCTTTGTTGGAATTAGTTCTGGTTCTATCTCCTGATCTGCATTTTGTATTGCAACAAATAACAGAGCATTATTATTTTTCACGTATTTTGCGATAAATAAATTTCCAGACAACCAGGTTAATTATGCAACCCAAGATTTAATCAACGAAACTCCTAATAAAGCAAAAAAAAAGAAAATCTAGATGGGCAGTTATCTTGTGTAATAGTTGAAATCATCCATAGGTGGACACAAGCAGACAATATGGTTATGCATTTCATAGTTTTTTTCTTCATTCAAGTAAATTCGAGTTTTAATGACTGAAGTTCAATTTATTTGTTATTTAAGAGGAAAAAGCTAGGCTAGAAAAAAAAAATTAAAAAAAGAGAGGACTAAACTAGTTATATAGGTGATGCGATCTACATAATTTTATTTCACATTGTACCCTAGTTCCTCCACATCCAATTTATGGTTTATTCCTTCCTTTCTGCGTTTCCTGCATCAAAAATTTACAATTCCCTAATGGTCATCTAGGTTCTTGGAGTCCCACGGTAGATCCCTCGTAAATTTGATTTCATCCCATGAACTAGCATATGGGAATCAAAAGGAATATTTTCAATCAGTAGCAGGAAATGAAAAACAGTGAGAGCAGAAAACAAGAAATACCTGTCAGAACCAGAATGTTCTCCTCCTTGAAGCCACAATTGAGGATCAAGAATTCTCTCATGCTCTTCACATCATTGATTGTCCCCTTAAGCTTGTGCTCGCTTTTGTAAATCACTCCGATCAGCAGAGCTCGCTTCCCTGCCGGTCTTGTCTCCGATGATGACCCCGAAATTTCCAAAGGGGAAGGCTTCTTATTCAACGAGTCTGGGTTTTTGCTACTAGTTAGATCATTGCCGGATATCTTTTCCTTTACCTTAACGATTAACTTTTTGATGCTCCGATCACTGTTACGACGCTGTTCATAGAGTGGAACTGGATTCATCATATTGCAAGTTGGGCACTTAAAGTTCTGTGGAATTTGTTGTCGGTACTGATAATCGGTGTCTACATTTACTGCACACAGCCCCTCTAGCAACCATTGTGATGTGATTATTGCCACTCATGGTAGCAATATATAACTCAAATACAAGAAGAAGGTTCAAGAATATTATAATGTCGGCACCTATGATTTGCTTTATTTATAGTAAATTCTGAGTCTACTGTAATCATTAACTTGCCATTTATGTTTTTTTGAATTCTCTTTAATTATCCAAGAATTTTGTAGATGATTCAAAGATCTATTTTATCCACTACGTATGCTACACTGTAGAATCTCCAGCACCTATAAAATCGAAATCTTTAAGAGTTAACTTATCTATAGTTGGCCACTAGTAAAGGGTTTGGGATAAAAGAGTTTGTATTCTCTATGTGATTGCTAATATGATAGTCATTAGAGGTCTGCATGGTTGTAAGTTCTAGACTCGTAAAACTAGTCAATGTATGTGCAAACTGACACGAAAATCCATATTAATCAAAAAAAAACTCGATAAGAGTTGTGGCGGCACCTACATTGCACAGAATATTATACAGTAAAGTGATAAATTTTTCCTTTTCTTTTTTGGGTTAGAAGAAATTCAGTATCTATAAATGGAATGGTTGAGATTAAACTCAATATCTATAAATGGATTGGTATTGCATCTTATCATTTTGGAAAGGAAATAAGGAGACATGATGAATCATTATTTCAAAACTAATAAGCCTTAATTTTTCATTTCATGGCAATTTATTTTGAATTTATAAGTCATACATACTCCAGAAAAGTCTTATTTTATTTATTGTAGTCATATAATCATACTAACTTTATCTCATCATGAACTATGGAGGCATTCAAGGACATATATACATTAAACAAAAACAAACTATTTATATCCATATAGGAAAGTTGAGCAGGATATATAATTCCCACCATATTATTTTATATTTTAATATTTGATTATACTTATTTTTATCAAATAATCAAACCAAAATTAATATTAAATTGAAATTTAAATTGAGAAAATAATTTTATTTTTTAACTAGGTATTAAGAAATAATTAAATTTATAGCTCTGTTTTTAAGTGAAATTACAATTCATTTTAGAACTTTAAAAAAAAAAACGAAAAACAATTTAACTAACCTATATAAAATCGTTTATATTTTCTTCAATTAGTCATTATTATTTTAGATCTTTAAATTTATTCTTGTAAATGATTAAAAAAAAATTATATTAGATAATTGAATTAAAATACTACAGTTAAGATAATTGAATAATACAATTATAAAGCATGTGTTAAGAAAAATAGCTCATCAAACAAAATATAGTTGGCCCTTATATGCGTGACTATTTAGCACTACGTTTTAAAATGTTTTTGAAAAAATTATTTTTTGATGCAAAAGTTGTGTTTGATAAATTATTAATATTAGATAGTATAAGAGAGTAAAAATAAAATTCACCGCACATGTATGTGCTTATGATTTATTTACTGAAATAATTTATGTCCTAATCAATTAAATTCATTGAACCAGAAATAATATTGTTTTGGCATTTAAACCTAGCTATACCATGGAATATTTTTTCTTCAAAATGTAAATGTATATGTGCATATATATATATATATTCTCAAAATCTGTAGTCATATATAAAATTAGAGTAAGATAAATTTAATTAAGTATAGAAAGATTGGTTAAAAATTTAATTTCTCTAAAACTTATTTTCCCTTTGTTCTTTATTCTGCATCTAACTTGTAGCCCATTCTAAGCAGAACCTGATGCCCATCCCTTTATTCCTAGTATACTGGTCGTTAATTAGACATTTTGCAAAAAGAACAAATAATTGACGAGGAAAAGAAAATCATCACAATGAATTTGAACCGTGCAAAAGAAAATAAAAAAAATTAATTTGTGTTTGTTCATTATTCACCTTTAAATTTACAATCATACTATTTATTAATTTGTGTTTGATAATTTGATGTATGATATTAAAAATATTTTCAATTGAAAATATATAAAAATGATTATATTTTTTTTTTTTTTATATTAGTATATTAAATCATTGAAAAATCTCTAAGATATATTAATTTAATATTTTTTATATGATTTTTTTAAACTATTTTAAAATATAAAAATTACCACAATTTAAAAAACTAATATTTAAATTATGCACTAGTTTTTTTATCATGATAAAATTATGTACTAGCTATCTTCTTCTTTTTTTGAATTATTTTCTATATTATTCACCAATAATATTTTGAAGAAAAGTCAAAGACATCTTCAATAAAGTGGAATTAATTGCTCACCTCTAAAAAGCAAAAAGATAAAAATAAAAGTTTTGTCATAGATGCTTTTTCGAGATTTTCTTTACCTTGTAACTATTTGTTTTTTTATAGCCTATTTACTTTACAATCTAATCTTTTATCTCTCTTTTATTATTTAAAACATCAACATCGTCTAAACACCTTTTTTATATTAGAAATAATCTGATCACAAGAATAATCTGTGTCATCTAGTGTGTTATAATCTAATTTTTTTTATCCATCATACATCAAACTATCGACTTCCTAGCATTTTTAAATAAGGTTATAGAAAATGAACTTGTAGCATAGCGTAGTTCAAAAAAATTTGTTAACAAAAACTTTAAAATATGTGGAAGAAACCCTATAGCACAAATTGTGTATACACATTAAATTCATTATTAATTGCTATAGTGTAATGACTATTGTTCCCTTCAAAGAAGGGCAATAAAAGACTATTAGTAGGGGTAGTTTGGTGTTTTTAAGTGATCTATTTGACATTAAATGTATGTGACTTTATCATTTTATTTGGAATAGTAAAATGACATTAATAGCTTTTATATCAATGTTTTTAAGCTATTAAGCAACTGTTTTTAAGTACATTGAATTCATCCTTGGAATCCCAAAAAATCAAATCATGGGTCTATAAGCCTTTTGGTATTGAAGTATGTTTTTTTTGTTAATTTTATAGTCATTAAGGATAGTTTTGTCTTTTAATTTAATACATTAATATTAAAACTGGACAAGTTACTACTAGCATGTGGGAGACACTCGCGTCATTTGGGAGACATGCATGAAAGTTTTTGACAGAAAAAAATGCATTTATTTGTGTTGTTGGAAGTGAAACTACATCCTCTTCCTCTCGACACAACACATGTCGTTTGGTTTGAGGTGCAGTAGTTTGTCGCTAACAAATCTTTTTTTCCTCATTTATCTTTCCTACCATAAAAAAATACAAGGTAGTCTCTTTAGATTTATGTCTATGGTCTATTTTTATTTTTGATTCGATCCTCATTTTTTTTTAAAAAAAACATTCTTTTTTTTAAAAAAAATATTTTTTGTATAATTTATTTTTCATTTCATCCGGTGAACTTTTTTAGGTTGCCCTCTAGTTTAATTTTTATTTTTACTTTTCACTCTTATTCTTGTAATTGATTTTTCTTTTTATGATTTCTTCCTTTCAGCATTTGATTTGCTAGGAATTGGACTTTCTATTTTCTTCATATATGATGCTTTGTAATGATTCTTTATTTATTTAATTAAATGTTTGTATAATCTTTTTTAATCTTAGTCATTACATTAGTTTGAAGAAAAAAAATATTAAAGCATTGATTCTTGATTTATTTAATTAAATGTTTGTATATTCTTTTTTATTTACATTTAATTTTTTATGTTAAAAAACATTTTTAAAAATTCTATATATTTTGTTGTTTTTCACCAAAAACATAAAACGAAATAGCTTGTATAATCTAAACAACATGTATACACAACCCCTGCTACTAGTTCTTGTAAAAACTGAAAACCAATCTCTCCTAAACGGGTACGTATTCCAACCCATTTTAATGAATTGTATGGGGGGAAACTAATTAAATATTTATTGCGGAATGCTTATAGGAGGTCTTCTATTCTAGAAGGCATGCATCATGAATTAACCTATTCTTCTCTTGTCGCAGCATTCTGAACAAAAATGTGTAGTGATGGGCAGAAATAGGGGCGGCTGCAGGTTTATGTTTGATATAACTTGGAAGAAATTCTGCTCAATACCATTTTCTTCTGATTCTTCTCACTTCCGTACAGCAGAGAAGAAGAGAACTCTACATATTCAAGAACATCATCTATGAACATAAAATTCTAGAATATAAAAGGACTAACTGCATATATTAGAAATTACTTCTTAACATTAAATTGACAAGAGCCTATAGATTAGATGAATTTAATTTCTTCCATTAGAAGTGACCAGGAAGAGGGAAAGATTATGAATGAATAGCTATTGTGTAAAAAAATAAGATAACTTTCACTTTTCCGAAAGGATTATACATAATCTCATCGTCAAGAAAACAAAAATGTACAATTTGAATGGTGACTTTCAACTCTTAGATTGATTCTAGCGTAAACTGAATGTTTTTTTCTCATGAGTTACTGAAAATTATGTTATTGCTAGCAAATTCAAGAAATTTACATCCAAGTTTTGTAACTTACAATGCGATCTGTATAGCTAACAGACCAAGTAAACGTAGCTAACGAGGAAAAAGAAACCTAAACTAAAGGAAAAACAAATCAAAGCTGCGACCTACAATGGTAGCGGTGGGAATCTGTCAACTTCTTCATGAATCACGAGCCTTTGATTACTCCTAGTTGAGAATGAATTAGGAGGCTTAACCTAATAGTTAGCCACTCCTTTCTATATATATGTGTAGGGCAACATACAATAGTAATTGTGGAGATTACCACATAAGAATGAGATTACAATATTTCCTATTTACATGCTATAATACGCCCCCTCAAGCTGAGGGTGGAGAATCAACCCGAAGCTTGAACCTGAAAGCCGTAAATGAAGGAGCCGGAAGTGGCTTAGTGAAAACATCGGCAAGTTGATCCTTGGAGGAAATAAACCGGATCTGAATCTCTTTCTTCGCAACTCTATCTCGTACAAAATGATAATCAATCTCAATATGTTTTGTGCGAGCATGAAAGACAGGGTTGGCAGACAAGTATGTGGCGCCAAGGTTATCACACCAAATGATAGGAGCATAGGTGGTCGGAATCTGAAGGTCTGTTAATAAGTACTGAAGCCAAATAACTTCAGCCGTGCCATCTGCTAAGGCCTTATATTCAGCTTCCGTCGAAGACCGAGCAACAGTGCGTTGCTTACCCGATTTCCATGAAATCGACGTCTGACCAAAGAACACAAGATAACCGCCCGTAGATTTCATGTCCTCAATACTACCTGCCCAATCTGCATCAGTAAATCCATGTAAAGCAAAAGAAGAGCTGCGAGTAATGTGTAAACCATGTGATGCTGTACCACGAAGATAACGCATGATGCGTTTAACGGCAGCCCAATGTGATTCTGTAGGAGCATGCATAAACTGACATACCCGGTTAACAGCAAAGCAAATATCCGGACGTGTGAAAGTGAGATATTGAAGAGCACCAACCAATTGCCGAAAACGAGTAGCATCAGGAAACAAAGAATCAGGCATAATGGTGGCTTTGGATGCCGAAATAGGGGTGTCAACAGGTTTACAAGATAACATACCAGCTCGTGTGAGAATGTCAAGTGTATACTTATGTTGACAAAGCATAAGTCCCATACTAGTAGTCTGAACTTCAACCCCCAAAAAATAATGAACATCACCCAAGTCTCGAAGTTTAAATTCTGAGCTCAATAACCGAATTAGGCGTTGCAGCAAAACAGCATTATTACCCGTAAGCAGGATATCATCAACATAAACCAAGAGATAGCAAATGTCGCTACCAACTGAGAAGATAAACAATGAGGTGTCCACTTTAGAAGCATGAAAACCAATGGACAATAAGAAGTCATTCGAGACAGCGTGTACCATGCTCGTGAGCCCTGTTTTAAGCCATATAAAGACTTATGCAATCGACATACATGACCTGGGAGAGCAGAATCAACAAAACCTGGAGGTTGTTTCATGTAAACCTCTTCATCAAGTACGCCATTAAGGAAGGCATTATGAATGTCAAGCTGATGAATTTTCCAACCACTCGAAACTGCAATGGAGAATACCAAGCGTAATGTTGCCTGTTTGATAACAGGACTAAAAGTTTCTGAGTAATCAATACCTTCCTGCTGAGTGAAGCCCCTTGCCACCAGGCGTGCCTTATACCTTTCAATACTACCATCAGATTTGCGTTTAATTTTGTAGACCCATCGGCTACCAACAACATTCATGGATGGATGAAACGGCACCAAAGTCCATGTGCTGTTTGCGCGGAGCGCTTGAATTTCCTCACGCATTGCATTATACCAAGCCTCATATTTGTTTGCTTCATTAAAAACAAGTGGCTCATGTGAGGGAAGAGTATCTACCCGACGGAAGGAGGCAGAAGAGGAGGCTGCCGTGGTGATCAATGCTGTCTTTGGCTGTCTCGGACGAAGAACCATGGGGTGTTTGGAAACAGCCGGACAAGGAGCAACCGTACCTGTACCTGGAGTGTGATGAAGAGGATAGGAGGAGAGATCAACACAAAGCTTTAGACCAGGAGGTGAACTCGGGGAGGAGCTCGGCTGCACCGCAGGTGGTGGTGAACCTGCTGTCGGGTCAGTTTCGGACCGAGAGTGTACTGCTCCTGAAACCTGCACATCTGAATCTGTTCCTGCACAAAAATCAGTGGAACGACAAGCATGTGGTGATAGTATGGCCATGCGGGATGGTGAAGCAGGGTCAGATGAAACAACGGGCAAATGTGGGTTGGTATTTCTGGTGATTTGGGTATGGGTAGGCAAGTATGGAGGAGGTTGCAATGATGGAAGGTAGGTAGGTGTAGTGGATGGTATCGGGGCAGTTGTTACCTGTTCAGATTTCCTAAAAGGGAAGACACTTTCATGAAAACGAACATGACGGGATATATAGATACGATCAGACTCTAAATCAAGACAGCGATATCCAAGATGAGACGAGCTATAGCCTAAGAACACACATGGAGAAGACCGAAAATCTAATTTATGAGCATGATATGGACGTAAAAATGGGAAACAAAGACACCCAAAAATACGGAGAAAATTATAATCAGGAGTGCGATCAAACAAGCATGCATAAGGAGATTTATTTTGAAGGACAAGAGTAGGCATGCGATTAATAAGATAAACTAATGATTCCATAGCATAATTCCAATAGCGCAATGGAGCATGACACTGGCCTAGAAGGGTTAGACCAGTTTCGACAATATGCCTATGACGACGTTCAACTGTGCCATTTTGTTCATGAGTATGAGGGCAAATTAGGCGATGGTGAATACCAATGGTTTCAAAGAATTTATTTAATTTGCGATATTCACCACCCCAATCAGTTTGAACAGATTTAATTTTACAAGAAAACTGACGCTCAACAAGAGTTTGAAAACGTTGAAATGTGGAAAATACATCAGATTTCGCAATAAGGGGATAATACCAGATATATTTAGTGTGCGCATCAACAAATATAACAAAATAACGAAAACCATCAGAAGAAAGCATGGGAGCAGGTCCCCAAACATCACTAAAAATTAATTCAAGTGGATTTGATGTTTTGTGACCCGTCGGTCGTAATGACAGACGGGACGATTTTCCTAAGGGACATGCTTGACATTGAGTAAACGATCGTCTAGACGTACAAACAATTTTCTTTTCGGAAACTAATAAATTCAAAATGCGAGGAGTTGGATGACCTAAACGACGATGCCACAAGTCGGCAGTCGCGGAAATGCAAGAAGACAAATATGCTTGAGGAATTGACGTAGCTGAAGACTCCGAGAGGACATAAAGACCATCATGACTCCGACCGGAAAGAAGAACTTCCTTGGTGACGAGATCCTTCACATAAAACACAGAATCGTGAAATTCAAAATAAACATGATTATCACGACAGAATTTCTGAACAGATAACAACGGTTTGGTAATGTGAGGTACGCGAAGAACATTAGTCAATGTAAACATGCGTTTTGGGGAATGTAAAATAGAACGTCCAACATGGGATATGACAAGGGCCTTACCATCACCAACATGCAAGAAATCGTTACCAAGATAAGGTGCAGAATCGGTTAGAGTTGCAAGGTCCGGTGTCACGTGTTGATTCGCGCTGGTGTCGGGAACCCAATTGGCAGCAGCCGAATCATGTGCAACAGCAAGATGAGCAGATGGCTGCTGTGTGCTGCCACGAAAATTGGAGCATTGAAGGGCTGAATGGCCGAGATTAGAGCACAATTGACAGCGCACATGCTGCTGTCCAGACCACCCCTGGTTCGGCCTCATGTCTGCTGAGTTGCGCCGGTGCTGCTGCCATGGATTGGCAGCAGAGTGGCCCCTGTTTTGGCCTGAAAATCTGTTGTAATTGGGACGCCAATTACCTCTATAACGCCCCCTGTTTCGGTTGTTATTAACCATGACATGGTTGGCTGAGTTTTGTGGCGTTGGCAGCAGTGGTGGCTGCTGCGGCAGAGGTGAGGATGGAGCGCCGAGAGCCATTGAATGGAACGAATTTTTGTGCAAAAATTCGTGAGTGAGCAGGTGGCTGTGAAGATCAGCATAGGAGAGAGGTTCGGCCTTGGTTATGAGGCTAGTAACCAAGTCTTTGAACTCACCGCGAAGACCATGAAACACATAGAGATTGAAGTCTTCAAGGGACATAGGACGTCCCACAGCAGCCAATTCGTTAAACAATGCTTTGGCTTGCTGCATATACATGCTAACCGAGGCATCACCTTGCCTAAGGTCTTGAAAGGAGCCATGGAGTTGCATGATGCGAGAATTAGAGGGAGAAGCAAGGGCCTTCTCAAGAGTTCGCCAAACACAATGCGAAGTGGAACAATCAACAACAAGGTGCAGCACATCAACGGAAAGAGAGGAGAGGAGGGCACTCAAAATGAGTTGGTCTTGTTGCTTCCAACGAAGAAAGGAAGGGCTAATGGCAGAGGAAGTTGCAGCCGTAGCATCAAGCGAGTGAGCTGGAGGGCACGGCAAGGAGCCGTCAACAAAGTGAAAAACACCTTGACCAAGGAGATATGGCTTCATTTGCATTCTCCAATAAAGATAATTGGTGTTCGTAAGCTTCAACGAAACAATTTGATGAGTGTTTGATAGGGGAACCATTGCTGAATTTTGTGTTCCCATGAGAGGCAAAGGAGAGGAAGAAGAGTCAAACACATTCTCCACATGTGGAGGAAGCTCTTGGCCAGCAGGAGGAGCATGGCTGGCCAGTGATGAGTCAGCGCCGGTGGAAGGAGAGGAGGCAGCAGCGGCGGCAGCAGAGGAAGCCATGGGGAGGAAGAAAAATTAGGACCGGCTGTGGGAGAGAAAAAAAAGTTTTGATGGACAAGGGCTCTGATACCAAGTTGAGAATGAATTAGGAGGCTTAACCTAATAGTTAGCCACTCCTTTCTATATATATGTGTAGGGCAACATACAATAGTAATTGTGGAGATTACCACATAAGAATGAGATTACAATATTTCCTATTTACATGCTATAATACTCCTCAAGGGAAAGTTTGAGCACCGACTCAAACATCTGTTTTGAGCAAGAGATTGTGATCGGCCCTTTCTCTACCTGCAGGATATCCTCGAACTGACGTAGCAAAGCTTGGAAAATTATGGAATTTGTGCATGCGACAGGAACATCGTAACGATCTAGGTTTCCTTCAAGTTCCCGATCGCCGACATACACTGGGAAGTGGTTGCTTCGTGTAGGTACTTTCTTCTCGGAACCCTTCTTCTGCTTCCTGAACTTTAACTTCGTTGCTAGGGATCGAAGACTTTCTTGAATCTTTCTCTTGGAAAGGCACGAAAAAAACTTATCGCTCGATAGAAAAAAGAGGAGGTGCACTCGTTATAATGCAAGGAATTCGTTCATTCTCTTCATATAGAGACTTTTATCCGTACAATATTGTAAAACAGGAAGGTTTGAATCCTGATTTTCAAAGGATTTCAGACTTTTATCCGTAGAGTATTGTAAAACAGGGAGGTTTGAATCCTGATTTGCAAAGGATTTCAGACTTTTATCCGTTGAGTATTGTAAAACAGGACGATATTTCTTGAGTCCCATCGGATGTTTTAAATATTGCCAGGCTCCTGCGGAAGGTGAATGTTCATAGGAAAGGAATCTCCGAAATCATGTATGAAAATTGAAATCTTGATCAAACATTTAGATGATTTACTTTAAGCTAATTTATATTACATTATGAATTTGATTAATAATAATAATAATAATAATAATAATAATAATAATACTAAAAAGTATACTATTAAAATTTAAAAGTTGAAATCAGCAGGCAAATCTTACAGGAATAGAAAAAAAAATCTCCTAAATGGGTATTGAAAAAACTAGGCAATGGGGTGAGAGAGGCTCGAACTCTCAACCTCAGGATAACTCAAAATCTATAAGACTTACGTGCAAGCCAAGTTCGCCACACTATATATTTTTTATACTAGCCAATGCCCTCGCACCTTGTCGTGGGAGACACCATATTTTTTTCAGCACAAAAACTATTAATTGTGTGAGATTTTTTTATTATAATATAAATTTAGTCAAAATAATAAATTGAGTTATTTTGTGTTTGGATGATTGTCTGAATGAGTTGTAGTGGTTTGGGTTTTGATCGAATTTGATGGTCTTCTCTCCCCTTGATCCTCATCTTGATTTTCTCTCCCTATTGCCTCATGCTCACGTTTTAGCTTTATTTGATCATCATACACATGTTTAGGTGTAAGAGGTACAAGAGTGATGGTTTTATCATTTTTTACAAAGGTATACCTATTTCTAACCCCATCATGAATTGCCTTCCTATCATATTGTCATGGTCTCCCCAAATAGATGTGGCTAGCTTGCATTGGTACAACGTTGCATAGAACTTCGTCAACATATTTCTCAATCGAGAATGGAACCACAACTTGTTTAGTCACTTGCACTTCACCACTATCATTCAGTCATTGCAATCTATATGGTTTAGCATGCTTAACAATACTCAAATTCAGTTTACTAACAAGGGTTGTAGGGCAAACATTAGCACAACTTCCACTATGAACTGAGTGTTTACTCCATAATGGCGGTCATATCGTGCCCCAACCATGTCCTTCAAACCCCTATACTACCTTCATATAAGGCAATCACTAGGCAATTCATAGACCTTTGAGACCAGGTAGAAAGCTTACCCCTCATGTAATGACCTAGAACTTGTCTTAAAAACTCCTGATAATTCACCTGTTGTGTATGTACATACATTTGCATTCACATGCATCCATCACTGCATAACATATCATCGGCAAGCTAAAGCATAGGTCCCCGAAGAGCTTTTATCCATAACACTCGACTTTGATAAAGAAATATGGACAACGAAGAACGTGCCCATCGCAATGTTCACTTCCAAGAAAAACTGAATTCTTGAAAGCTAGTGTGGCTCGTCTTGCTGGCTTACTCGAGCGAGCACTGAAATGACCTATGTAAAATCTTTTGAAAGGGAAGCATACCGGAGTTGGAAAATGAATTGTGCTTCCATAATTGCTCTTTGTTTGGTCATGTCCATACATCATGTTTTGGCTTAAACCTATTTTGACTTGTCGACAATTTTGCTGGTAACAGCACAAGACCTTTTTTTGTTAAGCAAGCATTTCTCTTCAGTGATCATGTATTTTCTTATGTTTATGATGTGTTCTTTCTTTTTGTCTAAATAACACAAGCACACCCTATACCCTTTCAGACAAATTATACATGATCCCATGATTTCACAAAGATTATTGGCAAATCAAAGTCTAGTGCGAAAAGAAATGCCAAATTGATGTTTGTTTAACAAAAGTGTTCTGAGAATTTAAAGGATTTCATTGAAAGGCGATTTCATACCTATAAAAATGCACATAATAAAGCTAATCTCTTTGCTAATCCAAAAAAAATCATTTCGTATGGAAAAGCAAATGTTACTGATCCTAGATGCATGTTTTTGTAATGATGAGAGGCCATCTTTGACATGCCTTCATAAAATCTCAAATATCCATTGCAATCCCTATTTGAGCCTAATAATTATTTCTTGATAATTAACCCTTACAAGGACAATGGGGGTGGGGCAAGTGCACAGATAAAAAAAAGAACTTTCAATCTACAAAATAGTCCTCAATGACAAAAGATACTCAAACAAAGCTTCGGGGCAAAAACAAAAAAGGGTTTTACTATACAATAACAAGTCAACATGATGTTAGTGCTAAAAACCCATGATAAAAAGCTAGAACAAAATACTAGGGGGCATATCAAGTCAACATGATGTTAGTGCTAAAAAACCAGTATAGAAAGCCTAAACAAAATACTAGGGGGCATGTCAGGTCATTACGCATGTCATAACTCAATTTTGGGTTATTCCCCAAATCTACCCAAAAATAAGGAAAAATAAAATAAAAGGGGTTGGTGTCGGCGAAAATTTTGGACGTTTTCGAGAGCTCGATCGTACCTCTTTTGTGCCCAGAAAAGAAGAAAACCGCAGATTCAAGGCTAAAGTAATTTATTATCGGATAAATCTGCGTAAAAATTAAGTTGAAAGATGTGCGTATATTTTCATGGGCCAATTCGAGTTAACCGTTGGCCAATACAAAAGGGTAATTGTGTTGGAGGATTAATTTAAGGTCCGATCGAAGGATTTAATTAAGTGTAAAGACTTAATTATACATTCAATTGGTCAAATTAAGTCCTATCTCTTTCCTAGACTTGGGTTAGCTTTCTGGCCATCATAAATTAAAATAGTGTGCTTTCCATCCCTTTTTCCCCCTTATCTTCGAGTGTATTTTCCAACCCTCGACCATCAATTAAAATAATGCACTTTCCAACTTTATTTCTTCCTAATTTGAGTGTGTTTTCCAACCCTCGACCATCAGTTAAATTAGTGCACTTTCCAACCCTATTTCCCCTCATCTCTGAGTGTGTTTTCCAACCCTAAACCATTAATTAAAATAGTGCGCTTCCAACCCTATTTCCCCCCATCTTTACCATTCTCACAAGGGTAGGTCACCTATTGCAATGAGACCATCGTCAGCATTCTCACCTGGGTAGGTCACATATTATAATGAGACCATTTTCACTATTCTTACCTGGGTAGGCCACCCAATACAATGAGACCAACTTCACCATTTTCCTTGGGTAGATCACCCATTACAACAAGACCGTCTTCACCATTCTCACCTGGATAGGTCACCCTTTACAATGAGACCATATTCATAATTCCCACTTGGGTAGGTCACCCATCACAATGAGACCATTTTCCTATGTCATTCACAAATATCATCACCTTTTCATCCTTTTAGTGTCCTATTTAGGCCTCAATTCTTAGGTAGTGCGCTTTATAACCCTATCTTATCGTTTCCTTTTGATTAGCTTTATATCCTTAATTCTCACTTCTGAATGGATCAACCATTTCTTGGTTTGGTAAATCCACTGTTTTTTTTCCTTTACAACGCTTTCTATCAAAAGTCTTTTACAAAACTTTAGCCATAAGCATTGTAAAGAGAGGGGCAACTATCATAACCCAATTTTAGGTTATTCTCCCAAATCTATCCAAAATAAACAAAAATTACAAAAATAAAATAAAAGGGGCTGGTGTCGACATCTGCGATAATCAAATAACAAAAATATGTATTTAATTTTCAATCCATAAAAAGACGAAAATATAAATTGAAAATTCATCCTTACGTTACCGTCATTATAATTGCTATAATAGTTAAAATTAATATTAACATTATTGTCCAAACAATTAAAATCATTAAATTGCCCTAAAAATAAAATAAAATAAAAACATTTTAAAAAAATCACTAAAATTATCATTATTATGCGCAAATAATAAAATCATAAAAATCATCTGATCCAAAGAACAAATAAAAATAATAGAAAACACAAAAAAGGGAAAACGGAGCAATATTAATTTTAAAATAATCACCAATATAAATAAAAATTTTAGGATTATACCACTTAAAAATAAAAGCATAAATGCATAAATACGGATAAAAAATAAACATTGTCCAAGAATGAAAAAAAAATCCAAAGGAATTAATATGAAATAAAAAATTCAAAGAACAATGACCGAAATGAAAAATAAAATATATAATTAATTCCAATTGAAGGAAAAAATTAAAAACAAATAAAAACTCAGGGAACGAAACAAATAAAAGTATTTTTTCAAAAAATTATAGTGTAATTTTGTTACAAAAATTAAAAGAATAAGCATAGAAATGAAAAGTAGCATATATGACTAATTTGAATATGAGGACACAATTAAAATATATTAAAAACAAATATATATAATTAATACCAATTTAAGGATAAAATCAAAACAAATAAAAACCTTGGGATCAAAACAAATAATGGCATTTGTAAAGGTAATTGCTGTGTAATTTTGTCAAAAAATTAAAATAATGACTGAAATGAAAACTAGCTTATATGACCAATTTCAATTGGATGACAAAATTAAAACAAATCAAAACCTCTGTACCGAAAAAAAATTGAAGGAATAAAAATGAAATCATAACCTCAAGAACTAAAATAAACAACCTACACAAAGGATTTAGATGTAAGTTGCGGCGGTAGGAGAGAGAAAATAGAGAAAACACCAAAAACCATTTGTCGACGCTTACCCGAACACCGGAAACCGGCACACACCGAATTGGTAGACAGAGGATAGGGCGGCACACCAGGTGACACCGAGGAAGTAAAGTTTCGACCACCTAACAACCCCGCACGCGCTGCTACAAAGGTGCGTACGCGTGAAACACTATGGTCGCGTCCGAACAACGCCCATGCAGTGTTTCAGAAACAAAATAATAAAAAATTGGTCAATTACCTATACACCTGACACCTAGTGATAATCACGAAGAAAACAATGTGGATAATACAACACTACCCCCAGCTATAGTATTCGGTTTTGTTTTTTTCGGGGGTTATTTTACTAGTTTTATTGTGCAAAATTTTTGGAAAAACCAAAACCAAACACGGAATTGGAGCTAATATTTTGTCATTTTGGGGGCTTATTTAGTAGTTGTACTATGCGACAAATTCAGAAATACCATCCATGTCCCTAGATTTCTAAAATACCCCCAGTTCCGGTGGTAAATAAATTTTGGTCTTGGGGGTAAAATGGTTATTTCACTATAGAAATCCACTGTGAATTGTGTCCAAGTGAACAGTGGAGAATTGCACAGTAAAATGGCAATGCCATTTATATTTTAGTTAATATTTAAACCTAGTTTTGGTGTCCAATCTCATCTCATGTAGCTCGATACTGTAATCATCCAATTTTTTCCTTCAATTGGGGCATTTCTTATGTTTCATCACCTTCATCGAACTACAAAACAATCAGAAAATTCACTAAAATATAATCCTATAAAAGCCTGGAATTAAAGGGCATGCAGGCTCAAGCATAGAATATTGTAGGGCATCAACTTATCGAGCCACAGGTTCAACTATCATGATGTGATTATTGTCACTCATGGTAGAAATATATAACTCAAACACAAGAAGAAGGTTCCCTTTCGAGACAAAGAAACAGAAGCTTAATGCAACTTCGATAGGAGATGTTCATAAGGCAAAGGTTCAATGTGTGATTTACATGCCAATTCTCAAGTTATATATGAAGGCTCAAGATATTATAATGTCGTCACCTATGATGTGCTTTATTTATAACAAAATATGAGTCTACTGTAATCATTACCATGCCATTTATGTTTCTGAATTCTCTTAAATAATCCAAGAATTTCGTATATGATTCAAAAATCTATTTTAACCAACTCGTATGCACCTATAGAATCAAAATTTTTAAGAGTTAACCATATAGAGGTAGGTGGCTTGTGGCATGTGGTCTCAGATTCAAATTTTATGGCTGCTAATATGATAATCAGTAGAAACTTATATGGTCATTAACTTTAGAGCGCGTGAGATTAGTCGAGGTGTGCACAAGCGGGCTCAGACACCCATTTTAATCAAAGAAATTTTTTTAAGAGTTTTGGCTACACCTACATTGAAATACTTTTAAAAGTTTGGGCGACACCTACTTTGCACATAATATTGTACAATAAATATATTTTTCCTTTTCTTTTTTGGGTTAGAAGAAACTCAATATCTATAAATGGATTGGTAATGCACCTTGTCATTTTGGAAAGGAAATAAGGAGACATGATGAATCATTATTTCAAAACTAATAGCCTTTATTTTTTATTTCAAATTGCATGTTTTCCAACCCTATCTTCCATTCCATTAAATCTTCATGGGTAGGTCATCCATTACAATAGGACCAACTTCTAGATTTTCACCACCTTTACCCTAACACTTTCACCTAGAGGCCACCCCATTATAGCGGGACCTTTTTATTGTATCTTTCAAAAAAAAAATTATTCATCCTCTAAGTGTCCTATTAAGGTCGGAATTTCTTAGGTAGTATGATTTCTAGCTCTATTCTACATTTTGTTCTAAGTGTGCTTCATAGCCCTCATTTTCACTTTCAGATTAATCAACCATTTTTTGGTCTAGTAAACCCATTATTGTTTTCCTTACAACACTTACTATCAAAAGCTTTTACAAGAATTTAGTCATAAGCATTGTAAAGAGGGGGCAATTATCATAACCCAAAAATTGGTTATTCCCCAAATCTACCCAAATAAAACAAAAAAAACAAAAAACAATAAAAGGGGCTAGAGTTGGAAGAAAAATTAAGGAAAATTTTTTGAACATTTTGGGGAGCTCGATCATACCTCTTTTGTGCCTAAAAATAAAGGAAAATACAGACTAAAGGCTAACATAATTTATTATTGGAAAACTATTCGTAAAAAATAAGTACAAAGGCAAAATTATAATTTTATGGGTTGATTTGATTTAATTGTCGTCCAATTTATAATATAATTATGTTTAGGAATTAATTTAGGATCCAATTAAGTGCAATGACTTAATTATACTTTAAATTGGTCAAATTAATTTTAATTAAAAATCAAGTTCTTGAGCTTAATTCGGGTTCAATTGAGAAGATTGGAATTTTCAAAGACAAAATTGTTTTTTTTTAAGCCAATAATATGAAGTTAGGGGGGCAAAATTGAATAAAATTGAGAGTTCAATGGTCAATTCAAGGTCAAAATGCATAAATTTGAAACCAAGGACCAAAATAAAAAAGACGCGCAAAGCTTAGGTTGCTGTTGAAATTCCAACGAGGATATAATCGCACAAAATTAAAAATTTGAAGCCAATTGGTGGTGCAATTAGAACAATTACAAATTATGGAACCAAAACATTTGTATCTTCTCCCAAAGCCTGCAAGCACGCAATGCCGCCACTGTTGGCGTGCGGGTGCAGGATTGATTGGCGGAATATGACAAGTAGCTTGATATTAAATGGACAAGAGCCTATAGATGAGATGAATTTAATTTCATCCATTAGAGGTGATCAGAAAGAGGGAGAGATTATGAATGAATAACTATTGTGTAAAAAAATTAATATGGCTTCCACTTTTCTGAAAGGATTATACATAATCTCTGTTAGACTATAGAAGAATAAATGTATAGTCTAGATCACTGTAAATATTCTAGATTACTGTAGATGTATTATAGTTATAATCTAGAATATAATAAATGGTGTATAAGTTGTATACAGGGACAGAGATACACACGGTAAATGGGTGTAAAAACAGAATAGTGATACAGTTACATTAATTCAAAAAATCATTCTCCCTCTCTTTTCTCTCGTCTCTCTCTCTCTGTCTAAACACCTTTCTTCCTTCTTCAAGTTCTTCAATCACCTATAAATTCTCTCAATATTAACATGGTATCAGAGCTGTTGTAATGCTCACGCAGATCAAATAAGTGATCCAACCTTATGCTTCCGCAATCTTCATCTTCAATCCTCTTAAAATTTCTTTCTCAGCCACTAAATTTCTTCGTTAACTACAACTAAAGCTATTCTTTTGGGTAAATCAATTAAGACATTGTTACATCATAAAGAGTGATTGAAGCATCTTACTCTCTGTTTCTCCCTTCATATTTCTTCTCGAATTCTTCAAAAAAATTCTCGCAATGGTAACTACTGCCCAACTTCAAATTCTTCAATCTCCTATCACCAATCTTATCTCACTATCTCCACTTCTATCAACGTCAAATTAGATGATTCTAATTACCTGAATTGGCACTTTCAAATTCAATTACTACTGGAGAGCAACGGTATCTTTGGTTTTGTTCCTAACTCCTCTTCTTCTATTGTGAACTGTGATGATATTGTAGTGTGGAAAATGCATGATAGAGCTGTAATGCAATTGCTTACTGCAACCTTATCTACAGTAGCTATGTCTTGTGCTATTGGTAGTAAGAGTTCTAGGGATTTGTGGATTAGTTTCAAGGAACAATTTTCTATTGTTTCAAAGACAAGTATCTTTCAGATGAAATCTAATTTGCAGAATATACAAAAGGTGTAAAACCTCCGCGCGAAAAATCATCAATGGACTAGTTTTATGTAAAACAAAAAAAATCGTAACTCTTGATTGGGTTATCAAAAAATTCTGAAATTTTGCGTGAAGCCTTCTAATATGATACCTTAGCTTGGTTAAAATTTCAGAAGTTTTAGAGAAATTCGAAAATTTGACGAGAAATCACAATTCGACTAGTTTTCCGTTATTGGATGAAATTTTCAATCCGACCATCGGATTGAGCTAAAATTTTCTGAGCAACCTTAAAATATATTGAATAAAATCTGGCTAAAATTTTAAGATGAATGGAGCTCGTTAGTGCTAGCAAAAAAAAATTCATTAAGGGTATAATAGAAATTTGCCATTGAAAACAAAACATATAAGCTCTCCTTCTCTTCTATTAACTGCCGAATGGGCAGAAACAAAAAGTGAAAATGAAACAGAGCATAATGTGAGAGAAAAAGAGAAAAGTAAGGAAAAAACAATAAGGAAATTGAGAAAATACTTTTATAAGGTTGCAAGTTCAACCTATAAAACACTAAAGCAAGTGAAGGAAGGAGGATTTGAGAAGGGGAATTCAGCTAACTTTGGAAGAGAAGAGAAATTGGAAGAAAAGCAATACGTAAGCATGAGAAGTTTGGATTTCATGTTTGATTTAGATGTGTTCTTAAGCTTATTTGATTAAGTTGGGAAGTAATTTCATGGAATTTTACCTTAGTTTCCCTTAAATCCTAGATTTTTGAACTTAGGGTTCTTATGTGAATTTGGGGGAAATAGGAGGGGAAGGAAAAATGATGAAATTGAAGTGGAATAGAATGAAAATAAGTTAAAATAACAAGTAAATGAAGAAAAATTTGGGGGAGGAAAAAAAAATGAAACATCACATTCGGCCAAATGAAGGAAAAAGTGGGAGAATGAGTTTTGATGTTAATGTTTAGAAACAAACCATGTTTAATCATGATAATTGAAAATGTAAGAAAGACTAAATGAAGAGATAGCATTTAAATTGAGAAAATAATAATAATAATAAGTAAATTCAAATTAAAAGAGAAATAAACTAGTTAAAAGAAAATATTAAGACAAGATGTCTAGATTGTGTTTGAGTATAGTATTTAGATAAAATGAATAATATGATGTGAGGATATAAAGAATAGAAGAATTATTTGATGGAGGAATTATGAACATAGAGTAAGCAAAGAGGTAACTTGAGTTAAATATGAGGTTGTATGTAAAATAATGATGTTATATTTGAGAATGAATTTTTATTAGAACAAATTACAAATAAAAATATTACGTGCTTTGTGTTTTGACACATAAGAAAAATATTGATGGACTAATGATATAATGACACTTGATTGATTCAGGAGTTGTGTCTAGAGTTGATTATCAGATAGGAGGAGCTGGGTCATCCAGAGCAGAAGGTAGGTGATTCGTCACCTTATTGTATAATTTTTAGTTTCCCTAATAATCTATGTTGCTTATTTAATTGATATTAAACGAATGGAGAAAATGAATAAATTGAGTTGTGATTTTGTGAATTACCGGTAAATTATGTGAAATTACCGGTTTTGTTGGTTAACAAAGAGGTTAACCGGATATGGGGTAATTCGTATGGAAGTACCGGATTGTTTGGCTAATAAAATAGGTTAGCCGGATGCTGGGTAATTCAAATGGAATTACATGATTGTTTGGCTAATAAAAGAGGTTAGCCGGATGTTGGGTAATTCAAATGGAATTACCGGATTGATTGGCTAACAAAAGAGGTTAGCCGGATGATGGGTAATTCGAATGAAAGTACTGGATCTATTGGTGACTGAGGAAGAAAACCAAATTTCTGAGTAATTATATGGAAGTGTTAGATTTATTTGGTAATTATGATGAATTAGCTATATTTGTAAATTTTGAAAAGATTATGTAAATTAAGGGATTAAGTTAGATTGAAGTAGAAGTATTAAATTTCAAAGGTTAAGTGTAATTAATTAATATTAGAATAATATAGTGAGTAAGTTACTTAATATTATTATTGTTGAAACAGGTACACCGTGAGGTGATGCAGATCGTTAGATGTAGGAATACTCCTGTTTATGAATTACTATTTTGGAATGTAATATTCATGTCTTTACTGTGGGTGTAAATCCTTTTGTGTTGTAAAAATTAAGTAGAAGGTGTAATATGTAGTGGATGTATTATATATATGAATAGTTGATAGTATGACCAAACCATTTTCAAAATGATAAGATAAGATTTATTATAAATATAATATGACTCTTAATCTTACTGTTGTGTTTATGTAGTTTAAAGGCTTATATGTAGTTAGTTAGCATTTATTATATTTAATGATGAAATTGTTTATCTTTTGAGTTGTTTTGGTAGTACATTTATGATGATTTACTAATTGATATTATGAGACTTGCATATATTGATAAGTATGAATATTGAGTTATTGTTTGATGAATGGAATGTGATCCAGGATGATTGGATCAAGATGGAAGTCATAATGACATATAATAGAAGTGTTGTCGATAACTTGGTACCAACAAAAATAGAGGAAACTTTGCCGAAATTTCAAAAAAACATCCCATAATTTTAGACATATTACCCATTACTTGACATTGGTAAAGAAATGTTAGGAGATTTCATGATATTATAATTTGAGGGTGTTATAAAAGGGAACTGATAATATAAGCCAATATCTCCTTAAAATCAAAGAAGCTAGGGATTATTTATCTGCTGCTGGGGTTTATTTTGCAGACGAGGATATTGTGATTTTGGCATTAAATGGGATTCCATCTGAGTATAACACATTTAGATGTGTAGTTCGGGGTAAAGAGAGTGTTATTTCCTTGAAGGAGTTTCAGTCTCAGCTGTTGGCTGAGGAAATAATTGTTGAGAATGTTATCCCTGCTAGTTCCCTATATATGGTTGCTATGAACACCATATCTAAACCATCTATGTCACCTGTGTCCCCGATGTCATCTCCACAATTCTTTAGACCCTCTCATAATCACCAAGGTTATACCTCATATGGCAATGGTAGTTACCGATAATTGAATAAGAACAGAGGCAGGGGTCGTTCTGCTCAAGGAAACAAGAATTTTTGCTGCAACCTTAGGCTATGCTAAATCACATACTTCATTAACCTCTAATCCGGGAGTCCTTGGTTCATACTCTCCTTCATTCACATCTACACCTCTGTCAGGTGTTATTATTTGTCAGTTGTGTAACAATGATGGCCACTCTGCTCCTATGTATGGATTTCGTGGATATGAGAAGTTCACATGAAATATTTATGGGAAACCTAATCATACAGCCTGGTATTGCTACTACAATGAGCAGGGTCCTAATTTTATAGGCAATGCAAGTGAGTCTCATGCTCATTCTCCTCCTGCTCAGCCTCATGCTATGAATGCCATGCACACTGCCAGTCAGTCTCCTCAGTCATCCTTTGTTCAGCCTCAGATGTGGATAACTAACTCGGGTGCTACCAATCACATGACTGCTGATCTTTCAAATTTGTCTTTAAGTACTGCATATCCTATGAATGACACAGTGCAGACAACAAATGGTGAAGGTTTGTTAGTGTCCCATATTGGTTCTACCATTGTTCCTACTCCATCAAAACCTATAAAATTAAACTCCGTATTATGTGTTCCTAAATTAACTCAGAATTTGCTGTCAGTTCATTGTATATGTTTGGATAACAACTCTTATTTAATATTTGATGCTTTTTGCTTTTGGATTCAAGACAAAATCACAGGGAGGATAATGTAGAAAGGGGCATGCCGTTATGGACTCTATCCCCTATCCTTTGTGTCCCCATCAGCTCAACCCTCCTCCAAATTTCCCTTTCAAGTTTACATTGGTCAGTTAGTGTTATCTTCTACCTGGCATCGTAGATTAGGTCATCCTACAAATAAAATTGTCAGTTTGATGTTAAAGAAAGCATATATTCAGTGTTCCTTAGATTCAGTTTCTGATGTATGTGTTAGTTGCCTTAAAGGCAAATTCACTAAGCTTACTTTTCAGCCTAGTGCTCATTTGTCTGTAACACCCTTTCAAATAATACATAGTGATCTTTGGGGGCCTCCCCTAGTATTTCCATTGATGGTTATAAGTACTATGTTGTTTTTATTGATGAGTTCTCTCAGTACAATTGGTTATATCCCCTTATAAATAAGAGTGACTTATGTTCTGTTTTTTTATCTCTTTTTATAATCATATTCACACTCAATTTTCACAGTCCATTTGTGTTTTGCAAAGTGATGGTGGGAGAGAGTATGTCAACAAATCTTTAACACAGTTTCTTGCCTCAAAAGGGATAGCACTTCACAAATCTTGTCCATATACTCCTGAACAAAATGGGTTGGCTGAACAAAAACATAGACACCTTGTTGAAACTACTATTACTCTATTGTAACATGCTAGTTTGCCATCTTTTTTTTGGACATATGCTGTGCATACTGCTTCTTTCTTAATAAATAGAATGCCCTCTGCAGTATTAAGCTTCAAATCTCCCTTTAAACTGTTATTTGGGAAAATTCCTTCTGTTGACCACTTACGTATATTTGGTTGTGCATGTTTTCCATTATTACGGCCTTATATTCACAATAAACTGCAGCAAAAAACTACTATGTGTGTATTTCTTGGGTATGCCTCTCAATACAAGGGCTACCTTTGTTACAATGTCTCTAGCAAACATATATATGTCTCTCGGCATGTTGTGTTTATTGAATCTGTGTTCCCTTACAAAGACTTACTCACTAAATTTGCATCTCTCCCTCAACACTCCCATCCTTACTCTGTTTCTAGTCTACCTGTTTCTATTAAAACTAATAATGCAGTTTCCATGCCTTCATCTAATGCTTCATCATTTTCCCCTAATATTGCCTCCTCTTCATCATCCTCAATGTCCATTCTACCTGCTCCTTTGTCTCTATCTTCTGTACCTGCGACTCCTGCTTCAAATGCTGAAGGTATGAATATTGAATCCTCATCAGGGGAATCCTTTCAACCTGAAAATTTGTCAGTAGTTATTCATATTCCTGCCATGAACTCACATTCCATGCAGACTCGCAGTAAGAGTGGCATTATCAAGAAGAAAGTTTGTTTTAATATCATCAAGCCATCTAATGAGGTTGATTCCTCTTTGATTGAAACTTTCAGTTACAAGTCTGACGTGAAAATTCCAGTGTGGTTAAAGGGTATGGAGGAAGAGATTGTTGCCCTTCATGCTCAGCGTACATGGACTTTAGTCCCTCTACCTTCTCACAGGAATTTAGTAGGATGCAAATGGATATTTAAATTCAAAAGAGATGCAGATGGTTCTATTGCTCGCCATAAAGCAAGACTAGTTGCTCAGGGCTTCAGTCAGGAACCCGGTCTGGATTATAGGGAAACTTTCAGCCCTGTTGTGAAGCCAACAATTGTTAGGCTTGTTCTTGCTCTTGCTGCTCATCATAATTGGGTGATTCGTCAACTGGATGTTAAGAATGCCTTTCTTCATGGCATTCTTAATGAAGAGGTATACATGGCTCAGCCTCCTAGATTTACATATCCTTTTCATCCCTAGTTGGTCTGCCAACTTCATAAAACTTTATACGGGCTTAAACAGGCCCCAAGGGCATGGAATGACAGGTTCACCACTTTCTTACAATCTCTCGATTTTAAATCTATATATGCTGATTCATCTTTATTTGTTAAGAATCTTGTTGCTGGGATCATAATTCTGTTGGTTTATGTGGATGACATTGTCCTCACTAGCACTGATATGTCTGAGATAAACACGATTATTGCCTCTCTTACTGCTGAGTTTGAAATCACAGACTTAGGGAATTTGCATTATTTTTTGGGACTTCAGATTACTCATCTACAACATGGTCTGTTTGTATCTCAGTCTAAATACATTCATGACTTATTATTCAAGACTGAGATGCATAGTGCCAAGGCTTGTAGTACTCCTTGCCTTCCATATCAAAGGTTATCTAAAGACGATGGTGTTCCTTTTGAGACTCCTACTCTATATCGCAGCATTGTTGGGGCACTGCAATACTTGACTTGCACACGCCCTGATATAGCTTTTGTCATCCATCAAGTCTGTCAGTTCATGCAACTTCCAATGGTCAATCATTTTATTGCAGTTAAAAGGATTCTCCGCTATCTAAAGGGGACTGCTACTTATGGCCTGAGTTACCATCGTGATTCATTGGATCTTAAAGCCTTTAGTGATGCAGATTGGGCAGGGGATCCAAACGATCGACGCAACACCACTAGATTAGTTGTTTTTCTTGGTGCTAATCCTATCTCATGGTCTTCCAAGAAACAACAAACTGTCTCTAGGTCATCTACTAAGGCTGAATACAATGCATTGGCTTCCACAGCAGCTGAACTCGATTGGCTTAAACAATTGTTGACATTCATGTGTGTTCCAGTTTCCCATTCCCCTGTATTTTTCTGTGATAATATGTCTGTCATTGCTTTGTCTCTTAATCCAATCCAGCACCAGAGGACCAAGCATATAGAGATTGATTTGCACTTTGTTCGCGAAAGGGTTGCCAACAATCAGTTACGTGTACAATTTGCCTCTTCCACAGAACAATTTGCAGATATTTTGATGAAGGGTCTTAGTGCACCATTGTTTCAAAGCCACTGCTGCAATCTCATGCTTAGCTCCTCAAATCATGAGATTGAGGGGGTTATTAGACTATAGAAGAATAAATGTATATTCTAGATCACTGTAAATATTCTAGATTAATGTAGATGTATTATAGTTATAATCTAGAATATAATAGATGGTGTATGAGCTGTATATACAGGACAGAGGTACACACGGTAAATGGGTGTAAAAATAGAATAGTGATACTGTTACAGTAATTCAAAAAATCATTCTCCCTCTCGTTTCTCTCGTCTGTCTCTCTCTCTCTGTCTAAACACCTTTCTTCCTTCTTCAAGTTCTTCAATCACCTATAATTTCTCTCAATATTAACAATCTCATCGTCAAGAAAAACAAATTGTACAATTTGAATGGTGACTTTCAACTCTTAGATTGATTCTAGCGTAAACTGAATGTTTTTTTCTCATGAGTTACTGAAAATTGAATCACGAACCTCTGATATGCCATACTCCTTAAGGGAAAGTTTGAGCACCGACTCTTTTTCAAATTAGATGATTTGCAATTAATAAAACAATTATTTATTTCAACATAACACTGAAATTGATAAAATATAACACATGGCCATTAAATAAATCATTATTTATTTCATTACAAAACACCAAATTCATAAAATCAAACTAAATTTCATCAAATTACAAATAAATACAATTTAAAAAAAAATAATCAAACTTTAACATTTACAAATCGTACACATATACAAGAAATTTCTATATCATGTCAAAGATACGGGTTGATAATAGTTAATAGACATAATTAATTCAAAATCAATGGACAATATCATTTTCTGGTTAATAATTAATAAATAAAATTAATACAAGGATGGTTTTTATTATCATTTATTTTTATTAAATTAAATATAAAAAATAAATATTATATGCTCGATGGCAATGAAAAATTTATTAATAATTTATAAATTAGATCAAATTAATAAATATGATGCAAATGTCAACTTCAAGTCATGGATGATTTATTTCTTACATTAAAATGTAAACAAAGCACTTTTCTCTGTATAATTCATTTATATGAAAGAAAATACTTTTGACAGAACACGGTAACGTCTTTTTAAAAGTAGCTGCTACTCTGCCGGGCCAACTCGGTTTTTGTTAATTCTTGCTTCAAGGTCTGGGTGGGCAGACTGCTGCACGAGCATGCCTAAGCTGGAAGCAACGGGTCTGTCATGGTGGTCCACATTATCTAGCTACTGCCCCAAGAACGAGATGAAAAATAATGGAGTGATCGTCATCAAATTCGGCACTTTTTGTTATTGATAAAACGTGTTTTTTTTTAAGAAAAAATTCTTTTATTTTTTATTTTAAATTAAAAATGATAAACAGCATCCAATCGTACACATTACACGTGGACCTGCCAAGATCGTAGCTTCCAGCTCATCAGGGTTTTTTTTTTCTTTCTCACAAGAGATTAACTAAAATATAAATCCCATAGCACTTTTATTGTGTATTTCTTCACTGTCCACTAGAGACATTTCATTGTGAATTGCTATAGTAAAACTACTATTTTGCCTCTATAGTAAAAAAAAAAAATTAACCCCCAAGTCCGGGGGTATTTTAGAAATTTTCAAGGGACATGGATTATATTTTCAATTTTTTTGCACAGTAAAACTACTAAATTAGCCCCCGAAAACGAAAAAACATAGCCCAGAAACCGGGGGTATTTTAGCAATTTCCATGGGATATGATGGTATTTTTGAATTCTTTACATAGTAAAACTACTAAACTAGCCCTCGAAATGACAAAACATCAGCCCCGAAACTAGGTGTATTGAGGTGTATAGATAATTGACTATTATTTTATTATTCCTTTTTGGAAACAGCATAGGCGAGTTATACCGACGCGTCCGTAGTGTTTCATGTGCACATGCTATTCAGGCGACGCGCACGCCTCCTTTCAGCCGTGAAACCAGACGTTTGTCGTGTTACATGGTGCGCCGACATGTCCTCTATCTCTCGGTGAGGTGTGTGTCTGGTTATGGTAGACTGTAAAGATCAGTGGATGAGTTTAAGTTTTTTCTCCCTTTTCTCTCTCCTATCGCCCAGTGGACACTTTGGTCGTTACGGTGTGTGCATATTTTTTTTAGTCTTTAGTCTTTTAATTTAACTTTTATTACTGCTCTTTTCAATGTAGTTTTTGATTTGTTGCAATTGTGCCCTTCAATTGAAACTGGTTATATATGTTGGGTTTAAATTTAGTCCTTCTTTTGATTTTTGGTTTGCTTTTGGTTCCTTTAATTATTTTGGTATGTAGGTTTTAATTGCTTCTAATTGGGTCCTCCAATTGACATTTATCATATACTCTATTTTTCATTTCGGTCATTGTTCTTTTAATTTTTTTTAAAAACATTACACAACAATTGTTTTTAAACGTCTTTACTTATTTTGATCTCACAAATTTATTAATTTCATTTTTTTCCTTCGATTGGAATTAGTTATATAGTTTGTTATAATTTTTTTTTATTGTATCCTCCAATTGAAATTAGTCATATATACTACTTGTCATTTCAATCCTTTTTTTAATTTTTTTTACAAAATTAGACAACAATATTTTTTTTAAATATCTTTATCTGTTTCGGTCCGAAGATTTTTATTTGTTTCAATTTTTTCCTTCGATTGGAATTAATTATATATTTTATTTTTCGGTCTTTATTCTTTGAATTTTTTATTTCCTATTAATTTCTTTGGTTTTTTTTTTTCATTCTTGGACACTGTTTATTTTTTATCTATATTTATGCTTCTATGCTTTTAGTTTTTGTTTTTAATTTTTGTCGTTTTATTTTTTATTAAGGATTTATTTTTATTTGGTTTAGTCCTGAAATTTTAATTTATGTTGGTGATCATTTTAAAATTAATATTGCTCCCTTTTTCTCTTTTTCATCTTTTGTGTTTTCTGTTTTTTTTTTATGATTTTGCTTGGGCTTTGTATCATGGGTTTTAGTACTACCATCATTTTGCAATGATTTGTTATAGTGTACTAAAACATTTTTGTGTTCATGCCTTCTAGCTTTGTTTAGGCATCTCTTGTCGTTGAGGACTACTTATGTTGGTGATCATTTTAAAATTAATATTGCTCCCTTTTTCTCTTTTTTTATTTTTTGTGTTTTTTGTTATTTTTTTATGATTTTTCTTGGGCTTTCTATCATGGGTTTTTAGTACTACCATCATTTTGCAATGATTTGTTATAGTGTACTAAAACATTTTTGTGTTCATGCCTCCTAGCTTTGTTTAGGCATCTCTTATCGTTGAGGACTACTTTGTAGATTGAAAGTGTTTTTTTAATCCTCGCACTTGCCCCACCAGTGTAGCGTGTGATCCTTATCAGGATTAATTATTAAAAAATAACTATTAGGTTCAAATAGGGACTACAAGGGATATTTGAGACTTTGTGAAGGCATATCTCAGATGGCCTTCCTCATTTCAAAAACATGCATCTGGGATCAGTAACCTTTGCTTTTCCATTCGACCTGATTTTTTATTTTTTGAATTATTTGTTTAGCTAAGAGCTTAACTTTATTATGTGGGTTTTGGGGGATAGATCACCTTTCAATTAAATTCTTTGAATTACCAGAACATATTTGTTAAAGAAACATCAATTTGACATTTCCTTTCATACAAGACTTTGATTTGCCAAATATTGCTATGGGATCATGGGATCATGGGATCATGGGATCATGCGTAATTTGCCTGTGTTATTTAAACAAAAAAAACATGAGCATGTCATAAAAACAAGGAAATACACGATCTTATTGAAAAGAAAAGTTTGTTTAACAAGAGGTCTTGTGGGCATTACAAAGTCAAAATGGGAACGTGATGTGCGGACATGACCAAAACAAAAGGAAACCATGGAAGCAGACTTCATCTTCCAATACATGCGCACTCTCTTTTCATAAGCTTTTACAAGGGGTTACTTTGATGGGGCAAACACTTGGTGCCCATTTCCATGATGCTTAATTAGGTGAAGGACCTGGATTTTCTTCATATGTTATCCACCAGCTTTAATAAATTGCATGAGGTTCTTCTTGAAGGCACCATAAGTGTGAATACTATGCCTTGTAGCACCAGTGTGGTATTTGCAGGTGAGGTCGGGTTTGTACCAATCGAGGTAAGTTGGCTGCAAAGGTGCCTGAGGTGCAGGAGCTACTTGTTCAATGCTTATCAACTTTTGATACATCTCATTTAAGGGCAATGGTAGCGGAGGTATTTGTTCTTGGATTTTCTAGTAATTTCTTTTCGGTAAATTTTTAGGTGGATCTTTGTTTTGAAGAGTGATGTTGGTAGTTTTGGAATTGGTTTTTCCTACCCTTGTAGTGATCTTAAAATGCTCGACCACTTTTCTTTTGCCTTCTAAGCCATTTATCTTCATAGGAGCAGGAATTCTCCCACTTCAGATTCCCTACTCTATTCACTCTGCCATGGCTATAACATCCATGAATTGTTATGTTGAGCTACCCATTACATGTTTGTAATAGGATGCTCTTAGCGTGTTGGCGAATAATGTCACCATTTCTTTATCCAGAAGCGGGGGATGTACCTATGCAGCAAGATCTCTCCATCTCTAAGTATATTCCCTTATGCTTTATTTGTTCATCTTCTTCAAGTTGGACAAACTTGTTATATTAGGAGAAATGTCCATATTGTACTTATATTGCTTGATGAAAGAATCTACCAGATCTCTCCAGCTACGGATCTTGGTGTTGTCTAGTCTCATATACCAATTCAAAACTGCTCCATTCAGACTATTCTGGAAAAAAATGCATCAACAATTTTTCATCATGCACTACTTCTGCTATTTTGTTACAGTATGATTTTAGGTGAGTGACAAGACATTGTGTCCCAGTGTACTTGATAAAGTCACGAACATGAAAGTTTTTTGGTATCACAACATTTGGGACAAGACACATTTCTACAGCCTGTATTGGGTCATATAGGTTCACCCCTTTAATTTCCCTTATCCTGGTCTCCAACATTGCCATCTTATCTTGATTGATACCCTCTGATGCTTCTATAACTGTTTGGGTTGCCACAGGATTCGGCGCTGCTGATTGTACGAAAGCTGGATTTTGTTGCGGATCCTGAACCCTTTCTCCTATCACCTCTTCATGGTTCATTGCATGTGCTTGAGCAATCTAGTTAAAGGACCCTCGCAAGAGGCATTTCTTAGTGCTTGCTCAAGTAAGTCAGTAAGACGAGCCATGCTAGATTTAAGAGAATCTAACTCTTCTTGAAAATGAGTATCACGTTGTGCACGTTCTTCGTCTCCCATATTTCTCTAACAGAATAGAGTGTTATTGACAAAAGCTCTTCAGGAACCTATGTTTCAGCTTGCTGATATGTTATGTATAGTGATAAATGCATAGAAATGGAAATGTATGTACATAAACATTGGGTGAATTTATCTGGGAGTTTGTTTCCAAGGACAAGTCTAGACCGTTACATGAGGGATAAACTTTCTACTTGGTCTCAAAGGTTTATGAACTGCCTAGTGACCGCCTTAGATGAAGGTAGTATAGGGGCTTACAAGAAATAGTTGCGGCACAATGTGACCGCCATTATTGAGTAAACTCTCAGCTCATACTTGGACATTTCACGAATCTGAACCTCGACTAAATGTCATGAGGCAGACCGTTACTCCCCACCTAACCTAGAATTGGGTTTATTCACAAATTAAAATGCATGATAACATTAATTCACATCCGATGCTATGCATGGACTGAAATTAAAAATGCATGTTAAAAATAAACTAACGAATAAACAATCAAACAAACAAAGTTCAGTCCAACAATTTCCCAATGGAGTCGCCATTTGTCGCGAAGATGTTTTTTTTTGCGCTTCGCGCCTCGCCATTCCCTGGATGGAGAGACATTGCATGATGAAAGGGGTGTGTGTTTTATAGTCGTAAAAATTACAACTATAATTACCAGGAGTTGCCACCTAGTATTACAGTCGTAGAAAACCTATTGCTTTGCAAGAGTCTAGGTAAGTGGACTAGCTGTGCAAGGTGAGGACGTATCATCCCCAGTGCACCCTACCTAAGACAAACTGCATTGTTGTTTAATTGCTTTTTAAAGTTTCATTTTTTTACACTGCATTTTCAAAAACCATTTTTTTGTCCACGGGTGTACTTTACAATGTAATTTTATACCGCAATTAAAAACCTTTTTTTTTTACAGATGTAGTTTACAATGTAATTTTACATCAAGATAGCTAAAACAAAATAATTGTTAAATATTTTTTGATATTTTGCCTGAATTCCAACGAATAATCATAAATTGGTTACAATATCCAATTTTCATTTTATAACATGAGAAATATGCTATATTTATTTTTTATGAAAAAATATGCTTGGAAAAAACTTTGGAATTCGACCGTATGCATGAAAACAACAATTTTTTTACAAAAAATAAACAAATTCGGGTTGGGTCTGTGCCCACTACATGGGTTGGCCCAGCCTAGGTGGGCCAAAGGCCCAACTCTGCTGGACTTGTGCTGGACCTAGCCCAACCAATTGGGCTGCGTCGAGAGTAGTCCAACCCGCTACGCACTGTTCACTGTTATTGAACAGTAACAAGGTGGTCGTGCTACGCATTGTTCACTGTTAGCTGAACAATAACAAGGTGGTCAGTCGACCATGACGAGAGGCTTACCTGCTACTACTACCGGGTAGAGGAGGCCGAGTTGGTTCTTCCTTTGGTGATGGTAACATCCAAAATGGTGGCTTATGGTTGCCGGGACAGGCGTTGGAAGTTGCTGGTCTGTGCTGGAGTTTGTCCCGGCTGCTTCATTCCATCGCTGGAGAAGAAGGTTGAGCCTGTGGGGGAACTGCTAGCATGGGGGAGAACCGCCGTTGCCGAGGGGAAGTTGGTGTTTACTAGGAGCTAGCTGGATGAGAGAGAAAGCTGCTGAGATGGAAGGAGAGAGAGAGCGGGTTGACTGCTGTGTGGCTTGTGCGGGAGACGATCAAACTGGTATTGGTTTTTGAAGGAGACCAAGGCTGGTGCTGCGTCTGCGATGGAGGGATGGTTGTCGGTCGTGGTTGACGATGAAGATGGAGTGTGTTGCCGTTGTGTCTTCCTTCCTCCCCATCTAATTTTCCCGTGTCTATGCGTGTTGTTTCTGTTTTATATTTTTGTGTTGTATACCCATTATGTCATACAATACAACTTGTTCTTCCCCAGTTTTTTTCAGTAGAGCACCTCCTGTTAACACGATGGTCTCTCCCCAGTTTTTTCAGTATGCTCCACCAATCAAAATTTTCCTCCCCCGTATATTTCATGCTAACCCTTTTTATAGACTAAATTAGGCATGGGAGAGGTGTCTAGGAAGGGGATATTGTGTGTTGCAGTAGTGGGAGTGGGTGGCAGGCATGGCTGCCGGCATGAGCACATCATGGCTGCCAGTAATGCCTCGGTAGGTAAATTTTTATTTTTATTATTATTATATATAATAGACTAACAAAAATAGGTTATTACAAAAATAGTTTTTCGATGGGAAAGCCGGGAAGAACAATGTTTTGCTCTTCAATTTTGGCTTCCGATTTCACCCAAAAATATTTCGTCTCTGAAAATTCCAATCTTCTCAATTTAACCATAATTAGGCTTTCAAACCTAATTTCTCACCAATTAAGCCCTTAATAAAATTAATTTAACCCATTTCAAGTATAATTAAGTCCTTGCGCTTAAATAAAATCCTTCAATTGGGCTCTGAATCTATTCTTAAATATAATTACACTTTAAATTGGCCAATGATTAAATCAAACTAACCCATAAAAATATAATTATGCCTTTTGACTTATGTTTTAAATAGATTTATCCAATAATAAATTATTTTAGCATTGAATTTGTATTTTCCTTCATTTTTGGGCACAAATACGATCGGGCTCTCAAAAACATCCAAAATTTCCATCTTGATTTTTCTGTCGACATCAGCCCCTTTTATTTTATTTTTGTTTTATTTTGGGTAGATTTTGGGGAATAACCCAGAATTGGGTTATGACACAACCATAATGAGTTTGTTAACAATTATTAAAGAAAATTTAAGCCCTACCAATTATATATTAAAACCCTAAAAATAATGACCCAAAATGCAAAAAACCGTCTTAAAAAAAATAGTACAAAAACAAATAATTTATGACCAAAACATGATGTAATTTGTTTTTATCGAAATTTCAACAGAGTTTCCCAAAAATCAAGAGGTCCCAAGTCACCGACTTTTAAGCTGTTACACATCTTTTAAATCTTCATCCAGCGGTGATTCAACCATTCTAAGTTTTAGTCTCATTAATTCATGAAATACAATCCAAGAAAAAATCTATTATATAAGCTATCATTCATGCAAAATATGAATTTAGGGAATGTTTATGTAATCCATCAATACATGCATATAACGTAGAAGGATATGCTTATAAGTTAAAGTTTAATCATTCAAAATAAAAATATCATTACATTATAAGTCATCATGATTTTCCTTAAAATGCAACTTTATATACTATCAATAAACTAAAAATAAAACAAAAGATAGAAGTCTTTTCCCCTTACCCTTTTTATTGGATTTTTCATGATATTTCTACATGATTTCACATTCAAAGACATTCATATCATCTTAATTTATCTAACTCTATAAAAAAAATACATCATCTCCAATTTACTCAAGCACCCTAATTGACAAATCTTAAAATTAATAAATCAAATCTTAATCTAATTCAAATTAACTTTATAATCAAGTTTAGGACTCTTACTAGTAGATAATATGGAATTTGATTTGTAACCACTAAAATGTTTTTGACTCCTCCCTTAATTACTTCAACCAGTCCTCTCTTTCTCTTTTTTTCTACAATTTCTTCACTTATTTTCTTGCTAAAACCCTTGCCTGATGTTGCTGTCTCTAACTATTAATCCAGTTTATGTGAACTTATCTGGTGATTTTCTCTTAATGTTTTGGTGAACAATTCAATTTTCTTTCCTTTCCTTTTGTGTTGCAATTGTCGGCCATGGAGATGACAAAATAAAGTTATTTATAGTATATTATTCATTAATTACACAATTGACCCCATTTATTTTTAACCCCACTCTTGTTTTCTTTTATG
>CM055442.1:4023118-4060071 GCA_029228465.1 Salix viminalis
CAGCAAAATTCTTGAGAAAAAATATTCAAAAACCAGTTATTGCAGGTCAGCTTCTAATATGGAGTTAATATCTGTGCATAGAATTTGATTGACAACTTGTTCTCATTTTAATGTATTACTTTCTCATGGTTTTCCCTTTTGTGTGCAGACTCCTCAAATCTCATCTTCCAAGCCATTCGATGTTTACAAGAAACATTTTCTCTTGTAATGATAAATTAGTATAAGAAATTGAGTAGTTGGATCGTGAGAGCAAGAAATGAAGAAAAGTCCTCGACACCTCCGAGTCTCCAATAATAACTTTGATCAACGCCATATCGATGCTCATCCGAAAACCATTTTGGACGTACAGTTTAACTCTCTCAAAACAAGCAAGATGGGTATAAATGTCTTCAACCTTCTTGATTGTGCTGAAAGGGGAAATTTGTGTTCATCAAACTTTTGGCGAGCAGCGAATATCTTTCAAGATTTGTTCGTTGTGATAAGTGAATAATATGATCCCGAACCTCCAAAAGTAAACCTTTTGTTCAACATCAACTTCTATTTTTGCCTTGCCTGTAATGTTGAGATAGTGTTTGAAAATGTTTTCATTTGTTACTTAAACTGTTGGAGATTACAGCATTAATGGCATCATCAAAGGCAGTGCACTTGGTTAATGTGTTCTTAATTACTGTAATAAACACTGTAATAAATGCTAACTGGAATAATACCGTTAGCAGCAATCTCTTATTCATGTATAAAATCATCATTGTACAAACACATAATTTATGATTCAATACAATAAACATTGTTGTAATTCCAGCAATTATCAGTCATCTTCTTCATTCTAGAAATCCATTAAATTCTTCATGGTATCAGAGCAGTGATCCTGCTCATTACCTCTGCAATTTTTTTTCTCTCTCAATTGTTAACAATTGACAGTCATGGACAGTCAAGAGTCTGGAAGTAATTCAAAAAGAATTACTAATTCTTCAAGCATCAACAGTGATGCAAATTCCTCCCAAAAAGTAACCACAGTGTTGTTAAATGAGTTCAATTACTTACCTTGGTCAAGAGCAGTGACCATTGCACTTGGTGGTAGGTCTCGGCTGGGGTTCATCAGCGGGAAAGAAGTAGCTCCCGACAGTAGCTCCCCGGAATTTGACAATTGGTTGGCCAAGGACCAGATGGTGATGTCCTGGATTTTGAACTCCATGGAACGCAACCTTGCTGAGATGTTCAGCTACTACCAGTCTTCATTGGAACTATGGGAAGCAATGAAGGAAATGTATGGGAATCAAAACAACTTCAGCTTTGTTCTAGCATGGAATACAGGGTTTGAAGCCAATGCAAGGGCTCCAATGTTATCAACCCACAAAGTTGGTGTATCTGTAAGATAAAGATGCAGGTCTTTGCAGAGCATTCTGATCCAGTAGAGTTCAGCAGTGGTGATGGCGAGGGATCGGTATTCAGCTTCAGTGCTGGACCTCGTAACAACTGGTTGCTTCTTAGCTGTCCAAGAGATTAAACAAGGTCCCAAGAATATCCCATAGCCACTGGTAGATCGTCTGTCATCAGGACTGCCAGCCCAGTGGGAGTCGCAATATCCATTCAGCTGCAGAGAACCTTTAGTGAAGTGAAGTCCATGTTCAATTGTAGCTTTAAGGTACCTGAGCACACGTTTAGCAGCAGTGAAGTGTGTAACAGTAGGTGCTTGTAAAAATTGACATAGTTGATTTACACTGAATGCAATGTCAGGTCTTGTTAGTGTGCAATATTGTAATGCTCCCACTATATGTCTGTAAATAGAGATGTCTGGAAGTGTATCCCCATCGAATTTCGACATCTTCTTGGCTGGAACACATGGTGTTTGATTAGGCTTAGCACCTGCCATGTTGACTCTATTCAGTAGATCAACAATGTATTTCGATTGATTAAGGTGAATGCCTTTTTTATTGCGATGGACATGAATCCCCAGAAAGTAAGAAAGTGGTCCCAAATCCTTCATGGAAAACTCCTGTTGAAGCTTGATAATCAGTGTAGAGATTGCAATTGGTGTGTTGCTTGTGACTATTATGTCATCTACATAAACCAAGACATAAATTCGCACAGAATGTTGAACAAGCACAAATAAGGAGGTATCAACCATTGATGCCCGAAAGCCAAGTGCTAGAAGAACCTGTGAAAGGCGTTGAAACCAAGCCCATGGGGCTTGTTTCAGGCCATAAAGTGATTTTTGTAAACAACAAACATAGTCAGGATGTGATGAACTGATAAAGCCTTGCGGTTGTTCCATAAAAACCTCTTCTGTCAACTGTCCATGAAGAAATGCATTAGAAACATCTAATTGCCGAATTGACCAATTGTAATGAACAGCAAGTGCAAGAATAATGCGAATAGTTGCAGGTTTGATAACTGAACTAAATGTCTCCGTATAGTCGATACCATCCTGTTGTTCAAAACCTTTAGCCACCAACCTTGCCTTATACCGATCTATAGTACCATCTGCCTTCTGTTTCAATTTGTAAACCCATTTATTATGAATAACAGCCTTGTGAGAGGGTCTTGGACATAAGAACCAAGTGTGATTTGCTGTTAAGGCTCCAAATTCTGCTGTCATGGCATCCTTCCAATTCTGATCTTTAGAAGCTTGTTTAAAAGTAGTAGGTTCTGATGGAAGATGTACCATGTGTAATGCCTTGAGTGGATGTCTAGTAGAGTAGTAGAGATGAAAGTCAGTCATTTGCTTCGGTTTGAGAGATCCAGTGAGACTGCGAGTGAGCATGCGAGGTTGTTGTGGAGCAGATTGAATGGCTTGTGAAGATGTGGATGAGGCAATTGCAGTAGGCACAAGATGCTGAGATAGTGGTTCTTCTTGTGACAATGATACTTGCGGCTGATCATGATTGAGAGATGCATGTGCAGGTGTTGAATGTATAGATGAAGCATCAGATGCATGGGAAGATGAAATATTTTGAATGCTTGTAGATGCAGTGACAGTGGGACAAAGAGGAGTAGAGAAAAACTTACTAGTTAATTCCGTGTGAGAGACTGAAGAAGGGGGAACCTGTTGTGAGGGAGTTGCTGAGTATATATCTTTAGCTGGAAACACATTCTCATCAAATGTAACATGACGTGAAATATAAACCCTATTAGTTAAAGGATCTAGACACCTATATCCTTTGGAATTTGAACAATAACCCAAGAATATGCAACATTTGCTGCGAAAAGCCAACTTATGATTATTATATGGATGCAATAATGGATAGCATGCGCAACTAAAGACTTTCAAAATTGCATAATCTGGTTCGGCAGTGAATAGCTTGGTGTATGGGTTAGTGTTTTCCAGAATTGGTGTGGGTAATCCATTGATGAGATAAATGGTAGTGAGGAAGGCATCAACCCAGTATTTATTTGGTAGGTGTGAGTGAGCTAGAAGGGCCAAACCAGTGTCGATAATATGGCGATGTTTGCGTTCCGCTATGCCATTTTTGAATCATGTGAACAATGCCATTGCTGTCAAGAAAGTTTTTGAATTGGGTTGAAGTAAATTCCCCACCCCCATCGGTTTGCAATTGTTTAATTTTATGAGACAATAAGTTTTCAACCAAGCACTTGAATTTAACAAAGCAACCAAATACATCAGATTTCTGTTTTAATGGAAAAAGCCAAGTGAACCGTGAGAAATCGTCAACAAACAAGACATAATACTTGCAACCACTTAATGAGTGTACTGGTGAGGTCCATACATCAGAATGTAAGAGTTCAAGTGGAAAATGTGATATGCGAGTAGAATTAGAAAATGGGAGTTTCTTGCTTTTTGCTAACTGGCAAGGTTCACACAGAGATTGTTGACATTGTGAATCAGAAATTGATAATTTAGAGTGACATATCAGCTGTTTGAGAGTATTGTGAGATGGATGACCAAGCTGATTATGCCAAATTGAAACTGGAGCCTTGACACCCATGAATGCAAGAAGACCGTGAGTGTTATTTGATGAGAATTGGTTTAAATATATATATACTAGCAACTTTCCCGCGCTTCGCTGCGGTCGGAACCATATTTTTTTCAACGCAAAAAATATTAATTATGTGAGATTTTTTTATTATAATATAAATTTGGAGAAAATAATAAATCTGTGCACAATTCCTATGGAGTGCGAGTTTCCTATAAAAACAAGAAGATACGAATACCTGAATTATCGAATTCACTGTATTAGGATTAATTCATTTTCTAATCCAATTTAAATTAAACACAACAAACAAACTATAAATTGTGAAAACATCTGCAATAATCAAATAAAAAAATAAGTTGTTAATTTTCTATCAATAAAAAGAAGAAAACATAATTGAAAATCCATCCCTGCATTACCATCATTATCATGACTATAACAGTTAAATTATTATCAATATTATTGTCTAAACAATTACAATCATTAAATTGCCCAAAGAATAATAATAAAAAAGATAAACATTTTAACAAAAAAAATAAAAAACAATCACTAAAATTATTATTATTATTATTGCGCAAACAATGAAACCATAAAATCATCTGATCCGAAAAACAGATAAAAATAACATAAATAGATATTAATTTTAAAGGGTGAAATATTAATTTTAAAATAATCACCAACATAAATTAAAATTTCATGACTGAACCGAATAAAAATAAAATCTTAATATAAATTAAACAAATCAAAAACAAAAACAAAAACTAAAAGCATAAATGCATAAATACGGATAAAAAATAAACATTGTCTAAGAAGGATAAAAAATAAACAATGTCCAAGAAGGATTGAAAAAACCAAAGGAATTGATACCAAAAAAAAAAATTCAAAGAAAAAGGGCTGAAATGAAAAAAATATATAATTAATTCCAATCAAAGGATAAAATTTAAACAAATAAAAACCTTGAGACCAAAACAAATAAAGGGATTTTAAAAAAAAAGTAGTGTAATTGTGTTAAAAAAATTAAAAAAATAAGGACCGAAATAAAAAGTAGCATGTATGACCAATTTGAATCGGAGGACAAAATTAAAACAAATTAAAACCTGCATACCAAAAAAATAAAGGAACCAAAAACAAACCAAATATTAAAAGAATAAGGACTGAAATGAAAACCGATATATATAATCAGTTTCAATTGAAGGGCACAATTCAAAACAATCAAAAATTCCATTGAAAAAATCAAGAATAAAACCGAAATCAAAAGAACAGGGACCAAAATAAAACAATCACAAACATGAAGGACTGCCATGTATTTTCCGGCAGCAAGAAAGAGAAAAGGCAGAAACCACCAAAAACCATCCACTGGCGCTTCCTCGACCACTTACAACGACATGCCCTGCACTGGGAAGCAGAGGACAAGGCGGTGCAGCCGGTGACACGGCGACAAGACACTTTCAGTGTCAAACAGACACCGCAAGTGTTGCCTAAAAAGCACATCCATGTGAAACACTGCTAGCGCAACCTGACGACACGCCTGCAGTGTTTCTGAAAAGTAATAATAAAAAAATGTCAAATTACCTAAACACACCTAAACCCAGCGTTAACCACAAATAAACCAAGTGTGAAAGTATCACCATGCCCCAACCACAAAACTTTCTTTTTGTCTTTTTCTGAGGGTATGTAAGTAATTTTACCATGCAAAAATATGTGAAAAATCCAAAATACCCTCTGCTAGCCTTTTTCTTTTTGTCAACTCCCAGGAGTAAATAGGTAGTTTTATTGTGCAACAAAAATGAAAAGACCAGAACACCCCCTGTATCAGGGCCAATTTTTTTGCGATTCTAGGGGTAAAATAGTTATTTTACTATTGAAATCCACAGTAAACGTTGTACAATGAAACCTCAACGCATTTTTTTATATATATATATAAACATATATGAAAGTAAGGGTTAGAAATGGGGATCAATGAGTAGACTGCAATATTGATATATTGAGGCTATAAGATTAAGATTTATGGAGGCTACAAGGTTAAGGAACAAATGCACGGGAGAGTAGGCGGAGGCCTATTTCAACCATGTGATCGGGACAACTTGGTGGAGCAGTGAGATGAGAAGTTTCAATGGTAGCAAGAAAATTATCCAAAATTAGGTATTCACTACCATTATCTGAATAAAAAAATGCGAATTTAGATGTGAAATGTGTCTTAACAATGGCCTTAAATCTTTTACAGACATCTTGAACTTCAAAATTATTCTTAAAGAATAAAACCAAATATATTTAATAAAGTGATCAACAAAAGATATATAATATTTAAAATCTTCATTCTTCATTTAAAAGAATTTCCCTTGTACAAAGTTCCTTCATAAGAAAGGAAAAGGGCAAGAATATTGTTTAGTGTATAAATTGTGATGGGAATTCAGAGAAAGGTGGAACCATTGTGATTAATGGGGAGACCTATGTCATCGTCGATCATGATTTTGTCAAAACCATTATAGAACACCTGAAAAGATAATTGTAAAATGATGCAATTAAAATCCCACCAAAAAACATAACCACAAGGCTTGTAAAGCTTCAGCTTTGCATCAGAAAGTATATGAAGATGACAAAAACTTGTCAAAGCCATAGCCTTTAACTTACACCCAACAAACAAACACCTATGATTACTCTTCAAATCACTAACATTAGTGTTATTTTCACCAATAACTTCTATATTAGCCCCCATTGTCTTCATTCTCCCTCCGTAAAACGCCAACCCCACCACCACGTTTCTGCTGTTCTTGTTTTTGATGGTCTTCTTTAAAAGGGTGACAGATATTTCCAATAGTACTCTCAGATCTGAATCTTGAGTTCTTCCATCAATGCCCAGTAATGATCTATGAAGCATTTTGAGAGTTGTTTTAGCTTGTAAGACCTTCTTTTGAGGAGTTCTTGGCGCATGATGTGGGTGGCGCGTGACAAGACCTGGTCTTTGAGGGTGGGAGATAGTGGTGATGGAATAGCGGTTGGGATAGGGTCTTGAGTGATGTTAGGTTGTGGGGTTGTTGTGGTGTTGGTGTTGATAGAATTAATCTTGTTATTTCAATTCCAGCAGACGTGACCTCTTAGGGGACATAACCTCTTAGGGGACATAACCTTTTAGTGGACATAACTTTTCATGTAACAGTTATGATGTATTTTAGGATGTAACCTTTCATATTTGCCTCTATAAATAATAAGAAAATCAGACAATGAGGCAGTGAGTTAAGCATCACAAAAGCCTCTGTTTCTTTCATTGTTTTGGCTCTGTTCCAGCGTGATTTCCAGCCGTGAGTTCCAGAGTGAGTTTTTTCAAATTGAGTGATTGGCCGTAAGATAGCAAAGCTTTCAATTGGTATCAGAGCATAGGTTGTCAAAGCAATGGCTGGTGTTGAAGGAGATCAATCTAAGACGCTTGCAGTCGTCAAACCGACGGCAAGAGGAGCCTCAATCCCGATCCATTATCCAATGTTAAGCGAAACGAACTACGGCATATGGGCTGTCAAGATGAAGATAATCTTGCGTTCGCTAGGAGTATGGTCAGTGATCGAAGGTGCAGACACAGACGACGACAAAGATCAAGGCGCCATGGTAGCCATTTCTCAAGCCGTGCCAGATGACGTGATGATGGCAATCGCGGAGAAGTAGACGGCAAAGGAGGCTTGGGACGCACTCAGGGAGATGCGAATTGGCGAAGATCGTGTCAAGAAGGCACGTGTACAAGTACTGAAACGACAATTGTACAAGGTGCATATGCAAGATTCAGAAACCGTAAATGAGTATTCGATGAAGTTGACTGCCTTGGTTGGTGAGATCCGATCACTTGGCGAAACTTGAAGAAAGCGAAGTTGTTGAAAAAGTCTGTTCAGTTCGGTTCCAGATCGATTTCTTCAAATCATTGGGACAATTGAGCAGTTTGGAGATATAGACACGATGTCAGTTTCAGAAGCTATTGGGCGTTTGAGAACATTTGAAGAGGGATTGAAGGGGCGATCTCATACAGAGAGTACAGGAGAGCAGTTGCTATTCAACCAAGCCGAAAGGGAAGCAAGAACCCCAAAGGCAAAGAAAGATGAAAGTTTCAGCAACAACAAAAGAGGAGGACGTCACTGGAGAGGACATGGTCGTGGGTGTGGATATGGTGGAGGTCGAGGAAATGGTGAACGCACTAACGAAGACCGAAAGCCACGAAACTTCGACAAATCCAAGGTTAAGTGTTTCAATTGTAATGAATTTGGACACTCGCAAAAGATTGTTCCAATCCAAACCGAAGAGAGAGGGCAAATTTTGTTACAACACAAACCGATGATGAACCGGCACTACTGATGGCCGAAACTTGTGTTATTAGCCACTCAATACAGAACGAGCACGTGCTACTGCATGAAGACAAGGTGGTGCCAAAGATTAAAGGCACCCGAGAGAAGGCTTGGTATTTAGATACCGGCGCAAGTAACCACATGACCGGATGTATTGAAAAATTTGCTGAAATTGACACGACTATTACAGGGTCAGTCAAATTTGGGGATGGCTCGACTATAAAAATCCAAGGAAGAGGTTCGATTTTTCTTGAAGACTTCACAGGTGAACATCGAATACTTACTAATGTCTACTACATCCCAATGTTGAAGAGCAACATAATAAGCCTTGGCCAGTTGGATGAAAACGGATGCAAGGTAGTGATTGAAGGAGGTGTTATGACTATTTTGGACAGATTACAAAGGCTACTAGCAAAAGGAAAGAGGTCAAGCAACCGGTTATATGTGCTTAACATAGCACCAGCTCTACCCGAATGCTTTCTGGTAAGGAGCAAAGAAGAAGCATGGCGATGGCATGCAAGATACGGGCATGTGAATTTTCATGCTTTGAAGTCTCTAAGTCAGAAACAGATGGTGCACGGCTTGCCCATAATCGAGCATGAAGATCGCATTTGTGATGGATGTTTGATTGGAAAACAACAACGAAAACCATTCCCTGCTGAATCAAATTTCAGAGCCGAGTACCCTCTTGAGTTGTGGCATATAGATTTGTGCGGGCCAATCACACCGACTACGAATGGGGGAAAGCGTTATTTTATGCTAATTGTCGATGATTGCACAAGGTTTATGTGGCAGGTTCTGATCTCAAGCAAAGCCGAGGCGTTCGAAAGTTTTAAAAGGATCAAAGCTGCAGCCGAAATGGAGAAGGGGTGTAAGTTGAAAGCTTTTTGAAGTGATCGTGGTGGTGAATTCACATCAAATGAGTTCAAGGGCTTTTGCGAATTAAATGGTATTAAACACTACCTTACCGCACCTTATTCTCCGCAGCAAAATGGTGTCGTGGAACGGAGAAATCAGACAGTGGTTGGCATGGCAAGAAGTTTGCTGAAAAGTAAAAGTGTTCCCGGCAAATTTTGGGGAGAAGCAGTGTCAACGGCAATTTACTTGCTGAACAGAGCACCAACTAAGAGTCTAGTTGACAAGACACCCTATGAAGCCTACTACAATCGAAAGCCAAGAGTTGAACACTTGCAAATTTTTGGATGTATTGCTCACGTGAAGAATGTCACACCTCACCTTTCGAAACTAGCAGATCGAAGCAAACCTATGGTGTTTGGGTATGATTTGAATACCAAGGGTTATCGGATGTTTGATCCAAAGACAAAACAGGTGGTAGTGACTCGTGATGCCGTGTTTGATGAAGAAAAGAAGTGGGGATCTGGATCGATTCATCGACTCATGAGAACCCTAGACCAAACGAAAGGATATCTTTACTCGTTCTTTATTTTTCCTGTTGCAGTTTCAAGTGATGCTGCCCATCAACGAATTGAGGAAGAGATGTTGTATCCTGATATGGCGTCTCCACAGCCAGGGTGCTATCAATCTGGCGAGCCTGAGAGTACATCTGCTGGTAGCAACAGAGCAGATGAATTTGGTTCTGGAAATGCACAAACTCCAGTGTCGTTTCCTGTTGAGCAGAGGGCATCCGAATTCATCCATCCGAGAGGCATCGAAGTGGGACCAAGAGGGAAAGCGAGACCTAAACAGTTTATACGACAAAACTACTCCTACTCGAATTGGATTATTCGGGGCTATGTTTGCTAGGAGAGGAGGAGCCCACGAAGTTATGAAGAAGCAAGAACCGATTCAAAGCATGGAGAAAGGCTATGGAAGAAGAAATTTCCAAACGATACGTGAAGAATGCAACATGGAGGTTAGTTGCTTTACCAGAAAATCAAAAGCCAATTGGTTTGAAGTGGGTGTTTAAATTGAAGAAAGATACTCAAGGGAGAATAATCAAACACAAGGCGAGGTTAGTAGCAAAGGGGTATGTTCAAAAGCACGGGATAGATTTTGACGAAGTTTTTGCTCCTGTTGCTCGATTGGAAACTGTACGGTTGTTGATATCAATCACTGCACAAAAGGGGTGGCAAGTGCATCACATGGATGTAAAATCCGCTTTCCTTAACGGTGAATTGGAGGAGGATGTGTATGTTCTGCAGCCACCGGGTTTTGAGATAAAAGGAGAAGAGTATAAGGTGCTGAAACTGTATAAAGCCTTGTACGGTTTGCGACAAGCGCCTAGAGCATGGAATTCCAAGTTGGATAAGTCGTTGAAAGCACTCGGTTTTGAGAGGTGTCTTCTAGAACATGCGGTGTACACAAGAAAGGAAGGAAATTTAACTGTTGGAGTATACGTAGACGATTTAATTATCACTGGAGGATGTATTCGAGACATTGACAAATTCAAATCTCAGATGAAAGGGCTATTTAGAATGAGTGATCTTGGGTTGCTTAGCTATTATTTGGGAATTGAAGTGTGTCAGACTCCAACAAGAATCACCTTAAAGCAATCGGGTTTTGCAAAGAAGGTGCTGGAGAAATGCGGGATGAAGGACTGTAACTCAACACAGATTCCTATGGAGCCTCGTCTGAAATTGAACAAGGACAGCCTTGAACCTCCTGTACATGTAACTTTGTATCGAAGTATCGTTGGCAGTTTGAGATACTTGTTGCACACACGTCCAGACTTGGCGTTTGTTGTTGGAATGGTGAGTTGATTTATGGAGAAACCCATACTGGAACACATGGCAGCAGTAAAGCACATACTGAGGTACGTAAAGGGAACATTGAATTTTGGCTTTGTGTATGAGAAGAAAGAAGGAGATTTGGAGCTGATCGGGTTTTTGGATAGTGATCTGGCTGGTGACAATAATGACAGAAAAAGCACTTCAAGATTGATATTCTTTCTTGGGGCAAATCCGATCAGCTGGTGTTCACAAAAGCAGAAAGTAGTGGCGTTATCTTCATGCGAAGCAGAATATATTGCTGGTTGTGCGGCAGCGTGTCAAGGTATATGGCTGAGTCGATTGTTAAGAGAATTGTTAAAGGCTGAACCTAAGAAAGTGGTGCTAAAAATGGATAATCAATCCGCAATTGTTCTAACCAAGAACTCAGTTCATCCTGAGAGGAGTAAACATATTGACACTCGTTTTCATTACATAAGAGATTGTGTGACATCGGGATTGATTGAAATTCAACATGTTCGTACCGAGGACCAGCTTGCTGATATCTTAACGAAGTCACTGGGAAAGATAAAGTTTCAGGAGATGAGAGGAAAGATTGGTGTACTGGACATCAATAAAGAACAACAAGCTTAAGGAGGAGAATGTTAGAATTAATCTTGTTATTTCAATTCCAACAGACGTGACCTCTTAGGGGACATAACCTCTTAGGGGACATAACCTTTTAGTGGACATAACTTTTCATGTAACAGTTATGATGTATTTTAGGACGTAACCTTTCATATTTGCCTCTATAAATAATAAGAAAATCAGACAATGAGGCAGTGAGTTAAGCATCACAAAAGCCTCTGTTTCTTTCATTGTTTTGGCTCTGTTCCAACGTGATTTCCAGCCGTGAGTTCCAGAGTGATTTTTTTCAAATTGAGTGATTGGCCGTAAGATAGCAAAGCTTTCAGGTGTTGGGGTAGAGTGGTGGTTCTTGGGTGGCTTAGAGGAGGAGGGGTAGTGTTTCTTGGTGGCTGCAGTCATGGCTTCCTACAGGGAGAATTTAGAGAGTGGGGAGAGCGGAGAGGAGAGGGATTTGTTTTCTTGTTCTTCAGTTTAACTATTTGGTGCCATAGTAAGATCCCCAAAGAAGAGGGAATGTCTCAATGGAAGATTGATAATCACAGACGACATGTAGCTTACAAATGGATGACGGTTACTTAGAGTTCCCATAAAGTCGCGAGCCCAATTGTCGATTAATTTTACTTTTAATCGTTGATTTTTTTATTTTTTTGCAAATTCATCCTCCAGAGTTATATTATTAACCAAAACTAATTTTGTTTCCTCTCATGCAAAATTTAACAATTATCCTTTGGTTCATTGATATGTTAAAATTTAGCTTTTCTTCTTTTGATTTTGATTTTTATTCTATTTGTTTTGTAAATTCTTGATTCTTTTTTAATTTCATCTTTCAATTTCAATTTGTTATATGTTATTTTTTTTAATTTTTTCCTTAGTCTTTTGATTGTTTTATTTTTTCCTTTACTTAAATTGATTTTTCTACTAATTGTATCATTCAATAAAAAAAAATTATTTCAATTTTAATCCTTATTATTTTTACTTTTGTTAGATTAATCTATCTTTTCGACTTGACCCTTTAATAAAAAATAAATTTTATTTTTTTATCTTAATTTTGACTTTTATTCTTTTAATTTTAGATGTATTATTTTGTTTTATTGGTCATTTAACTTTTGATTTTTACAATTTTATCCTTTAGAATTATATTATAATGGTATCTTTTGTTTGTATTTCTTTTCATTTGCGCCATCTCCTACATGCTTGGTTTTAAGGATAATCATATATGAGTCTAGTTTTGATTTTGCAAAATTGAAATTTAAATAGGGTTCAAAATTATAAATTAAAAAAACAATGACTAGATTTGATGAAGAACAAAAACACATCCTATTTAGATCTTGACATGGAAAATTTTAGTTCAGTCCCTAAAGTTTTATTTTTTTGTTATTTAGTCATATTATTTAGAGATTGATGTTTCAATACCAAATATTATTTTCTAATAAAAATGCTGAAAAATAAATTAAGGTGACTTTTTTTTATTATTATTATTCGATACCCACCCTATCCATCTTTACTCCTCCTATCCATCTTTACTCCTCTGAATTTGAAGATGTAACTATTCGGTGCATTTGGCCTTCCTATTCCTCCATGCACATGCAAATGATAAGTGGTTAAATTACAGTTAAGATAAGTAAATATTTTTATAATTAAATTTTTATAACAACCAGATATAACAACCAGATACCTTTTGCTTTCTCTTCTGCTGTTTGTGGTGGATTGTTCTCTTTCCCATCGTTTGCTGTCGGAGATTATCATCAGCCACTGCCTACCCCACCACGCCTTCACCAGAGCACCGTTCTATAGCCGGATTCGCCTCCTGGAAGACCATCGACATGTCCACTTAGCTTGGCATCCATGAATGAAAGTTTGACTTTTTTTCCACTGCCATCTGCTTCTTTGTCTGAATCTATCCTTATCCATAACCACACAAGCCCAAGCTCTATCACTCGTCTCTAACACACTTACTCTTCCCCGTCCATCTTCTTTTTTTTTTCCTGATTTAATCAAATCATTGGATAGCATCTTGCTCCTGCTCAGGTAATTGAGTTTGATTATTTTTTGCTCTTATTTCATACCATTTCTTTTCCAACACATGTAGGTTGAGCTTTCTAAGCAAAAAGAAACGTACTGGTTTTTAAATTACTGATATGATCAACTGTATAGTTACTGGGAAAAAAAGAGAGAAGAAGAACACTTTGATCTTTGGAGTGGTTTAGCTTGCCTTTGGTCTAGACAGAAGAACATTTGTGATCAAGTTCTTATCTTAAATTTAGCTCTTTTTTTTTCTCAGTTAGTTTAAGTTCCATTTTAATTCAATATTTTGAAAGCTCTTTCTGATGTCCGTAGGTAGGGATACAGACGAAAAAATGATTAGAGGAAGTGATCCATTTTGGTGTTATGTTGAGAAAATGGCTGATGGTTTTTTGAAGTGCGTTTTTTGTGGGAGTGTATTTGCTGGAAGTACTTCCATTTCAAGGATAAAATATCATTTGGCAAGAGTCAAAGGGGGTGGTGTTAAACTTTGTGAAAAAGTAACTCCAGATGTTCAGCGAGCAGCGTTTGATCAGCTTCCTAACAGAATGCATGGGAGTATGCCAAGTTCAAGCAATAATATAATAGCTACTGCAGGTTCAGATCGTGCGCAAGATTTAGAAATGCAAGGACAACCACTTTTGGATGATGCACTGTCATGGATGGATAGCTGGATCGGGGGAGAGATTTTTCTTGCTGATGAAAACGTTGCTCCTGGCATGCCTATGCCTGATGCACCCGAGACTGGATTGGGAACAGAGCCAGCAGATCAACCATTTGAAATGGATATGAATAACATCTCATCTTCATTGATGAGGGATGTTGAGTTCAGCAATAGGATGACTTGGGAATTTACGCAGTCTGTTGCTGAGAGAGGAAGCTCTTCTAAAAGGCCTGTAGATAGGAGTGTGCCAAGTTCAAGCAATAATGAGGCAACTAATGCAGCTTCAACTCCTGTTCGGGGTTTAGCAATTGAACAACCTCGTTTGGATGATGGACTAGGAGGGATGGATATCTTGATTGGTGGGGAGACTGAGCTTGTTGAGGAACCTAGAGCTCCTGTCGTACTTTTGACAGATGAACCCGAGATTAGACAAAGAACAAAGCAAGCACATCAGTCTTTTGAAACGAACACGAAAAGCATCTCGTCCTCATCAATGATGGATGATGTTTTGAGAATGTGTAGAAATATAATGTCTCAGGAATATAAGCCTTCTGTTGTTGAGAGAGGAAGCTCTTCTGAAAGCCCTGTACATAAGCGACAGAGGACTATAAGATATATTTTGCCCACAACGAAGATAGTGGGCCAAGGGTTTGAAAGAAATATGAAAGATGTCTGGTCCTGGCTGTTGAATGATGAGGTCTCATCTATTGGCATTCACGGGATGGGGGGAGTGGGAAAGACAGCTTTGGCTTTCCATATCCATAATCAGCTTCATCATGTTTGTCAAGAGAGACAAGACATTTTTCATCATGTTTGTTGGATTACTGTGTCCCAAGACATTAGCATTGAAGCATTGCAGGATCGCATTGTGAAATCTTTTGATTTAGATCTTGCGGATGAAAAAGATGCGGTGGTGAGAGCTGGGAAGCTACTGACAGAGTTGATTGTGAAAAAAAAATATGTTCTCATTCTTGATGATTTGTGGGATCATTTTCCTCTTGAGAAAGTGGGAATACCTCTTAGAACAGACGGGTCTAAGTTGATTTTCACAACTAGATCATTGGACATATGTACAAAAATGGATTGCCAAAGGATACTCAAAGTGGAGCCTCTTTCTGAGGGTGAAGCTTGGAATTTGTTCATTGAAAAATTAGGGCACGGTGTTAGACTTTTTTCCTGAAACGAAACAGATTGCAGAGTCTGTTGTGAAGGAGTGTGCTGGTCTGCCTCTTGGAATCATGACAATGGCTGGAAGCATGAAGGGAGTGGATGGTGAATATCGTTGGAGAGATGCATTGCTACGACTGAGAATACCAGAAGTTGGACCAAGTGACATGGAAACCGAGGTATTTCGAGTATTGAAATTTAGCTATGCTCAGTTGAACGATCCAGCACTGAGGAAGTGCTTCTTACACATCACACTATTTCCAAAAGGCAAGATCATCCGGAGAGAGGACTTGATAGAGTATTTGATTGATGAGGGTATTGTCAAAGAAATGTGGAGTAGGCGTTCACAATTTGACAGGGCTCATACCATACTTGATCAACTTGAAAATGCCAGCTTATTAGAAGGTTCCAGGGACGATGAAAATTACAGATATGTGAAGATGCATGATTTGATTTGGGATATGGCTCGGAAAATATTGAAAGAAAGTCTGGGGGGTAGGGTTCAAGCAGGTGCACAATTAACAGAATTACCTGATGGAACATGGTGGAGAGAGAATCTGTTGATAGTTTCTCTCATGGAAAATAGAATCAAGGAAATTCCATCAGACTTTTCACCAAGATGCCCCAATCTTTCAACTTTATTGTTATGCAGAAACTACAAATTGAATTTGGTTGAGTCGTCTTTTTTCCAGCACTTCATCAGACTCAAGGTTCTTGATCTTTCCGACACAGATATAGAGAAGTTGCCAGCTTCTATTTGTCATCTAACGACTCTCACTGTATTGTTGCTCGGATGGTGTGCAAAGCTGAGTTATGTACCTTCATTAGCAGAGCTTACGGCATTGAAGAAGTTGGATCTCAGTTACACTGGACTTGAAAATTTGCCAGAGGGAATGGAAAGGCTGAAGGATCTCAGGTATCTTAATCTTGATGGAAGTGCGGTGCGTGATTTACAGCCAGGTATTTTACCTGAACTCTCAAAATTACAGTTCCTCAAGCTTCATCAGAAATTTGGAGTTTTTCTCCCAGTTAGAGGACGTGATGTCTGGAGATTACGGAAGTTGGAAACTTTGGAATGCCACTTCCGTGATCTAGAAAATTTCAGAATTTTCAACCCCGCAATTGCTCTTCCACTAATTGCTTGCAAGGTTACTGTAGGAAGACCTTCTTTCTCCTTACTCGAAGATCTAAATTATACAAAATCGAAGTCAGGGCTAGTTAAAGAGGCCTGGTTTTATGACCTCATGATTGACAAAGCAATTTTTTCTGTTCGAAACCTCATTTACAAAAGTAGTCATTGTGAATTGTCAAGCCATGAGAAGCTTATGTCCATTTTATTGGAGTGGTAGGCTTGAGATTATTAGGCTTGAGATTCTACACCTTGATGGTTTGATGATCTTAGAAACCCTTTTTGAAGCACCTTCAAATCGATCTACTCTTCCCTCCTTTTTCTATCTCAAAGAGATCGTAATACATAAATGTCATAGAATGAAGGCGCTGATCCCTCCTTGGTTGTTGTCTACCCTCCTCCACTTGGAAGTGATTGTAGTCGAAGATTGTCACACCATGGGGGAGATAATGCGAACAGATGAAGAGGACAGGATCCATCGTCTGGGTTTGAAGGTTTTGGTATTGAAGAAATTACGAAATTTGAATAGAATTTACTCTGGAAGACTTGAATGCAATTCTCTCGAAGAGATTACTGTAAATGATTGCCCGCAGCTAACGAGGATCCCGCTCACTATTCCTCATTCTCTTAAGAAAAATCAAGTAGATCCTGAAAGTTTGCGGAACACAATTGAGTGGGCTCATTTCTGAAGAACCTGTCTCTAACCCACAAGAAGATCGCTGCACAGTTAGAAGCAGAGCTCGCTGGTGAAATGCAATGACTGGTAAGCAAGCTTCATTCTCTCCTCTATTCTTGTTTTTTTTGTTCTTAGCGAGAGATAAGATTTTTCTGCATCAAATTTACTCATGTGTTTCAATATTCATTTCACAGCACCCATTACGTTATGGTTTTTTAATCCTGTTTTGCAGTGATTTATTGTGATTAGCTCCTCTCGGCTTGTTCAGGATATGGCACTGTGCAACTGGTGAAGCTGGATCATTTTCATGGGGCTGAGCGTAGACCAGAAGGCATTGGCACCCACCCACTCTCCAAAATCCATGCATTTTCAGCTGTAAATTGCAGACTGTAATGTGGATCTTTTCCTCTCTAGGATGATCTCTCACATAATCCTGTGTTTTGAAATGCATTTGACTTTTGAACATTCTGTAATTGAGGTCTCCAAATAGGGCGACGTAGTGATAGAGAAAGCATGCTCACCTTGTAAGAGTCTGGGACAATCGAGATTTTAATCGCTTAATCTGGACCCGCAAAGAGTGCCTTAAGAGGTTAGGTTTTCTAGAAACTAAAAAAAAAATTATGTAATTGAGCTAGAATTACCCATAAAAATTAAAAAAGAATTATTGTACAATATTTAATACTTATGCTTTAAAACAATTCACAAATATTAATCTGAAATGATTTTTTTTTTTTTTGAAAAGCACTTACTATTTTGTCAAGGGATGCAATTAGAATTCTATGATAATTAGGGATTGTTTTGTTTTCTGGTATCATAGCACAAGACTAATAGTAAAGGTAATGAATATTATAAGGACTGAAATAAACAGAAAATATCACGTTGTTTATGGAACCTTTCTTCAATGCGTAGATGAATGAATCTTTTAGGCAGATAGAGCAACTTTCCAAATGTCAATCCAATTAAGTATAAGTGGATATTTGAAAGAAAACCAATATAAGAAGGATCAAATTCAAAAAAGTATAATAACAGAAACTTTGATTGAATGCCGAAGTTGAAAACCAATAAAACTTTAACTAAAAAATCAAGGGGAAAAATCAATAAAATAATAACTGTAATTGAAACAATCAAAACAAAGAGGACCAACATGTAATTTTTAGAGAGGAGAGAGAGAAAAAGAAGAAACAATATCTCATAATCACCTATCTCCCTCTCATACACTCTGCACCATGAGAAATAATATATATATATATATATATATATATATATATATATATATTATTGAAAGACAAAAATGCCCATGACCCCAACTTGAAAATAACAAAACAAAAAACAAAAAACAAAGAGACAAATGAAAAAACCCTCCAAAAAAATTTAAAATCATTTGATTCTAAAGGTATTTAAGTACTTTAATTGTTCATTTTAAAAGGATTGTGTTCACTATACATACTTTTTATAGAAAGAGAATTATGTAAGTATTGTTATCCTGATTTCCATAAAAAGTTGAATAGCTTAAAACATTATGTTCAATATATATATATATGAAAATAGAGGTTAGAAATGGGTATCAATGAGTAGACTGCAATATCGATCTATTGGAACCGCAACTAACTTAGCTAGAAAAACTGAAATAGAAAAACTAACCATTTATCCTATGACTAATAGATCCTTGTATCATGGGATACTGGAAACAACTCAGTCAAGAATAAAGGATTTATTCCAACAAACATTTAGTCTTTCAACTCACAATGAGATAGAGATTCTTTCACGAAGAGAAATCTACGTCGAACCTTAGAAAAAGACCAATAAAAATGACTTAGAAAAAACAATCAAACATCAATGCAACTTATCTTAGGTAGGGTGCACTAGGAGTGATGCATCTTCTCCTTACACAACAAGTCCCCTTACCTAGACTCCCGCAGACCAATTGGTTTCCTAGTAACCATAATACTAGGTGGCGACTCCTGATAATTATAGTCGTAATTTTTATGACTATAAAACATACCTCTCATTTCACCACACGTTGTTGTCTCCTCAACAAGGGATAGCAGGGCGCAAGAACGAAAAAACATCATCACACCAATCCCAATGATCAATCAATTGATCCCCACTATCTATCTCCATGACCATAGGTTTGAATAAACAAGAACATGGGTGTGTCATGAGGGGTATAATGGTAATTTCCAACATTCTCCCACATGGCCCTTATGACACATAAACTCTTCATTATGTTTTTTTCTTTAATATGATCATTGCTTTATTTATTTCAATCATTCATGGAATCCTCTCACTCACATAAAGAATACTACACATGAATCATGGTGGTAAGACCATTATATAATAAGTCATCTTTTCCATGTATTACATATAAAATATCCCCTAAATAAGTACCATATGGGCAATCAAAAACTTTGCGAATAAACTTCCCATAAGTTATTTGGGTCCAAACTTTATTTTTATCCTCATGGATAAAGTAATAAATGTGCATAAAAACTTTATTATAATAACTTGATGTATATATACAAAAATTAAGACTAAGTACAAAATGAATCAATCAATCCCATATGCTCCACATGACTTTTAAATAGCTTTACCGGTAAACCTTTAGTCACGGGATCCACAATTATCAATTCAGTACTTATATGTTGAATAAACACTTCATGCCTTTTGATATTATCTCTCACACAAAGGTACTTGATGTCTATATGTTTACTTTTGCATCTACTTTTATTATTCTTAGAGAAGAATATGGCAGCATGATTATCGAGGAAGATCTTGATTGGTCTCTCTATAGAATCGATAATTTTGAGACGACCAACAAAATTTTCAATCAAAGTAGTGGCTTCATATCACGCAATAAATTTTGCCTCCAGTGTAGATGTAGAAACTATAGTCTGCTTGCTACTTCTCCAGGATATAGCCTCTCCAGCAAGAAAAAAGATATATCCTGAAGTAGACTTTTTGTTATCTACACATCCTGCAAAATCAGAATCTGAGTATCCAACCACCTCCAAATGGTCAGTGTGTCTGTATGTCAAACTTTAATGTTTGGTTCCTTGCAAATACCGCATGACTTTCTTTACAGCTTTCCAATGTTCCAATCCTGGGTTGTTTTGATATCGACCTAGAATTGCAACTGTCATTGCTATGTTACGTCTTGTGTAGACCTGTGCACACAATAGCTGCCTACTGCAGATGGATATGAGATATCTTTCATTTGTTTCTTTTCCAATGCATTTCGAGGACATTGATCATTACTAAATCTATCCCTTTAATGATAGGTGCTACAAAACCATTATAGTTCTTCAGTCTGAATCTCTCTAAAACCTTTTTAATGTAGGCCTTTTGAGACAGTTTCAATATTCTTTGTTTTCAATATCTTTCATTTGTTTCTTTTCCAGTGCATTTCGAGGACATTGATCATTACTAAATCTATCCCTTTAATGATAGGTGCTACAAAACCATTATAGTTCTTCAGTCTGAATCTCTCTAAAACCCTTTTTTAATGTAGGCCTTTTGGGGACGAGTTTCAATATTCTTTGTTTTTACATCTGCGTGATTCTCTATCCCAATGACATAAGAAGCTTCACCCAAATCCTTCATTTCAAAGTTCTAAGAGAGCAATCTTTTGGTCTTGTAAACCCATTTGCAGTCTACGACTACATCTCTCTTTGGTAAGTCAACGAGATCCCAAACTTGATTTTTAGCCATGAATTTCATCTCTTCTTTCATGGCATTAAACCACAATATGGAGTGTTCTCCACTCATGGCTCGTGAAAACATTTTTGGATTATCCTTAAGCTGAACTTCAAAATTGGACTCTTGGAGATATATAACATAATCACTAAAGATTAAAGGTCTAATTTTTAATTCTACTTTCTCTGTATTTGGCAGAGTATAAGTAGGTTTAATCTGAACTTGTTTTTCATGAGTTGACTATTATGTAATTGATTATTGATCAAGGTAATCATTTTGAATTTCATTAAGAACAATCAAATGTCCTTAAGGTAAAAGAGTTTTAGTTAACTCTTGTGCTTCCTCAAATTCAATCATTTGAGGACAAGCACTTCCAGTAGGTTCAGAATCCTCTAAAAGTTTTGTATTTATAGGCTCAACAATTCTACTACCATGAGAAGGACAGTGAAACCTAAATCCTTTGGAGTTTATTGTATAGCCAATAAAATAATTGTTGGTTGTCCTTGGGTCTAATTTCTTCATGTTTGGATTATAAGTCCTCACTTCAACAAGACAACCTCATATGTGTAAGTGATTTAAACTTGGTTTCCATCAATTCCACAATTCAAAAGGTGTCATAGGAACAACTTTGGATTGGACCTAGTCTAATACATACACAATAGTTTTTAAAGCTTCACTCCATATAGATAAAGACAACTGAGAATTACTAAGCATGCTCCTTACAATGTTCATTAATGTGTGATTTATTCTTTTTGCCACACCATTTTGTTGTGGTATGCCAAGCATTGTGTATTGAGCAACAATGCCTTTCTTTTCAAGGAATTTTGCAAATGGACCTATCATTTTTTCCTTTTCTATGTACTTACCATAGTACTCTCTGCCTCTATCAGATCTTATGATCTTGATTTTCCTGTTCTTTTGTTTCTCTACTTCTACCTTATAGGTCTTGAAAGCATTTAATGCCTCAGCCTTATCATTTAGAAGATAGAGAAACATGAACCGTATATGGTTATCAATAAAAGATATAAAATATCTTACTATTTAAGCAGGGTGTAGGAAAAGGTCCATAAATATCAGTATGTATGTCTCAAGAATACCAGAACTCCTTTTGGAACCTTTAGTGCTCTTGGTGGTTTGCTTTCCCTTTATGCAATCCACACAAGTGCCAAAATTACTAAAGTGAAGAGTTCTTAAAACTCTATTATTTACTAACCTTTTGATTCTCTCTATGGAGATATGTCTCAATCTCTTGTGTCATAACGAAATGGAGTCCCCATTCATATGACTCTTTTTTATGTCAATGTTTGTATGTAATGATAAATAATTGTTTCAAAGTTGGGATCTAGATCAATTTTGAATAAACCATCAATTTTTATTCCACCACCAAGAAATTTTTCACTTTAAAAATACTAAAGGTTGAATTGATAAACAAAAAACCATAACCAATAATATTCAATTTTGAAACAGAGATTAAGTTTCTTGAAAAATAAGGAATAAGAAATACATTATCCAAATCCAAAACATATTCGGATTTAAAAATCAACCTAAATGTCTCAACCCCCTCAACTTGAGAAAACAATTTATTTCCATAATATACTCGTTGTTCTGGCTTGTTGGTTTTCTTGTATTAAGAGAATCGTGCATTGTGTTAACAATATTGACAACTTATTATCCTTTCTGGGTTTGTGAGCATGAATGCCTCTCTTGGCATTTCCCTTATCATGAGTAGCCATATGAACACTTAGAGGCTTCTCATGCTTTAACCTCTCTTCTCCTTGAACACGCATGGTCAGAAGTTCATTTATTGACCATTTGTCCTTATGTGCGTTGTAAGAAATTTTTAAAGAACTATATTCAGATGGGAGAGAGTTAAGTATGAAATGCACCAAGAATGACTCAAAAATATCAACCTCTTGGGACTTTAGTTTAGCATACATGTCCCTCATTTTCATGATATGCTCTCAAACAATTTTGGAATTGTCAAAGGTTTTGCTTGATAGCCTTTTCATTACAGTGTTGGCTAAGGCTTTATCAAAATTGATAAATTGTTCCTCAACAATGTCAATAAAGTCCTTAGCCTTGGTGCATTCTGAGATTGAACCCTAATTGCCTTTAATGACATGAGATTTCATAAACATGAGACTTAAGCGATTAGATCGCTCCCACCTTTCATGTTTAGCAATCTCTAGTGTCGTACTAGAGTCTATTAGGGCGGGTGGTTCATCCTCATAGAGTGACAAGTCAAGTTCCATGCACCCCAATGTAGAAAGCAAATTTTCTTTCCATTCAGAAAATTATTACCATTTAGCATCTAAACTATTTCAATCAAAGCAGAAGGAATAACTGCAATTATCAAGGAAACAAAAAAAAAATATTGCTATGCAATAACTTTATTTAAAAAATTATTGCTATGAAATAACTTTATTTAAATTAACCAATGTCAATTTAATAATAAATTTCAACCTACCTCTGGGAAAAGGTTGCATCATGCATGAAATTTACTACTTAGTAATAAGTCTAATAATTTTAAATATTAATAAATAAATTTTGTTGTACCTGTGGGGCTAAGATAAATTTTATTTTTTAAATATTAAATTTACTATCTTATTATAATTAAGTCATAAAAATAAAAACATCCTTGTGGGGATTAACAATTAAATTTATGAATTCATTACAACCCAATGTTAATTTTCCTTATGAAGTTCATATATATATATATATATATTATGGATGTAACTATCATTTATAAAATCAGAATGTTGTGGCATTTCTAAAATTATTATGATAATTACAATTTCATTAACATCTAATAATTATATTGACGCCAAGATAAGGTTCTTAGGAATCAAACAACCAATGTGAAGTAAACAATATTTTTCCAAATTACAACCACGTAAGTTTCCAGGAAAGTGAGGTGCGTTTCAATGGATACATTTAAATACCAAGACTTTCCTAGACTGAACTTTCCTAGATATTGAAAATTAAATAGTACCATAAAATTCACTAACATTAATTGTTTAATTGATTATTCTTAGGTCTAGACATCAATTAATTTATATTTAAATAATATAAACCACAAGATATATTCCTAAGTTAATTTAATGTATTAATTAAATACTTTACAACATAAAACAAGAGGAATAAAAAACTACATTATATAAGCATAAAAGAAGTAAGCATAATGTACCTTACAGTATATAAATAAAAGGAATAAAAATTGCATTACTAAAGTATAAAAGAAGCATAGCATAATGGTTTGGGTTGTTATGAACTTGGAGAACCCATGTTCGAACCCCTGCACCCATAATTTCCCCTCTTATTATTGTTATTATTATTATTATTATTATTTACTACAGTATAGGCAGGTCTGTTAAGGAACCATCTCACCTAAAAGCTTAAGCTTGTAAGTGAGGCCCCAGAATATGATTTATATTATTCTCTAACACACCCCCTCAAGTGAAAGCCCTTTGGGCTTGAAACTTGCACAGGCCCACATCACCTTGTGCTTGATTTTTATCAAATAGAATGGGGGTGGTGAGATTCGAACTCGTGACCGCTGGGTCAACAAGGCTCTGATACCATGTTAAGGAACCATCTCACCTATTATATTATACTCTAACAAGGTCAACCCATTTTATTAGGTCAGTTCTATATCGGGTTGAACCGATTTGGTCCAACCCACTTAATGACCTTTTCTTAGGTGACTCGGGTCCTTATGGGTTTGAAAAAATCCTACTTGAATGTGCTCAAGATCATTCTTTTGTTTTCTGAGCTACACTTTTTTCTCCAATTGGATACAACATTCCTTCTAATTTGCGTAGGCTAGCGGATGGGAAGGAATAGAATATAGAATTCATGTTATAAAATTCAAGTTATAAAATTTACAATTGTTATCCGAATATATTACTTCTATAACTGTGCATTCTTTGTAGGAAATGAGAAAGGAAAGAACTAATTATTTTGCTCAGATATTAACTTAACTGCGGCCCTTTCTAGTGTAGAAATGTAAATTATAGGCCTATTTGAACGTCACAAAATAGCTATTATTTTGCAATGTGAACTTCAGAACAGCGTACCACAAGGGAAAAGATTGTGGAATCCATGGAATGGCTCGTCAAGGACTGCCAGGCAGGTGACTCTCTCGTGTTCTACTTCTCTGGTCATGGCATCCGTAAACTAGATTTTGAGGGCGATGAGCGTGATGGGTTTGATGAGAATATTTGCCCGGTGGATTTCCTGACAGAAGGCATTATCAGTGACAATGAAATCAATTCCCTCATAGTATGGCCGCTGAAAAAGGATGTCACTCTGCATGCAATCGTCGATGCTTGTCACAGTGGAACAGTTCTTGATCTTGAACATTTCTACAATAGGGAACAGTAAGTTTCATCCATTGTGCCACACGACATAGTTTTACCTCCTAGGAATTCCTGTTAAACATTCAAATTTACTGCTTGCAACAGAAAGAGATGGGAAGATAACAGCCCTCCATCTGGTAATGCAAGGAAACATACGGACGGTGGAATGGCAATTTCAATCAGTGCTTGTCAAGATCATGAAATTGCTGTCGATACCTCTGTAAGATATATGCAGTTGATCGATTTGATTGTTCATCTGTCTCTAGATCAGGAAGCACTTGAATTAGCTCACTTCTCTGTATACATAAATTTTCAGGCATTCACGAAGACAATGAATGGTGCTTTGACCTACCTTTTAGTATACATTTTGAAGAAATATCCTGGATTAACATATGGTGACCTACTTGACTTAATACATGAAGAGTTGAGCAAGTTCAACGAAGGTGGATGCCTTCCAGCAAAATTCTTGAGAAAAATATTCAAAAACCAGTTATTGCAGGTCAGCTTCTAATATGGAGTTAATCTCTGTGCATAGAATTTGATTGACAACTTGTTCTCATTTTAATGTATTACTTTCTCATGGTTTTCCCTGTTGTGTGCAGACTCCTCAAATCTCATCTTCCAAGCCATTCGATGTTTACAATAAACACTTTCTCTTGTAATGATAAATTAGTTTAAGAAATTGAGTAATTGGATCGTGAGAGCAAGAAATGAAGAAAAGTCTTCGACACCTCCGAGTCTCCAATTGGACGTATAGTTTAACTCTCATAAAACAAACAAGCTGGGTATAAATGTCTTCAACCTTCTTGATTGTGCTGAAAGGAGAAATTTATGCTCATCCAACTTTTGGAGAGCAGCGAATATCTTTCAAGATTTGTTTGTTGTGATAAGGGAATAAAAGATGAGTCCCGAACCTCCAAAAGTAAACCTTTTCATAATTACTGTCTTGCTATAGAACAACTCCCTCATAAGACTATTACTGGTAAGATGGCACATAAACTTAGAGAAAAAAAACATACATAATTAAAGTGGATGACGATCACTGTTCGAGATAAAATATTTAAGCTCCATCACCTATAAATCATAATTCATAAGCCCTGTGCATGTCTTCTTTTTCTTTTTTTCGTTTCTTCCTTGAGAAACTAATTAAGCTTCTTCTGTTTGGATTCGAGGAAACTCCATCCCCGGAAAACATACTTTGTGGGTCTAGGTAAGCGAGTAAAACTCCGGTTGTCCTAGGCATTCACAAGAGATGCACGTCTTAACTCAAACTCAAGATCGGCTGTGCAGATCTCAAGCCCTTTGCCATCACGCCACTCCCCTTAAGGGATAATAAAAATTTTACTCGTTCACCTAGACCCACAAAAAAACTAATTAAGCTCTTTATTTAAAAATAATATAAATAATATTTTAAAATATTACCTAATAATTTAAGTTGAGATGATTTTTTAATATAATATCATAGCTTCAATAATTAAACGGGCACGAGTTCAAATATCGATATCTTATTATTATTCTTCTCTCTTTTAATCGATTTGCAAATTTTAGGGCTAAATGTTTTTATTGTGGTATGATTTCTCGATTCTCCTAGGGAATGTGCTGAATAATATGGCCGGTAGATTTCGAATCTAATAAACCAATAAAGCAGCTGTTCCATTGGCAGCCATTGAATAAAGTGAACAGGCATCTGGTTCTACTCACCTTTTGAAGATGGTAGACATGACTGCTGACGATTCAAAGATGGCACTTAAATTCAAGATTTCTGTATTTTGTTTTTATTTTTTTTGCCACCACAAGGTTAAACGTGCTTTACTATGATGGACTCCCGGAGGGATTTCTTACGGATCAAAAAATATTGAAAAACAAAGCGTATTTATATAGTTAGGAATCTCAAATTATAGTGTAAATATCCCGAACAAAATCTAGAAAAAATCTCATTATAAAATCATAAATATTTTGGAATGACTCAAAATGTTTGGATTTTTTATTTTAAAGTTTTAGAAAGAATTATGTATTTTTAATATGGAGTTTATTACTTATATTGTATACTACAACCCGGTATTATACTAAATGGTACTTGGGAAAATATACAAGAAAATATAAAATACTTTGAAATACTAATTTGATTTTTTTTAGATTTTTTTTTTATTATTATTATATTATTCAAGCTCAATTCTGTCTCTCTCCCTTCCCACTTCGAAAAGGCAAGTACAATTGGCCTGGACAAGAATTAGATTCATGCACTGTTTAATATTCTCCAAATGAGGATGACACCATACTTGATCTTGAAAAGTTTAGTTGTATTTTATGGCAGTTGGAGTCCATTAAGATTTAGCGAACTCTAAACATTGAGTGCACCTAGCTAGATTATGAGTAGGCTCAGAGTTACTGAAAATCAATGATCCAGTTCCAACCTCTGAACGTCGACGTAGCAAGGATTGCCGAATACAAAAGCTATTGGTAAAGGCAAGGGAAAAGATATCAGATGATCCCATGATTAGTAGAAAAAAGCCAGAGTCGTTGAATAAGATGCCTTCGCCTTCAGAAATTCGGCGGTCATCGCCGGGGACAAGGACTGCAACGAAGCGAGCACTGCTGATCGGAGTGACTTACAAAAAGAAGTACATGCTTAAAGGGACTGTCAATGATGTGAAGAGCATGAGAGAATTATTGATCAAGAATTTTGGTTTCAAGGAGGAGAACATTCAAGTTCTTACAGGTATTTTTATATAATTTATATAAAATTCATGTTATCCGAATATATTACTTCTATAATTGTGCATTCTTTGTAGGAAATGAGAGAAAGGAAAGAACTAATAATTATTTTGCTCAGATATTAGCTAGACTGAGGCCCTTTCCAATTTAGAAATGTAAATTCTAGGCCTATTTGAACGTGACAAAATACCTATTATTCTGCGATGTGAACTGCAGATTTACAAATGAATACCATGGAATGGCTTGTCAAGGATTGCCAGGCAGGTGACTCTCTCGTGTTCTACTTCTCTGGTCATGGCTTACGTAAACCAGATTTTGAAGGCGATGAGCGTGATGGGTTTGATAAGAATATTTGCCCGGTGGATTTCCTGACAGAAGGCATGATCAGTGACAGTGAAATTAATTCCCTCATAGTATGGCCGCTGAAAAAGGATGTTACTCTCCATGCAATCGTCGATGCTAGTCACAGTGGAACAGTTCTTGATCTTGAACATGTCTACAATAGGGAACAGTAAGTTTCATCCATTGTGCCACACGACACAGTTTAATCCCCTAGGGCTTCTTGTTAAACATTCAAATTTACTGCTTGCAACAGAAAGAGATGGGAAGATAACAGCCCTCCATCTGGTAATGCAAGGAAACATACGGACGGTGGATTGGCAATTTCAATCAGTGCTTGTCAGGATCATGAAATTGCTGTCGATACCTCTGTAAGATATGCAGTTATTCAGTCTGATAAAATTCTGTTCTTGAATTAGCTCACCTCTCTGTGTGCATAAATTTTCAGGCATTCACGAAGACAATGAACGGTGCTTTGACCTACCTTTTAGTATATATTCTGAAGAAACATCGTGGATTAACATATGGTGACCTACTTGACTTAATACATGAAGAGTTGAGCAAGTTCAACGAAGGTGGATGCCTTCCAGCAAAATTCTTGAGAAAAATATTCAAAAACCAGTTATTACAGGTCAGCTTCTAATATGGAGTTAATCTCTGTGCATAGAATTTGATTGACAACTTGTTCTCATTTTAATGTATTACTTTCTCATGGTTTTCCCTGTTGTGTGCAGACTCCTCAAATCTCATCTTCCAAGCCATTCGATGTTTACAAGAAACATTTTCTCTTGTAATGATAAATTAGTTTAAGAAATTGAGTAATTGGATCGTGAGAGCAAGAAATGAAGAAAAGTCCTCGACACCTCCGAGTCTCCAATAATAACTTGATCAAGGCCAAATCGATGCTCATCGGAAAACCATTTCGGACGTACAGTTTAATTCTCTCAAAACATGCAAGATGGGTATAAATATCTTCAACCTTCTTTTGGCGAGCAGCGAATATCTTTCAAGATTTGTTCGTTGTGATAAGGGAATAATATGATCCCGAACCTCTAAAAGTAAACCTTTTGTTCAACATCAACTTCTATTTTTGCCTTGCCTGTAATGTTGAGATAGTGTTTGAAAATGTTTTCATTTGTTACTTAAAATTCCATGTCAAATGCTATTTAAGCCAACTATTTTTCATCTTATGAGTTTCTAATGTTTATGCATCCAAAGATGTGTGGGATCTTATATAGATATAGATATAGACATAGATGTATGTATGTATGTATGTATGTATGTATGTATGTATGTATGTATGTATGTATGTATGTATGTATGTATGTATGTATGTATGTATAGAGAGATGTATGTATGTATGTATGTATGTATTAAAAAAAAACAAGATGGGTGTATGATCGCCCATCCAGAAAATATAGCTAGTAATGGGTAGTGGAGAGTTTCCATCATATGTAAAGAAGTTGATACCCTCTGGTTGTGTATTTTTTTCTTAAAGAAATACAAATTAAGTTGCATTAAAAGACAACCACGAGATCCTAATTTAAGTTCAATTGTGTTTATATAATTTTTTGTCTGGGATAATTTAAAAAAATGATAAGGTTAACATTACTACCCGTAAATTGGAGACAAAGCTATTCATTTCTAAATTAAATGTAGCGAATATATGTACTAAAATAAAACTTTAATAGATAATTAATTTATTAAACATGTTATAAAATTGGCTAATATTTTTTTAAAAACAAAATAGTATGTAGAGTTAGAATAATTAAGGAATAAACCATTAAGTCATCGAAGATATATGGCATATTTATAACTTTTTTAATTGAATTTAATTCATAAATTTTAATTTTATGATCATGTTAAAAATTCAACTTCAAGTAAAGTAAAATTTAATCTTTATAAAACTAAATTAGAGCTGAACCCTTCTGATTTTGCTACACTTAAAATAAGAAATTATTATTAAAACTAACTTTTTAAAAATATTTATCCATCTGTTTTTTTTTTCTCTTCAAAGACTATTACACGAATAAAATGAAAGTAATAATGATAATATAAAAAGCAAAAAACAAATATCGTGTAATCTGAATTTATTTATCAATTGACTTTAAATTCAAATTCAACTTTATAATTAAATTAAATTATAGACAAGAATATTGAAAGATATGTTTTAAATGTCACAATAACTTAAGCATCGAGTATATGTGTTTAAGAAGTAGATGTCGTTGGAATGTACACCCCTTTCTATAATAAGTAAATGAACTCTCAGACAGATAAATTATTTTAGTAGACTGTTAAGGAATCATTTCAAGCTTAGGTGAGACCTCAGAATATAATTTATATTATTTTCTAACACACACCCTCAAGTGAAAGTCATTTGAGCTTGAAACTTGCACAGACCCACACATTTTTGTGTTTGGTTTTTCATCAAATAAAATGAAGGTGGTGAGATTCAAATTCATGACCATCAGGTTAATTAGGTTGTGATACCATGTCAAGGAACCATCTCACCTAAAAGGTTGAACTGTTAGATGAGGTCCCAGAATATAATTTACATTATCCTCTAACACCTCGCTCTAGTAAAAGCCCTTTGGGCTTGAAACTTGCACATACAAACACTATCTTGTGCTTGATTTTTAACAAATAGAATGGGGGTGATGAGATTTGAACTCATGACCGCTAGGTCAATAAAACTCTAATATTATATAAATGAACCATCTCGCCTAAAAACTTATTCTTTTAGGTAAAATGGTTCCTTAACATAGACTAAAATATTATTGAAAATTATAAACTTGTAAAAGTGATTATATGTCAAGCATCAAAATATTAAATGATTATATGTCAAGCATCAGATTTAAATTCTTGTAAAATTACAAACTTAGTTGATCAATTATATATGACTTCAAATATCAAATGATTATATGTCAAGCATCAAAATCTACAATCCATTGCCATCTCCAACCTTGCGACACCATGTTTCCTAGTTTCAATCATCAACTCCAGTTAAGAGGCACTCAACGAAGAATGGATGTTGTATAGACTCAAAATGATCTTGAAATGTCATTATAATTCTCACAATTCAAGTTTCTTCTTTATTATCAATAAGATTAGTCGCCTCATATAACATCAAGGTTCTTCATCTTTCTTGGTGGGCTTGGTAAAATATCACCTCTTGAGCTTCCACTATATAAAAAAAAAAGTTTAGCTTATTGGTGTTTGTAGGGTGTAACAATAGATTCTTGATGATCTTTATATCTTTCATTCTTTTCATCAAGAATTAGTAGGAATTCTTATTTTTCCACCATCATTTACCTTCCAATCCTATGTTCTTTCTTCATTGAACTCAACATCTCTACTAATCACTATCTTTTCTTTGATGACAAATTTTGAATGATTCATAAATGTGACATTACCTCCAATTAATTCATCTAGCTCCATGAACTTATGGTATTCTCCACAAATGTAGTTGATGGCTTCATTGTCTAGATACCACATGTTTTCTTTGTCTTGCATTCTCTCATTATGCACTAGTTGTAGGGTGACTTCCTTCTTTTCTTTTATTACAAGATTTACATTCTTCTCAACCCTCTTGGTTAAACTCCAACAATCCCTACCGAGGGGTCGTGCAGTGGTTTATGCTCTGAGACTGCCAGTAGTGATGCCCGAGTTCGAGACTTCTGTCTCGGCCGACTCTCGTTGTAAGAGCTCTGGGACAGTTTGGGGTTTTACTTCAGCTCACTGGGCCCATAAAATGCTCTTTCCGGGGAGTGAGGTTTCCTCGATATCCAAAAAAAATAATAATAATAATAATGACTTGACTTTTAACAATTATAGCATTTAAATTTTGATTTAACAAATATGTTGTCAAGTTTGGATTTTGAATTTGTACTTTTAGTTGAATCGGTCGACAGGTTCCCTTCATGCAGTCGACAAATTAACTTGTTAAGGCATCCACAGGCTCCTCGTCCAAATATATCTCTTCCTCCTTTTCCCTTGCGTTGTTCATGTCCTTTACCTTTTCGAGAATATCAAGAACTATTTTTTTTATAAAAAAAATTGTGCACCCATATCCTCTTGAAAAAAGTGATTTTACAAATATTTCATCATCAAGGATTCTTATATTAATTAGAATTCCTTCTTTAATAAAATTTTTATCGGACAATGATAAAACTCTCATAAATAATAATCATAATATTGTAGTGTACTAGCAATAATAAAACTTACAAATTCTAAATCCTATTAATGGAAATTTTCGCTAATATTGAACTTAACAAAATTCTAAATTCTAAATTTTAGTTACAAAATTCATATTATTAAATTTACAATTTTTAACCGATATTTTCCTACTCTAATTGAACATTTTTTGTATTAACTAAAAATAATATTCTTTTGTTTTGATATTAACTACTCTGCACCAACTTTAAAATTCTAGGCCTATTTGAACGTGACAAAATAGCTTTGCAATGTAAACTGCAGAACAGGAGGCAACTAAGAAAAAGATTCTGAAATCATTTGTTATGACCTGACCAGTTCTGCAATACGGAAGAGTAAGTTTCATCCATTGTCACAACACTGATCTTTCATTTTAGAAAACTCGCTGATTTTATACGTGCTGTAATTGTTATTTTAATATTTAATTAGTAAAATTATAATTAATAGAATTTGTTATAAATAGGTGTTTTTTCCACCTAAAAGTGATTGAATGGTGTTATTATTAAGACTATTTGAATAATTATTTAATCGGTAGATTGTATAATTGGAATAAAAAAAACTGTTAAAATGAGTCATGTGCTCCGTGTAACATATTGATTGATTGTTATGTATGTTTTATTTGTTTCATGAATTCTTTCATTAGCAAATAGTAAAATTACAATCGTTGAATTTTAGCACAAATGAGTAATTTGTTTTATGCAGCAAACAATTTGATTGGTGATTTTGTTTTAACTACTTTGTAATAATTTAATTGCTAGATAGCAAAACAACAATTGATCAAACTAACTAATGATATATTATTTGTTGTCTGTAACATACTAATTGTTTGTTGGACATGTTTTAACTACTTGACATATAATTTATTTGACAGATAACAAAAATGCAACTACTCGAATTTATCAAAGATTATTTTTTCGATTTTTTCTTCATATTATTATATTAAAAGAAATTGAACAATGATATTAAATTAATGTGAGATTTATAAAGAAAAATCAGTTCAATTTTTATATATATATTTTAAGACATTAATATCAAAAAAAATATCACAATATATAATTAGTCTCTCCTATTTTTTAAGGAAAAAGTCTCAAATATAATATATATAAAAATTTAGGACCATTAACAATTTTGTTATATGTTAAAAAATTTGGTGTTGGATGTGGCGAAACACAGGGCAATTTTTTATTTTATTATTGTAGATAATTTGACATAATTTTTCTACCTATATTGTCTACGTGTGATTTTGTATATTTTTTTTATGATATGAGATTTGAAATATCATACAAAAAAAAAACGCAGAAGTTATTTTTCAAAAAAATAAAATTGACCAATGAATTTTTGTCACAATTATAATTGCTATCATTATAAATATTATTATACGTAATTAATAATCTAATTATTATTGGTCATAGCGATGACACCGTAATTATTGTTTAAAAGAGAAATTAATTTTTTTTATTTTCTAAGATTTATTTCTCATATTATTATATTAAAAATATTTTAGAACACTCATAACAAATTATTAGTTTTTTAAAATAATAAATAGGTCATATATATATATATATATATATAAGGCGCTAATAGTAAATAAATATCAAAATATATAATTAGTCTGACATATTTATAAGAAGAAAAAAAACTTACAAATAATAATTATCATTATTTTGAATTCCTTATCTATAATAATTAAAAATTTCAACACCTAACAATATTAACAAAAAAGCAATTAAGAAACTAAATAAACAACAAAACAAAAATAAATATTATTAGATTTATAAACATTATTTCACGTGAAGAATAAATAAAATAATTTAAAAAAACAAAGAGAAAAAATAGTACATATCAATTTTCAAATGATCACCAACACAAATTAAAATGTAAACATTAAAAAACAATAACCTTAGTAACAATAGAAATAATAAAAATTGTTGAAACCATAATTATTGTTAGAAAAAAATTCCATTATTTTTTATTTTATAAGATTTATCTCTCATATTATTATATTAAAAGTATTTCAGAATAATGATATTTTTTTTTTCAAAAACCTAGGTCATATATATATATATATAAAGGCGTTAATGTTCAATAAATATCAAAATATATAATTAGTATGACATATTAAAAAAAAAACTTACAAATAATCATTATTATTATTTTTAATGTCTTATCTATAATAATTAGATAATTCAACACCTAATAATATTAACAAAAAAACAGTTATATAACTAAATAAATGAAAAAAAATATTATTAGATTTAAAAAAATTATTTGACTTGAAGAGTAAAAAAAAGAGAAATACTAATAAATATTAATTTTCAAATGATCACCAACAAAAAATAAAATTTAAATATTAAATAAAAAAAACTTAATAACAGTAGAAATAAAAAAAATTGTAAGCAAAAACTAAGAGCATGTACATATAAACATGACAGAAATAGAAGATATGTAAGAAATATATATAAAAAAATAAAGAAATTAAAATAAAATCCAAGATTAAAAGTATAAGGACCAAAATAAAAAACACATATATAATAAATTTCATTTAAAGGACAAAAGTGAAATAAATCTAAACATTGATATCAAAAAAATTAAATAATTTAAAACAAAACCGGAACATAAAAGAATGATGACCGAAATGAAACTGAAATATATAAGTAATTTGCATGGAAGGATAAAATTGAAACAAATCAAAAATTTGATAAAGAATATATTAAGGATTTATAATCAATTTGCATGGAAGGATAAAATTGAAACAAATTAAAACTTTGATACTGAAAATATTAAGAATTTCAAACCAATCCAAAAATTAAAAGATAGAAGACCGAAATGAAACTACAATATATAATCAATTTCAATTGAATGACCAAATTAAAACAAATCAAAAATTATATATAAAAAATAAGGATCATACAAAACAATCGAAAGATTAAGGACTAAAATGAAAAATCAAAATAAATAGCAGCGCTAACACGTGTGTTTGCACATACAGGAGAGAGAAAAGAGGGGAAAACTCAACCCATGATAATTTAGGTGAGATTTTATTTAATTTGTTTTGATGGGTTGGGTTGATAATATTTGTCTCTGCCTCCTCCAATGATTGCATGGAAACTTATAATTCAAACAAACTTAATTTGCGAGATGGTGGTATGGGTCGTAGTGGGCTTTACCGAATACCAGGCTCACCCATCATTGAGCTCCCCCACCCTACTTCAGAAATTAAAGGCTTAAATTGAAAATAAAGAAAACTACTTAGGAGAAATTCGTGATTTTGTATAATATTCAAGGGGGTTCTCATAAATTGGCCTATATATATATATATATAACCCTCTCGCAGCCAGCATCATGACCAAGGTAGGGTTTCTGGCCAAGTCGCACAAGTCTCCATCTTAGTTTCGACTTTTTCAGTTTTTTCCAATCTGGGTTTGTTTGCTGCTATCTTATTTCGATCAAATAATCAAACTGATTGATGGGTTATCCTCATTTTTGTTGTTTTTTTATGATCAAAGAAGGCCGATACACCCTCGATTTATTTTTATTTTATCTGGTTCTGTATCGAGTAGTAATTCAGGCAGCCTCTTTGCTGAAAAGAAGATAGCAAAGAAGGTGTTAAACTGCTCGTACAATAATTCGTCTTATACTCTTCAGACTTGCTGAGACTTCTCGTCTTTGAAGCTGGTCTAGTAAGCCTAAGCACATCTTCTTTTCATTTTATCCTTTATTTTTTTCATTGACGGAGAAACAAAATTTCCAGTGATGATTAGTTTTTATTTACATATAAGAATAGAATAATTTTCTTTTTGAATTATCAATTGCTAAAAACCAGGATTGGAATTTATCGAAGATACTCATAATAAAACTTGCCCAGAACATTGGAAAGAAGTTGAAGGGCATTCCTTTGAGTTGATGTGGATGTGGTCAATGGTGGGTGATATCATTCAGGGAGTGTTTGAGAATGTATTTGAAAAGTGTTTTTGAAAACAATTAAAAAAAATTATTTTTATTTTTAATTTTAATTTTAATTATAAATTAAAAATATTTGGTGTATTTAGATTATTTTGATGTGTTAAACTACTAATATCAAAAATAATTTTTTTTTTAAAATAAAATATCATTTTAATACATTTCTGAATGAAAAGTATTTTCAAAACCAACTTCAACAACACTCTTAAACAATTACTTAGCCTATGGGATGGGATGTAATAGATGTTGTACGTTATGATCGATTGTTGGGATTGAAATGGATGTTATGGTTTACAAAGGGGTACATGCTATTACCGTATACTTCAAGATAGAATTAACTAGTACTTTCTGTTATAAAATAATATAAATTATATTATGAGATTTTATTTATAAGTTTAAGTTTTTAGATTAGATGGTTTCTTAACATGGTATTAGAGCTTTATTGACCCA
>CM055442.1:4060571-4296765 GCA_029228465.1 Salix viminalis
AAAAAAAGTTTAGAATTGTCGCAGTGAATACTTTGCAATTGTATTTTCTCATTGAATAAATGTTATACACAGGGACGATATATAAAGACTGTACATAGCATAAGTAACGTGATCTGCTATAATTCTTAGTCCTAATTCTTCTCTTGTGATAGCTGTATGTGAGCTAATCTCCTTCCTGATTTGTCTCCTGTGATGGCTAGATATGTGATGATCTCGTTGCTGATATCTCTCGCATTGATGGCTGGATTATGTTGATCTGCATGGCTGGATTATGTTGATCTGCATGGCTGTCAATATGGCTGTCAATACCTTCCTCAACACGCCCCCTCAATCTGAAGGGAAGGGGACGAACATTCAGATTGTGCAATATGGAAGAGAACACCCGTGGGGCAACTGGTTTTGTTAAGGAATCAGCAAGTTGATCTTTACTTGAAATGAATTGAACCGAGAGCTGTTTTTGTTGGACTTGATCACGAACATAATGAAAATCAATCTCTATATGTTTGGTCCTTGCATGGAACATGGGGTTGACTGTGAGGTATGTTGCACCAATATTATCACACCATAATACTGGGGATGTACTGCTTTTGGAATTAATTTCTGAAAGGAGAGATTGGATCCATTGTATTTCAGAGGCTGAATCTGCGAGAGCCTTGTATTCAGCTTCGGTGCTGCTACGTGCAACCGTGGCTTGTTGTTTGCATCGCCAAGATATTAGATTGGATCCCATAAACACACAGTAGGCACCAATGGAACGCCTATCATCGCGATCACCCGCCCAATCGGAGTCGGAGAAGGCCTGAATGGACGTTGAATTTGATTTTCCAATGAACAGACCAGTGGATATGGAATGTTTGAGATACCGAAGTATTCTCTTGACAGCCTGCCAGTGAAGATCAAGAGGATTTTGCATGAATTTGCTTACCTTGTGAACTGAAAAAGAGAGATCAGGCCGTGTGAAGGACAAGTATTGTAAGCTTCCCACAACTTTTCTATAGAGTGAGGGATCAGAGAATTGAACTCCTTCACTGGCCGAGAGATGACATGTAGTGGACATTGGGCTACTGCATGGCTTAGCTGTGGTCATATTTGTGGACTGCAAAAGGTCAGCCACATACTTTCGTTGAGTGAGGTAGACACCCTCACTAGTGCGCAGTACTTCAACACCCAAGAAAAAGCCTAGTTCACCGAGATCTTTAACTGCAAAATCATGGTGAAGGCTTTGTATAACATGGTCTATAGCAGCATTGGAATTCCCCGTGAGAACAATGTCATCCACATAAATAAGGATTAAAACAATTGCATCATGTGTATGCCAAATAAAGAGGGAAGGATCTGCCTTGCTTGCAACAAAGCCAATTGTTCTTAGCTTATCTGTCAACCGAGAGAACCAAGCTCGTGGAGCTTGACGCAGACCATAAATAGATTTGCGCAATTTGCAGAGGTGATCAGGAAATTGGGGATGAATATACCCTTGAGGTTGAGTCATGTAGACTTCTCCTTCCAAGTGACCATGGAGGAATGCATTTTGTATATCAATTTGCCGTAGTCTCCAGTTATGAGAGATTGCTAAAGACAAGATAATTCGAATTGTAGCATGGCGAATAACAGGGCTGAAGGTCTCATTAAAATCAACCCCTTCTTGTTGATGAAATCCCTTGGCTACCAGCCTAGCCTTGTATCTCTCTATTGAACCGTCGGCCTTGCGCTTGACTTTGTATACCCAGCGGCAACCAACAATATTGGCATTAGCAGGTGGTGTTGTTAGTGTCCAAGTACCATTGCGCAAAAGGGCATCAAATTCAGTGTTCATAGCTGTGCGCCACTGCTGTGATTTAATTGCCTCGCTATAACATGTTGGTTCAACTTCAGTAGAGTGTAAAGAGGCCATTAGTGCCTTTGGAAGAGGATACCTGACAAAGCTATCAGAGGGAGCTTTAGTCTTGAAAATATTGTTACGAGACCTTGTTGTCATGGGGTGAATGCTGAGCTGTCTGGTATCTACTGCTTGATGTCCCGTGGAGTTTAAGGATTGTTGCGCAGTGGAGAAGTTGTGGTCATTCACGGCATCATCTGCAACATGATGCGTTGATGGCTGATCTGCAAATGTAACAGCAGGATTTGCAATAGGAGAATTGGAAGGATGCTCTGCAAAATCAACAGCAGCAGTAGTAGTTTGTCCTGCACATGGAGACACTGGTGGAACAATATTAGCAATAACAGGCTGGTGATCAATAGTTGGCATATCAATATTACTGGCAGTGAGTGGAAGAGAAGGTAACGAGACATGTGTGGAATTTGAGGTATGAGTGGAGTTGGAATTGGAAGACATATCAGAGGATGACTGTGATTTGAAAGGGAATTGACTCTCATCAAAGATGACATGGCGAGATATATAGACACGTCCAGTTGATAAATCAAGGCAATTGTAACCATGGTGATTATTGCTGTAGCCAATAAAAATGCAAGATTTGCTTCTGAAATCTAACTTATGCTTATTATATGGCCGCAAATTAGGCCAGCACACACACCCAAAAGCACGTAGGAATGTATAGTCTGGTGATCGATTATACAGTATTTCATATGGGGAGAGATTTTTGAGGATGGGTGTAGGTAAACGATTTATCAGAAAAGTGGCAGTATTGAAAGCATGTTCCCAGTACTCTAGTGGAAGATTTGAATGTGCAAGCATGCTAAGACCGACTTCTACAACCTGTCTATGCCTTCTTTCTATTGCACCAACTTGTTGATGTGTGTGAGGGCATGCAATTCGGTGTGATATACCAGAATTCTGAAAATAACTGTGTAATCTGCGATATTCCCCACCCCAATCAGATTGTATGGCCTTGATTTTAAGATCGAATTGTTTCTCAACATGACTTTGAAAGCGAAGAAAAATTTGCTCAACATCAGACTTAAGTTTCATGGGAAAAAGCCACAAAAATTTGGAATAATGGTCAAGAAAACTGACATAATACCGAGAACCAGAATTTGATACAACTGAGGCTGGACCCCATACATCTGTGAAGACTAGTTCTAATGGTGCTTTGGAAACATAAGTAGAGGAATAAAACGGCAAATCATGACTTTTTGCTAATTGGCAATCGGGGCATACAGCAAATTGCTTGTTTTTATCAACTGGCAGATTATTAGATGCAAGAATTCGACGAACAACTGGAGGAGCAGCATGGCCTAGACGGCGGTGCCAAAGATCAAAAGAAGTGCGAGCAGCAGAAAAAGCTTGAGGGGAATTGTGTTTGGGCAAGAAATGATATAAGCCATCACTGACATGGCCCCGATGAAGGACGATTCCCGAGTATCCCTTCACAAGAAAATAATGACCATGAAATTCGAAATACACATTGTTATCTTTGCAGAATTGTTGAACAGAGAGCAGATTTTTCGTTATTTCAGGAACATAAAGGACATGATTTAAACGAAAGGAATTAGAAGAGATGTGAAAGGAAGAAGTGCCAGTTTTAAGGATATGCAAACCTTGACCATTACCAACTTGTAGTTGATCAGCTCCAGTGTAATCTTCATCTTTGATAGTGAGGGAAGACAGATCATGAGTCACATGATGAGTAGCTCCTGTATCTGCATGCCAGTCATTGTCCAGATTTTGTGTTGCAAGAAAAGCTTGTTTATTGGATGAAGGGGAATTATTCTGATAAGTCAGATCAAATCTATGATAGCACTTGCGTGCTGAATGACCATGCTTCCCACATACTTGGCAGATAAGAGAGGAGGAATTAAATGAATTCTGGTGAGAATAATTACCACTTCCTCGATAGTTATTATACTTGCCTTTGCCTCTATGGGTGAATCTGTTTCGTGGATTGTATGACTGCTGTGAATTGGAAGCTTGATTTCTTTGAGCAAAATTGGCTTCAGCAATTGGCATTGAAAGGGACTGATTGTGACGATTCAGTCTGGATTCTGTCAAAATTAGAAGAGAATACACTTCTTCAAGGCTTACTGGTTCATGTCTAGCATAGATGGAGGAGACAAAACTGTCATAGTCATGTCCTAAACCAGCAAGAATATAAGAAATAATGTCATCACAGCAAAGTGTTTGGCCAGCCATAGCAAGCTCGTCTGCCAGCCTCTTGATCATTAGAAAATAATCGTTTGCAGATTGGTTGCCTTTCTTAGCATTTGCTAGTTGTGTGCGCACTTGTATGGTACGGGCTCTTGACTGGGAGGAGAAATTGGTTTCAAGTGCATGCCATACCTGTTGAGCAGTCGAATAGGAGATGATTTGAGCCAAGACTCCCTCAGTCATAGAGGACATGAGGGTGCTGAGTATGAGGCTGTCTTGTCGCAGCCAATGAGAATATGCAGGATTTGGGTTTTGAGAAACCGTGCCTGTATCAGTTGAAGAAATAAGCATTCTGGGGGGTGGAATGAGGGTGCCATCGAGGTGACCATACAGGTCTTGCCCACGAAAATAATGCATCAATTGAGTCTTCCAAAGTGGGTAGTTTTCAGGGGTTAGTTTCAAGGAAACGACATTAGAGATTGGGATTATGGTAGAGGTAGAAGAAGAGGAAGTGAGAGTTGTAGCAGAGGAGGTAGAAGAATCAGACATGGTAAGACGTTGGTCTCTTTGTGGGCTCTGATACCATAGAAAGTTTAGAATTGTGCAGTGAATACTTTGCAATTGTATTTTCTCATTGAATAAATGTTATACACAGGGACGATATATAAAGACTGTACATAGCATAAGTAACGTGATCTGCTATAATTCTTAGTCCTAATTCTTCTCTTGTGATAGCTGTATGTGAGCTAATCTCCTTCCTGATTTGTCTCCTGTGATGGCTGGATATGTGATGATCTCGTTGCTGATATCTCTCGCATTGATGGCTGGATTATGTTGATCTGCATGGCTGGATTATGTTGATCTGCATGGCTGTCAATATGGCTGTCAATACCTTCCTCAACATCCAGCAAAATTCTTGAGAAAAATATTCAAAAACCAGTTATTGCAGGTCAGCTTCTAATATGGAGTTAATCTCTGTGCATAGAATTTGATTGACAACTTGTTCTCATTTTAATGTATTACTTTCTCATGGTTTTCCCTGTTGTGTGCAGACTCCTCAAATCTCATCTTCCAAGCCATTCGATGTTTACAATAAACACTTTCTCTTGTAATGATAAATTAGTTTAAGAAATTGAGTAATTGGATCGTGAGAGCAAGAAATGAAGAAAAGTCTTCGACACCTCCGAGTCTCCAATTGGACGTATAGTTTAACTCTCATAAAACAAACAAGCTGGGTATAAATGTCTTCAACCTTCTTGATTGTGCTGAAAGGAGAAATTTGTGCTCATCCAACTTTTGGAGAGCAGCGAATATCTTTCAAGATTTGTTTGTTGTGATAAGGGAATAAAAGATGAGTCCCGAACCTCCAAAAGTAAACCTTTTCATAATTACTGTCTTGCTATAGAACAACTCCCTCATAAGACTATTACTGGTAAGATGGCACATAAACTTAGAGAAAAAAAACATACATAATTAAAGTGGATGACGATCACTGTTCGAGATAAAATATTTAAGCTCCATCACCTATAAATCATAATTCATAAGCCCTGTGCATGTCTTCTTTTTCTTTTTTTCGTTTCTTCCTTGAGAAACTAATTAAGCTTCTTCTATTTGGATTCGAGGAAACTCCATCCCCGGAAAACATACTTTGTGGGTCTAGGTAAGCGAGTAAAATTCCGGTTGTCCCAGACTTTCACAAGAGGTGCACGTCCTAACTCAAACTCAAGATCGGTTGTGCAGATCTCAAGCCCTTTGCCATCACGCCACTCCCTTAAGGGATAATAAAAAATTTTACTCGTTCACCTAGACCCACAAAAAAAAACTAATTAAGCTCTTTATTTAAAAATAATATAAATAATATTTTAAAAATATTACCTAATAATTTAAGTTGAGATGATTTTTTTAATATAATATCATAGCTTCAATAATTAAACGGACACGAAGTTCAAATATCGATATCTTATTATTATTCTTCTCTCTTTTAATCGATTTGCAAATTTTAGGGCTAAATGTTTTATTGTGGTATGATTTCTCGATTCTCCTAGGGAATGTGACTGAATAATATGGCCGGTAGATTTCGAATCTAATAAACCAATAAAGCAGCTGTTCCATTGGCAGCCATTGAATAAAAGTGAACAGGCATCTGGTTCTACTCACCTTTTGAAGATGGTAGACATGACTGCTGACGATTCAAAGATGGCACTTAAATTCAAGATTTCTGTATTTTGTTTTTTATTTTTTTTGCCACCACAAGGTTAAACGTGCTTTACTATGATGGACTCCGAGGATTTCTTACGGATCAAAAAAATATAAAAACAAAGCGTATTTATATAGTTAGGAATCTCAAATTATAGTGTAAATATCCCGAACAAAATCTAGAAAAATCTCATTATAAAATCATAAATATTTTTGGAATGACTCCAAAATGTTTGGATTTTTTTATTTTAAAGTTTTTAGAAAGAATTATGTATTTTTTAATATGGAGTTTATTACTTATATTGTATACTACAACCCGGTATTATACTAAATGGTACTTGGGAAAATATACAAGAAAATATAAAATACTTTGAAATACTAATTTGATTTTTTTTAGATTTTTTTTTATTATTATTATATTATTCAAGCTCAATTCTGTCTCTCTCCCTTCCCACTTCGGAAAGGCAAGTACAATTGGCCTGGACAAGAATTAGATTCATGCACTGTTTAATATTCTCCAAATGAGGATGACATCATACTTGATCTTGAAAAGTTTAGTTGTATTTTATGGCAGTTGGAGTCCATTAAGATTTAGCGAACTCTAAACATTGAGTGCACCTAGCTAGATTACGAGTAGGCTCAGAGTTACTGAAAATCAATGATCCAGTTCCAACCTCTGAACGTCGACGTAGCAAGGATTGCCGAATACAAAAGCTATTGGTAAAGGCAAGGGAAAAGATATCAGATGATCCCATGATTAGTAGAAAAAAGCCAGAGTCGTTGAATAAGATGCCTTCGCCTTCAGAAATTCGGCGGTCATCGCCGGGGACAAGGACAGCAACGAAGCGAGCACTTCTGATCGGAGTGACGTACAAAAAGAAGTACATGCTTAAGGGGACTATCAATGATGTGAAGAGCATGAGAGAATTATTGATCAACGATTTTGGTTTCAAGGAGGAGAACATTCGAGTTCTTACAGGTATTTTTATATAATTTATATAAAATTCATGTTATCCGAATATATTACTTCTATAATAGTGCATTCTTTGTAGGAAATGAGAGAAAGGAAAGAACTAATTATTATTTTGCTCAGATATTAGCTAGACTGAGGCCCTTTCCAATTTAGAAATGTAAATTCTAGGCCTATTTGAACGTGACAAAATACCTATTATTCTGCGATGTGAACTGCAGATTTACAAATGAATACCACAAGGAAACAGATGGTGGAATCCATGGAATGGCTTGTCAAGGATTGCCAGGCAGGTGACTCTCTCGTGTTCTACTTCTCTGGTCATGGCTTACGTAAACTAGATTTTGAAGGCGATGAGCGTGATGGGTTTGATGACAATATTTGCCCGGTGGATTTCCTGACAGAAGGCATGATCAGTGACAGTGAAATTAATTCCCTCATAGTATGGCCGCTGAAAAAGGATGTTACTCTCCACGCAATCGTCGATGCTAGTCACAGTGGAACAGTTCTTGATCTTGAACATGTCTACAATAGGGAACAGTAAGTTTCATCCATTGTGCCACACGACACAGTTTAATCCCCTAGGGCTTCTTGTTAAACATTCAAATTTACTGCTTGCAACAGAAAGAGATGGGAAGATAACAGCCCTCCATCTGGTAATGCAAGGAAACATACGGACGGTGGATTGGCAATTTCAATCAGTGCTTGTCAGGATCATGAAATTGCTGTCGATACCTCTGTAAGATATGCAGTTATTCAGTCTGATAAAATTCTGTTCTTGAATTAGCTCACCTCTCTGTGTGCATAAATTTTCAGGCATTCACGAAGACAATGAACGGTGCTTTGACCTACCTTTTAGTATACATTCTGAAGAAATATCGTGGATTAACATATGGTGACCTACTTGACTTAATACATGAAGAGTTGAGCAAATTCAACGAAGGTGGTTCCCTTCCAGCAAAATTCTTGAGAAAAATATTCAAAAACCAGTTATTGCAGGTCAGCTTCTAATATGGAGTTAATATCTGTGCATAGAATTTGATTGACAACTTGTTCTCATTTTAATGTATTACTTTCTCATGGTTTTCCTGTTGTGTGCAGACTCCTCAAATCTCATCTTCCAAAGCCATTCGATGTTTACAAGAAACATTTTTCTCTTGTAATGATAAATTAGTTTTAAGAAATTGAGTAATTGGATCGTGAGAGCAAGAAATGAAGAAAAGTCCTCGACACCTCCGAGTCTCCAATAATAACTTGATCAAGGCCAAATCGATGCTCATCGGAAAACCATTTCGGACGTGCAGTTAATTCTCTCAAAACATGCAAGATGGGTATAAATATCTTCAACCTTCTTTGGCGAGCAGCGAATATCTTTCAAGATTTGTTCGTTGTGATAAGGGAATAATATGATCCCGAACCTCTAAAAGTAAACCTTTTGTTCAACATCAACTTCTATTTTGCCTTGCCTGTAATGTTGAGATGAGTGTTTGAAAATGTTTTCATTTGTTGCTTAAAATTCCATGTCAAATGCTATTTAAGCCAACTATTTTTCATCTTATGAGTTTCTAATGTTTATGCATCCAAAGATGTGTGGGATCTTATATAGATATAGATATAGACATAGATGTATGTATGTATGTATGTATGTATAGAGAGATGTATGTATGTATGTATGTATGTATTAAAAAAAAACAAGATGGGTGTATGATCGCCCATCCAGAAAATATAGCTAGTAATGGGTAGTGGAGAGTTTCCATCATATGTAAAGAAGTTGATACCCTCTGGTTGTGTATTTTTTCTTAAAGAAATACAAATTAAGTTGCATTAAAAGACAACCACGAGATCCTAATTTAAGTTCAATTGTGTTTATATAATTTTTTGTCTGGGATAATTTAAAAAAATGATAAGGTTAACATTACTACCCGTAAATTGGAGACAAAGCTATTCATTTCTAAATTAAATGTAGCGAATATATGTACTAAAATAAAACTTTAATAGATAATTAATTTATTAAACATGTTATAAAATTGGCTAATATTTTTTAAAAAACAAAATAGTATGTAGAGTTAGAATAATTAAGGAATAAACCATTAAGTCATCGAAGATATATGGCATATTTATAACTTTTTTAATTGAATTTAATTCATAAATTTTAATTTTATGATCATGTTAAAAATTCAACTTCAAGTAAAGTAAAATTTAATCTTTATAAAACTAAATTAGAGCTGAACCCTTCTGATTTTGCTACACTTAAAATAAGAAATTATTATTAAAACTAACTTCTTAAAAATATTTATCCATCGGTTTTTTTTTTCTCTTCAGAGACTATTACACGAATAAAATGAAAGTAATAATGATAATATAAAAAGCAAAAAACAAATAGTCGTGTAATCTGAATTTATTTATCAATTGACTTTAAATTCAAATTCAACTTTATAATTAAATTAAATTATAGACAAGAATATTGAAAGATATGTTTTAAATGTCACAATAACTTAAGCATCGAGTATATGTGTTTAAGAAGTAGATGTCGTTGGAATGTACACCCCTTTCTATAATAAGTAAATGAACTCTCAGACAGATAAATTATTTTAGTAGACTGTTAAGGAATCATTTCAAGCTTAGGTGAGACCTCAGAATATAATTTATATTATTTTCTAACACACACCCTCAAGTGAAAGTTATTTGAGCTTGAAACTTGCACAGACCCACACCTTTTTGTGTTTGGTTTTTCATCAAATAAAATGAAGGTGGTGAGATTCAAATTCATGACCATCAGGTTAATTAGGTTGTGATACCATGTCAAGGGAACCATCTCACCTAAAAGGTTGAACTGCTAGATGAGGTCCCGTATATAATTTTCACATTATTCTCTAACACCCCGGCTTCTAGTAAAAGCCCTTTGGGCTTGAAACTTGACACATACAAACACTATCTTAGTGCTTGATTTTTTAACAAATAGAGATGGGAGGGTGATGAGATTTGAACTCATGACCGATTAGGTCAATAAAACTCTAATATTATATAAATGAACCATCTCGCCTAAAAACTTATTCTTTTAGGTAAAATGGTTCCTTAACATAGACTAAAATATTATTGAAAATTATAAACTTGTAAAAGTGATTATATGTCAAGCATCAAAATATTAAATGATTATATGTCAAGCATCAGATTTAAATTCTTGTAAAATTACAAACTTGGTTGATCAATCATATATGACTTCAAATATCAAATGATTATATGTCAAGCATCAAAATCTACAATCCATTGCCATCTCCAACCTTGCGACACCATGTTTCCTAGTTTCAATCATCAACTCCAGTTAAGAGGCACTCAACGAAGAATGGATGTTGTATAGACTCAAAATGATCTTGAAATGTCATTATAATTCTCACAATTCAAGTTTCTTCTTTATTATCAATAAGATTAGTCGCCTCCCATATAACATCAAGGTTCTTCATCTTTCTTGGTGGGCTTGGTAAAATATCACCTCTTGAGCTTCCACTATATATATAGTTTAGCTTATTGGTGTTTGTAGGGTGTAACAATAGATTCTTGATGATCTTTATATCTTTCATTCTTTTCATCAAGAATTAGTAGGAATTCATATTTTCCACCATCATTTACCTTCCAACCCTATGCTCTTTCTTCATTAAACTGAACATCTCTACTAATCACTATCTTTTCTTTGATGACAAATTTTGAATGATTCATAAATGTGACATTACCTCCAATTAATTCATCTAGCTCCATGAACTTATGGTTTTCTCCACAAATGTAGTTGATGGCTTCATTGTCTAGATACCACATGTTTTCTTTGTCTTGCATTCTCTCATTATGCACTAGTTGTAAGGTAACTTCCTTCTCTTCTTTTATTACAAGATTTACATTCTTCTCAACCCTCTTGGTTAAATTCCAACAATCCCTAGCATAATGACTTGACTTTTAACAATTATAGCATATAATTTTTGATTTAATAAATATGTTGTCAAATTTAGATTTTGAATTTGTACTTTTAATTGAATCGGTCGACAGGTTCCCTTCATGCGGTCGACAGATTAACTTGTTAAGACATCCATAGGCTACTCGTTCAAATATATCTCTTCCTCCTTTTCCCTTGCATTGTTCATGTCCTTTATCTTTCCGAGAATATCAAGAACTATTTTCTTTAAAAAAAAATTGTGCACCCATATCCTCTTGAAAAAAGTGATTTTACAAATATTTCATCATCAAGGATTCTTATATTAATTAGAATTCCTTCTTTAATAAGAATTTTATCGGACAATGATAAAACTCTAATAAATAATAATCTTAATATTGTAGTGTTCTAGCAATAATAAAACTTACAAATTCTAAATCCTATTAATGGAAAATTTAGCTAATATTGAACTTAACAAAATTCTAAATTCTAAATTTTAGTTACAAAATTCATATTATTAAATTTACAATTTTTAACCGATATTTTCCTACTCTAATTGAACATTTTTTGTATTAACTAAAAATAATATTCTTTTGTTTTGATATTAACTACCCTGCACCAACTTTAAAATTCTAGGCCTATTTGAACGTGACAAAATAGCTTTGCAATGTAAACGGCAAAACAGGAGGCAACTATGAAAAAGATTCTGAAATCATTTGTTATGACCTGACCAGTTCTGCAATACGGAAGAGTAAGTTTCATCCATTGTCACAACACTGATCTTTCATTTTAGGAAACTCGTGTTGTAATTGTTATTTTAATATTTAATTAGTAAAATTATAATTAATAGAATTTGTTATAAATAGGTGTTTTTTTCACCTAAAAGTGATTGAATGTTGTTATTATTAAAACTATTTTAATAATTATTTAATCGGTAGATTGTATAATTGGAATAAAAAAAATCTGCTAAAATGAGCCATGTGCTCCGTGTAACATACCGATTGATTGTTGTGTATGTTTTATTTGTTTCATGAATTCTTTCATTAGCAAATAATAAAATTACAATCTTTGAATTTTAACACAAATGAGTAATTTTTTTTATGCAGCAAACAATTTGATTGGTGATTTTGTTTTAACTACTTTGTAATAATTTAATTAGTAGATAGCAAAACCACAATTGATCAAACTAACTAATGATATATTATTTGTTGTCTGTAACATACTAATTGTTTGTTGGACATGTTTTAACTACTTGACATATAATTTATTTGACAGATAACAAAAATGCAACTGCTCAAATTTATCACAAATTATTTTTTCGATTTTTTCTTCATATTATTATATTAAAAAAAATTGAACAATGAGATTAAATTAATGTGAGATTTATAAAGAAAAGTCAGTTCAATTTTTATTTATATTTTAAGACATTAATATCAAAAAAAATATCACAATATATAATTAGTCTCTTCTATTTTTTAAGGAAAAAGTCCCAAATTTAATATATATAAAAATTTAAGACCATTAACAATTTTGTTATATGTTAAAAAATTTGGTGTTGGATGTGGCGAAACACAGGGCAATTTTTTTATTTTATTATTGTAGATAATTTAACATAATTTTTCTACCTATATTGTCTACGTGTGATTTCGTATATTTTTTTTATGATATGAGATTTGAAATATCATACACAAAAAAAAAAACGCAGAAGTTATTTTTCACAAAAATAACATTGACCAATGAATTTTTGTCACAATTATAATAGCTATCATTATAAATATTATTATAAGTAATTAATAATCTAATTATTATTGGTCATACTATCGACGACACCGTAATTATTGTTTAAGAGAGAAATTAATTTTTTTTATTTTCTAAGATTTATTTCTCATATTATTATATTAAAAATATTTTAGAACACTCATAGCAAATTATTAGTTTTTAAAAATAATAAATAGGTCAAATATATATATATATATATATATATATAAGGCGCTAATAGTAAATAAATATCAAAATATATAATTAGTCTGACATATTTATAAGAAAAAAAACTTACAAATAATAATTATCATTATTTAGAATTCCTTATCTATAATAATTAAAAAATTCAACACCTAAAATATTAACAAAAAAGCAATTAAGAAACTAAATAAACAACAAAACAAAAATAAATATTATTAGATTTATAAACATTATTTGACATGAAGAATAAATAAAATAATTTAAAAAAACAAAGAGAAAAAATAATACATATTAATTTTCAAATGATCACCAGCACAAATTAAAATGTAAACATTAAAAAACAATAACCTTAGTAACAGTAGAAATAATAAAAATTGGTGAAACCATAATTATTGTTAGAAAAACAAATCCATTATTTTTTTATTTTATAAGATTTATCTCTCATATTATTATATTAAAAGTATTTCAGAATAATGATATTTTTTTTTCAAAAACCTAGGTCATATATATATATATATATTAAGGCGTTAATGTTCAATAAATATCAAAATATATAATTAGTATGACATATTCAAAAAAACAAACTTACAAATTGTCATTATTATTATTTTGAATGTCTTATCTATAATAATTAGATAATTCAACACCTAATAATATTAACAAAAAAACAGTTATATAACTAAATAAATGACAAAAAATATTATTAGATTTAAAAAATTATTTGACTTGAAGAGTAAAAAAAAGAGAAATACTAATAAATATTAATTTTCAAATGATCACCAACAAAAAATAAAATTTAAATATTAAATAAAAAAAACTTAATAAAAGTAGAAATAAAAAAATTGTAAGCAAAAACTAAGAGCATGTACATATAAACATGACAGAAATAGAAGATATGTAAGAAATATATATAAAAAATAAAGAAATTAAAATAAAATCCAAGATTAAAAGTATAAGGACCAAAATGAAAAACACATATATAATAAATTTCATTTAAAGGACAAAAGTGAAATAAATCTAAACATTGATATCAAAAAAATTAAATAATTTAAAACAAAACCGGAAAATAAAAGAATGATGACCGAAATGAACCTGAAATATATAAGTAATTTGCAGGAAAGGATAAAATTGAAACAAATCAAAAATTTGATAAAGAATATATTAAGGATTTATAATCAATTTGCATGGAAGGATAAAATTGAAACAAATTAAAACTTTGATACTGAAAATATTAAGAATTTCAAACCAATCTAAAAATTAAAAGACAGAAGACCGAAGTGAAACTACAATATATAATCAATTTCAATTGAATGACCAAATTGAAACAAATCAAAACTTATATAAAAAAAATAAGGATCATACAAAACAATCGAAAGATTAAGGACTAAAATGAAAAATCAAAATAAATAGCAGCGCTGACACGTGTGTTTGCACATACAGGAGAGAGAAAAGAGGGGAAAACTCAACCCATGATAATTTAGGTGAGATTTTATTTAATTTGTTTTGATGGGTTGGGTTGATAATATTTGTCTCTGCCTCCTCCAATGATTGCATGGAAACTTATAATTCAAACAAACTTAATTTGCGAGATGGTGGTATGGGTCGTAGTGGGCTTTACCGAAAACCAGGCTCACCCATCATTGAGCTCCCCCACCCTACTTCAGAAATTAAAGGCTTAAATTGAAAATAAAGAAAACTACTTAGGAGAAATTCGTGATTTTGTATAATATTCAAGGGGGTTCTCATAAATTGGCCTATATATATATATATATAACCCTCTCGCAGCCAGCATCATGACCAAGGTAGGGTTTCTGGCCAAGTCGCACAAGTCTCCATCTTAGTTTCGACTTTTTCAGTTTTTTCCAATCTGGGTTTGTTTGCTGCTATCTTATTTCGATCAAATAATCAAACTGATTGATGGGTTATCCTCATTTTTGTTGTTTTTTTATGATCAAAGAAGGCCGATACACCCTCGATTTATTTTTATTTTATCTGGTTCTGTATCGAGTTGTAATTCAGGCAGCCTCTTTGCTGAAAAGAAGATGGCAAAGAAGGTGTTAAACTGCTCGTACATTAATTCGTCTTATGCTCTTCAGACTTGCTGAGACTTCTCGTCTTTGAAGCTGGTCTAGTAAGCCTAAGCACATCTTCTTTTCATTTTATCCTTTATTTTTTCATTGACGGAGAAACAAAATTTCCAGTGATGATTAGTTTTTATTTACATATAAGAATAGAATAATTTTCTTTTTGAATTATCAATTGCTAAAAAACCAGGATTGGAATTTATCGAAGATACTCATAATAAAACTTGCCCAGAACATTGGAAAGAAGTTGAAGGGCATTCCTTTGAGTTGATGTGGATGTGGTCAATGGTGGGTGATATCATTAGTGTTTGAGAATGTATTTGAAAAGCGTTTTTGAAAACAATTAAAAAAAATTATTTTTATTTTTATTTTTAATTTTAATTTTAAATTAAAAATATTTGGTGTATTTAGATTATTTTGATGTGCTAAACTACTAATATCAAAAATAATTTTTTTTTAAAATAAAATATCATTTTAATACATTTCTGAATGAAAAGTATTTTCAAAACCAACTTCAACAACACTCTTAAACAATTACTTAGCCTATGGGATGGGATGTAATAGATGTTGTACGTTATGATCGATTGTTGGGATTGAAATGGATGTTATGGTTTACAAAGGGGTACATGCTATTACCGTATACTTCAAGATAGAATTAACTAGTATAAAATAATATAAATTATATTATGAGATTTTATTTATAAGTTTAAGTTTTTAGATTAGATGGTTTCTTAACATGGTATTAGAGCTTTATTGACCCAGCGATCAAAGTTATTGATCCCGTCCCGTTCCGGCCGGAACGGGCGGGACGCCCCGTCCCGTTGCAAAATCCGGGACAAAACGGCGACGTTTTTGTCCCGGGTAGAATCCCGGCCTGTCCCGGAAAAACCGGGCGAATTCCGGCCGGAACGCCCCGGTTCCGTACCGGGCGTTCCGTTCCGGTACGGATCAAAACACACAGACAAAACACACAGATCTTTACAGAGAAGAGAAGATGAAACAAAAGAAGGTGCCTTTTTGAAATAGACCCTTTCATTAAGGAAGACGTGAAGAAGGTGATGAAGATGACCTAGGTGGTGATGATGATGATCTAGGAGATGAATGTGGTGATCTTGAGGCCGAAATCCATGGGGAAGAGTCGGAACTCGGAAGACGGGGACGACGATGAAGGAGAAAGAAGAGAAAGAAGGCTTGTCTGTGAAGTTTTTGAAAATGCCGAGAATGAAGAAGATGCTGAGATAAGAAATAATCCAACGGAGAGTATGCTGCCATTTGGAAGGGTTGGTGTGCGAGCTGATCCAACGGTTGGGGACGCGACCGGATGGAAGAAGGATGATGACGGTGGATTAGAAGATGCTCATCCGACGGCAAGCATTTAGTCCGCCAGGGAGAAGTGACCAGTCGACACATGGTCTTGATCCAACGGTCATTTTAACGCCCGGATGTAGAAGATCTTTATTTTTATATTAATGATGTAGAAGATGTTTGATGTATTTTTCTTTTATTTTAGAACATTTTACTTTCATAATATTTTGGAATTTCAAAGATGTTTCTAATTTTGAGATTATGTTTGTATTGTATAATTTAAATTTCATTTATCTTGAATTTAAATTATACTTGTTAAATTAATATTTTATTTTTTTCATATATATAATTAAATAAAAATGAACAGTACAAAACCGGAACGGTACCGAAACCGGGACGTCCCGTTCCAAACACAAATCCGGAACCGGGACCGGGGCGGGATCAATAACTATGCCAGCGATCATGAGTTTGAATCTTACCATTTTATTTTTTTTGATAAAAATAAAGCACAAGATAGTTTCAAGCCAAAACTTGAAACTTGCAAGAATATATTAAAGAATAATATAAATTATATTATAGAGTCTTACCTATAAATTTAAGCAATTAGTTGAGATAGTTTTTTAACATTTTCAATCTTATTTCGTGGACAATGAGGGCTGGACAAGGTCAATCATATGCAGAAACCTCTTGGAATCCATGTCTATATATGTACCCTTTTGGGAATTTGAACTGGTAAAGAAATTATAATGCTTGACAAACCATTCTCGGAAGATTTTAACCTGAGAACTTCCAAACACTTAGATGAAGTGAGATCTAATTTCACAAGAAGTATGATTTCGATAAACAATTCGATGAAGCTAACAAATGGAGAGCCTAGTTTCGGTCGATTATACAGAAACCATAAACAACTTTGATTTTTATTTTTGAGGAGCCGTCATATGAACGACAAGTAAGCAGGTAAGGGTGTTGCGAAGAACACTCGTGCAGATTGTTAGACAGGAGTCTTGCCACCCTTATTATTACATTTTATTTTTTAGCATTTTGGATTGAATAAAAAAATTAAAATTAAAATTAAAATTAAAATTAAAATTAAAATTAAAAAAACATTTTTAATAGGGACAAGAACAAAATTGAGATAAAAAAATATAACCTCAACTTGAAATACTAACAATAAAAAGGAACACGTTGTATTGATCAAGGCAAAAAGCAAGACTAAATTGAATGACAATGCTTTTAACAGCATGATGAAAGTGTATTTTTGGACTTTGAAAGCACTACACGTGTTGCCTAAAATATGTGGGCATCTCCCACATTATTGTGCTTGTGTCAACTTTTTTTTATTTACGTAATATTTAATTGATGTGAAAAGACTAAATTGTTCTTTACGAAACTAGTAATAAAAAACAATTGTGAAAAGACCACATGGGTCATGGATGCATGCTTTATTATTTTTATTCAACGGGCATAGTTTTTGTTTTACTAAATTTAAGAAGTAAAAAGACATGAATACAATTGTCAATTTAAAAAATCTTGACTTATAAGGTAATTGGATTATTTTACCATGCTTAAAAAATAAAAAGGTACATATCTCCTGTCAATTCTTTAATAGATAATAGGTGTTGAGAAAAGATCTTAATACCCCTAGCACAAAAGCATTTGATTTTTCTTGGGAAGGGTAAGGATGTCATCATATTATTCAAGTGAAGAGTGCAAATAGATTTGGTCAACATAGGCCTAATTAGCTTTTTTTTAATATATTTTGCATTATTAGTTATGTTATTAAAACGACTTTAATTTATTGTTCCTATATATACAAAGACATTGTGAATTGCATTGTAAGGGAAAAGCATCTATAAGAAATCATTTTTTCCCTTTGGAGCTTTATTTTTTTTTTTAGTTGATCCTTAGAGTTTTGTGTTCTACATTTTGGTCCTCAAAATTTGATTTTCATCACATCTCACTTCCTAGGTTTATAGAGATCATAGAGAAATTTTCTAAATATATTGAGGAAAGATATAGATTTTGGTTTGCCACATGATGACCGTAAAAAAATCAATATTGGTATATATCAATGGATTTATATCAGAAATAAGAGTTTCATGGTGGTTGATTTTCCTATTAGTAATGTTGAAAAATTAGATTGGAGTTTGTAATTTTTAATATTTTTTCGGATTTAAAGTTTTTAAAGTGAATATAGAGTGTTTTGATGTAAGAAATAAGTGTTAAAAAATCTATGAAATATATTTGAGAGGTCCAAAAACTCAATCCGAAAAAATTGAATATTGGTCCACAAATGATCAAGTGGACAACATATCCTCCATTTTACTATATATATCAAGACATGTCGAATAATTAAAACTATATGTCAAACTTGTTGGATTTTTTTTTGGTCCCTATAAATTGTTTTTTTTTAATATAATTTTTTAAGCAGCAAGGCAAATCATTTTTACAGAAGCTCACGAGTGAAAAACACTACCAAATTAAAGCAATCATAGCCACTCAACCAAATTGAAAGTATTCTACTAAATTCATTGTTTATGACTTTATATAAAATCGAATCACTGCTCTAGATACTCCAGAAGAGGACAGTTGGTATGTATTTGTTGATTTTCCACCATCGCAGATAAAGTTTAACATTGTATTTTAAAAGTGTTTTTTTTTATAAAAAAAATTGACAAATATTATATAGTTGTTGATTTTCCATCATGAAAGGTTTTGTTTATTATTGTGTTTCAAAAATATTTTTTTACATTAAATTAAAAAAAAAATATGTTTTTTAAATTATTTTCATGTGTTGATATAAAAAAAATTTAAAAACAATTATTATATTTTTGAATAAAAAAATATTTTTAAAAAATAATCTGAACCATAGGGCACGAAAAGCATATATTTGAATATTAGATTAAAAGTTAAGAAATATCTTTTTGATACGATTAATCTTTGGTAAAAAAGATGATTACACGGCTGCCTCTACTTCTATGGTGGAGTAGGAATCAACCAATGGTAAAGCAACATTCAAGTCACCCTTCATGGGCTCGATCGAATAAAGGTAAATGCATCTAGTTCCTTCTCCTTTATAAGGTTGCCTGTTAAAGATAACAAGAAGACGTGGTGACAACAATTGGAGGGATTGGACTTTTGGGTATGAATATTTTCATAGACATATCGCATATTTTTTTTTATCTTTAAACCTTTACAAGGATAACCAACATGACTCTTGCCATCCTCGACAAGCAAAGTCTTTGATTCTTAGCCTAGTATGTAAGAAATTCATAAAGTGAGTGGACACTTCGGACCAACTTATAGAATAATAATCTCTTGAAAAAGATGTTTAATTTTCTAAAAAAAAAAAAACAATGGGAAGAAATATTGGGTTTCATGACTTTTATTGCAACCTATTAATATTCGTAGGTTTTTGCTAATATAATATTAATGTTAGAAGAAAATGATAAGTGCGGTAGAAGCTAAACTTAAAATAAAAAAAAATAAAAAAAAAGCTAAAGAACAAAGAAAATTTGCAATGAAGAATGTTTTATTAAGTGTTTTCTTAAAATATACATTTTTATGCTCTTTTCTATTACATCTTTACACTTATAAATTATGTTTCTAATTACAAGTCTATTCATAAGCTTTATATCCTAGATATTCAAGAAATTGAACAACTCAACATAAATTTTAATATTATAATAAAGAGTATATTGACAACTGAATTGGTCAACCATTTCTAAATGATTCGACCAATTCATTTAATCCATCCAATGGACCGATTCATTGTTCTTTAGAAAAATCAAATATCAAGTCCATCTTTAACTTGATTTCTTCTTCATAATTCTCGGCAAGTCTCTCATCTTAGAAAACAAAAACATCATATTTGAGTGGTTTTGTGAAAAATATTTGTGACTTAGTCTTAAGTTATTACATGTTTGACTTCAACTTTTTTATTTGTAATGCAATCTCGTAGGTAATAAACTCTTGTGTAAATGTGCTTGGTTCTATCATGAAAAACTAGATTATTGGCTAATGCATTAGCTAATAAGTTGCCTACATATATTTCTTTAGGCTTCTCTTATGATATTCACAACTCTTTCAATAGTCTTCTAAGTCATATGGAATGACAAACACATGATGTATTAGCTATGTTTTGAACTTCACAAGCAAATAATGTAACTATATATATACATATATTGCTTCTTTGAGCTCCATATGAATGTTGTGTCTCCCATGTCATAAAACCTGAAGTGCTCTTTCTATCTTCCATATCTTCAATCAATCACTATTATTATAACCCATAAATTCATAGCTAATAGAATATTCATAAAATAAGCCAAAATCAATGGTACTTTTAACATACCAAAGAATTTGCTTCAATGATTTGAAGTGTTTCATAGTTGGTGTCTCTATAAATTTACTCACAAAGCCTACTCTAACAAGATATAGAAATTAATGCATGTAAAATATCTCAAACTCGCAACTAAACTCTTGCATATTGTAGAGTTTATCTATTCACCTTTACCATTCTTTGAAAAAATCACCCCACACTCAACTAGAGTAATAATTTTTGCACAACCCTCTATCTTGAACTTATTGAAAATCTTTTTGCAATTTTCTCATAGCTCACAAAGATTTATCTTCTCCTTGTTTGATCTCAATTCCTAGGTAGTATGTCATGAGACCAATGTTAATCATCTCAAACTCCTTAATCATTATTTGTGTCATAACCTATTTTTTGGTTATTTCCAAAATTTACTTGAAATTCTGAAGAAAATCCTTTGGTGATTTAAATTGATAATAGATCGTCAATTGTATTAGAAATAACCTAGTATATCATGAAAGAAGTAAACACATCGATACATGTCATCACTTATCGGAGGTATTGTGAAAAACAAAAAAGTTGAACTAATATCTTACAAAACAAATGGTCAAGTTTCAGATATTCTTACAAAAGTCATTAAAGGGAGAAATATTTATTAGATTGAAGTTTATGTTTGGCATGACATCTCTCGATTAAGTTTAGAAGGGAAATTTGTTAGTGTAAATTCCATCCATGTAAGTCAAGGATAGCAATCACTTGCCACAACCAATTACAACCACTAACCATAACCATCAATTGTAACCGCTAGTCGATTTCATAAACCCTCACCGTTTATGTTTTTTCAAGCTTTCATTTTGTGTTTAAATAGAAAGCTTTAGTTTATAGGGAATTGTGTGGAAAATAATAGAGGAGATATTAGAAAGAATAGATGGAGAGATTAACAGTAGATTAAACTTCTTCTTGTTGCAATAAAATAATGTGTTTTATTCACTCTAATTGTTTCAAATCTACGCTAGTAATCTTCCCCGCCAACAGTTTTTATACCCCAATCAGCATATTATGTCTCTTTTAATTGACAGAAATTATATATAAGCAGACAGTTCTGTAATTAACGTACCTAAATAGAAGTGAAAAACATCCAGAATATTGATAAGGTACCTAAATAAGCCTCCACTTATTTGTGCTTTCATGTCATGAAAATTCTTATTAAGGTTATCCACACGTAGCCTCCTGACTCATAGCTGTCCAAAGATGATGAAGACTACAAGCCAGTGCTATAGATGCAGGCAATTGTTCTCAGTCCCACCAAATACTGCAACAATTAGGTGCCCCAATTGTAAGTTTGAAACTAAAATCCAATCATCTGAACGATTAAAGAGCCAAGACCGAGGTCAGATTTCCTTCAGAAGCTTCATTGACACAGCAAGGGCTAAGATATCTCGCAGTGGTAGTGGTGGATCAAAATCTGTGAAGTCATTGAATTGTAAATCATCCACTTTGCAGTTCTCCGAATCGTTATCTGGCGTGAGACCATGCAGGAAGCGAGCACTACTTATCGCGGTGACTTATGATAGATCGAAGCACAAGCTCAAGGGACCTATCATCGATGTGAAGAGTTTCAGAAATTTGTTGATGGATACTTTTGCGTTCCCGAAAGAGGAAATTCGTGTTCTCACAGGTGTTGTAGATGATCTATTTTTTTTATTTAACTTGTTTTTTGTTGTTTTTGTTATGATTTTTTGTGGAAATTTACATGCTGCAATAACGAAAACCAAACATGAAATAGAGGAGGAGGCGCCGGAGTCAGATTTCGTCCCGACGAAGAAGAATATACAGAATTACTTCAAATGGCTGGTGGAGGATTGCATGGCTGGTGATTCCTTGGTGTTCTACTTCTCCGGGCATGGCGTGAGACAGTTTGATTTTGATAGCGATGAGAGCGATGGGTTCGATGAAAGTATCTGCCCTGCTGATTTTGTGGAAGCCGGAACGATCTCTGATGATGAAATCAAGGCAGCCATTGTTAGGCCGCTCAAGAAGGGTGTTACGCTTAACGCGATTGTGGATGCTTGTCACAGTGGAACTGTTCTTGATCTTCCATATGTGTATAACCGCGAAGAGTAAGAATCTGATCAGTTATCTTTCACAACTTTAAATTATTCCATTCAGGCGAACGAGTGCCTTCATAAATATGACAGAATTCTGAAAAAAAGAAAAATATATGGTTTCAAACAGGAAAAAGTGGGGAAAACCTAAACGTCTATATGAAGATGAGAAACATACAGATCGTGGACTGGCAATTTCAATCGCTGCATGTGAAGACAGACAAGTTGCTGCAGATACTCATGTAAGAGATTCTTTTAGCTTACGTTACTTTGTGTCTTTTTCTTGTTAATGGATGGGGGTGTTTGGGAATATGTTTGGAAAGTGCTTTTAAAAAAAATTAAAAGTGTTTTATTTATTTTTTATTTTAAATTAAAAAAAATTGGTGTTTTTAAATCATTGTGATGTTTTTAGATCATTGTGACGTATTGATGTAAGAAATAATCTTTAAAAATAAAAAATATCAATTTGATGTATTTTCTAAACAAAAAACACTTTAAAAAACAACCTCAATCATACTTTCAAACCGACTAAATGTTGGAATTGATTGTGACAGCATGATTTACGTATATATTTCAATATCTTATGCTTTACATGATTATTCAACATTTTTCAGTTTAAGTCCAGATTCCAGAACTTGTTTCATCAGAGCTCAATCCTGACATTTATGAATATGCAGTCTTGCTTTGGAAAGTCATCAATGACTGGTGGTGCCATGACCTACTTTCTCATACAAATTGTGAAAAAGAACCCTACAATAACATATGGTAAACTGATAGACTCAATTCATGAACACATTGAAAAGGCTAACCACGAAGGATGCCTTCCTGGGATCATAAAAAGAGTGTTAAATACAATTTTATCACAGGTCAGTAATCTTATATATATATATATATCCTTCTTACTCAGGAATTATTGGACACGAAATGTTTTCATGAACATATATGTGGTAAAATTGAACAAACGACTAATCAAAATCTTAACTAAACAGAGAGATACAACATGAGAATAATAGTCTCTTTTCTTTCTATTTGAATCATAAGAGGTGTTCTTGAAATTACCATGTAAAGATTTCTAATACAGGTACCAAATTGAAATTTATATTTTTTCATTAAAAAGATTATCTTAAAATGATATCATTATCGTATTGTTCAATGTTTGAACTTTTCTATTAATTTGCTTCTAATCCATTTTCTGCTTGTGATTCAATATTTCTGCAGAAGCCTCAACTTTCTGCTTCCGAGGAGTTCAACGTTAATGAAAAACAATTTATTGTGCAATAATAATCCACAGAATATATATATATATATATATATATATATATATATATATATATATATATATATATATATATATATATTTATATATATATACAGAGACACCCAAATACATGTTTGTATATATTTTATGGCTGAAGCTTTGTACCAACCTCTTTTGGGCCCTCGGATGAAGTATAATAGAGGACAAAGAAAAGCAGCCATTGCGAATGTTACTGGGTTTGATGATTAATCATAAATTGGGATCATATTTAACTGTCTCCCTCAGTATTTTGGCTTTTGCAATCAAGTCCTTGGAGTTTGATAAGTGTTTCATCTTGAGATTTCAACTCCACTCAATTAAAAAATAGTGTTCATTTAGTTTTAATTGACTGGTTTGATATTGCATTTCAAAAATATTTTTAAGAAAAGATTAAAAAAAAATATATATATTTTTTGTTTTAAATGAATTTAGTTTTATGTGTTTTAGATCATTTTGATATACTGGTATCAAAAATAATTTAAAAAAATATATATGTTTTTAATATAGTTTTTTAACAAAAATCATTTTGAAAAACAATTTCAACTACATTTTTAAACACGTAGTAACACGATAGTATATATGAGGATTAAATTGAAACCAGCTGTATATGAGGATTAAATTGACGAAGCTATTAATTTCTTTAATAGACATGAACGAAGCTATATATGAGGATTAAATTGAAACCAGCTGTTAATTTCTTTATTGGATTTCAAATATATAAAACTTTTTAAAACAATTCTATAATCCTTGAGGACTTCATGAGAAATGATGGTAAGCAGCCGAAAACTTTTTTTTCATCCATTAAAAAAATAAACGACTTTATATAAACAATGTTGAAAATATGGTTGCATAAGAATATTTCCACCAAGAAAATGTCCTTCCTCACCCCATAACGGCTGCTCACTTATTAAACTACGCATGGCCTAGCGAGACCTTGCCGACCTTACCAATGAAATATAATGACGTGTATTTCTTCGAAAAAATCTAAATATTATTAACTGAGTTTTATTTTCATTGCTAATTCCTTCAAAATGTTCCAAAACTTCTAAATCATTCTATAATTTTTTAATTGAATGATATCTATATTGTCGATGAAATCACTCATAGACAAAAAAATAATACTCATTAGTGATTCCATAAGAAGTTATGTAATTTGTTTTTCAAGTTATGTGGTTGATAATTAAAAGATTAAAAAAAATTATAATTAAAACAAACACTAACAATTCTATTGAACATCAAAACTTTATTAGTTTCAATTTTTATTCAAAAATAGTTTTACAATAATAAATATATCGCTACACAGATAAAGATAAAGGTGAAAGGAGGAATCTCGAGTCAAAAGAACCAAAATGAGTTGGATATTATAAAATCATATAGTCCATCATTTTCACTCAATTGTTCCTCTCTCTTTTTCTACTTCTTCTAATTTGGCTAGTCGCTTTTCAATATGTTTTAGGATCCTTTCTTTAAATTTCCACATTAAATGGCTTTGTTATATGCCTAAAGTTGAAGTAGGAAACTACTTGACATAATTTCTATAGTTAATGTCGTAGGCATCTCATATATCTAATTTTTATCAGGTCTATTAGTTGTTCCAACCTCCAACAACAATTGAGGATTGTGAGGAGGATGAATCTAAGCGTCTTCTCCATGTTTTTTATCCATTATATCATTTTATATTTTCTAATAAAAAGTCATTATGATTAAAATTATTAAAAAAACAAGAAGAAATAAAAAAAATATATAATGACCATTTCCGCTCTATTATCTACAAACCTCTACACTCTTTCGTTTTGTCCGCCTTCCTTATATGAATTTCCTCATATAACTCAATCAAAGTAGGTTTGTGCCTAAATTGTTGTTCCTACAAAATAAGTAAGTTGTAAAAAACTTAACAAATAAATAGTAAGTTAAAAATTGAAGAAAAAGTAATTTAAAAATTCTTACCAAGCGCTTTACATGGTTGATGAATGAAAGTGATTCTAAGTGTGCCTGTTTTTCAAACCATGTGTTTCTTTGTTTTGATCATGACATTTAAATCACGAGCATCTTTTAAAATCTTCCAATGTTGTAAATTCTTGAAACTTCTCCCAATTATCCTTTATGATGTGATTTATTCTATAGTTTTTCTATACCATGATGCCATCAAAGTCAACTCTATTTTTTGTATATTAATAGGCATCACATCACAAATCATGTAATCTAGTATAAACCAATTTGTTAAATATACATGAAAAATAGGAAAATTGAGATTACCATGTTAAACATTAAATTTGTTAATTGTTTGATGCTTATCTAATTGTGTTGTGGTTTTCTCACACTTTCCTTAAACACCCCCACCAAGCATATACCATATCTTCAAACAATGATATGGTAAGCTAGATACATAGAGATAATAAAAAAAAACTCATCTTAGTAAATAACTTAATAATCTTAATGAAATTTAAAAACTTGTTAATACCACAACTCATCGTCACAATCATTTAATAACCCAAAACATCAAATCCACTTCAAAACTATGCATCCAAAACCCAAACTATCATAAGGAGATAAACAAAAAAAATTTAAAAAAAAACTCTATTGGGAATAAGGAACTTACTCTTGAAGTGTTTGAGAGGTAAAAGGTTAGGCAATGACAAGAAACAAGTGTTGGGCAGTAAAAGGATAATTGACAACGAGAAAATAGGGTTAAGGGCAAAAATGAGAAAGAGAAAGGAAGGGGTGTTAGAAGTTTTTTCTGTTAACAAATGAGTGAAATTAAATATAAAGAAAGGAGAACTATTAAGTTACAACATAGATTCATTGAAGGAAATTTCATTAGTAATTTTGATGACTTATTCACACATCAACAAATGCTGACACAATTGCTAATGAAGATTTTATTATTTTTTAATATTTTTAATTCTATCATTAATTATGTCATAATTTTGCAAAGATACAATAATAATTTGATGATATTGCATGTTTAACAACAATTTCATCATGATTTCTCAACCCTAATGTAATTGTTTGATGAAATTGTGTCTCCATTATCAATTTCATCAACTTTACCCTACTTTTTTAATTTCCCACACAACATTAAATCTAGAAAAGAGACTCCTCTACCTAATGGAGTTAGTGTCTCGTAACCTTAACATCCCCTATGCTAGAAAAAAGAAATACACAACATCTCTCTCATTGTTTTTTCATCCAATGCATTAACTTAGAGACGCTCTCTTTACCCATAGTGCCAATATATATATATATATATATATATATATATATATATCTTGCTCTAAAGGAATGTCACAATATATATATTCTTAGTGCATCCAACTATAAAGGCATATATTAATACTTATTCTTATTATATGCATGCGCGTGTGTGTAAACCTACACATATTATCATTGTATTAACATAATATTTTTTTTATTGAAACTATTTGTATAACCATAAGCAACATTTATTTAATGCATCGAGAACAATTGCACAAACACAAAGATAAAGATAAGGGATGAATGATGAATGTGCTCTTACTGTAGTAGGGCCCACTTTAAATGTATCTCTTATTCTTCACCTTATCTTATTAAGATTACTATTATCATTCATAAACTCATTTCTATTGCTATAACTATAAGTTGAACCAATAATTATTTCTAACATGATTTGTACACATTAAAAGAATTCATCTTTAATCTATTATAACATACTCACGTTAAAATCAGACTTAATTTCATTAAATCACAATAAAATTCAATCTTTTCAAATCTCAAATAAACTCTAATACACAAATCATATATTAATACAACAAATTTATTTACAAATTTATAAATATACAAATATTACAAGAATCTTTAATAAATTAACCTATGGGTTAAGAGAAAGTGAATATGCTTTCTTTGTGTATTGAAATTTTATATAAAATAAAAAATCTATGATAGATGCCAACCCTATTGATAGATATAGATAGATGCTGACAGGTTGACGTGATTGAATTGTGAGAAAATATAGGGCTAGAAGAAGAAAAGGGAGAAGGAATTGTTGATTCTTAACTTATTGCTGAGTTCCACATTGATTTAAAACCCAATACGCGGTGTGAAAATACCATCAGCATTATTTTTTTTAATTTTAATTTTAATTTTATTTTTTTTGTCCAACCAAAAATGTCAAACTTCTGCCATTGTCGAACATATTACTAACTTAAATATTCCATTCTTGATGAAGAAGTGGTTCAAATGCAAATCCTAAATCTATAAGCATTGCTCTTAATATTCCTTTCTTGTTTTATATACATACATACATATATATATATATATACACACACATCTTTCATCACAAGGTGTTAATGTGGGCTGTTCCATCTCGAAGGTGGAGTTGGAATCTTTCTTCTTCTTCTTCTTCTTCTTTTTCTTTTTGAAAAATTAATAAAAGTGTTGGAATCAAACAAAAGCAAGCTTGAAGAAAATAAATAAACAAATAAACAAATGGCATCTGGTTCTGATCCTTACGATGGTTGTATCGCAGGATTAAGAAATATCAAACGATAAAAAATAAACACACGCGGGTAAATTGCCTGGTGCTTTTAGTTTTTATTTATCCCAATTTAATTAATTATTTATTCACCTTAAATCATGTTTATCAAATTTCAAATCAATAAAAATATATTTAATATTTAAAAAAACTCTGTAGCAATATATATAGATTATGTGCGTGTGTTTTGAAATAAATCAAATAATAATTATGTTCATGCCAATCTAAAATTAATATAATTATAAATAAAAAATACTATTATATTTTTATTTGTTCACGAATATAATAAAATAGATAAAATAAATCTCATCGAACTTCGGTGATTTAAAATTATAACAATAATTACAACAATAAAAGAAATTATGAAGTAAATCATATATTTATTAATTAACCTGGCAGGATTAATTTTTTTTTCATTTGACAAGTTTCCTACCAAAATCATATCCTTCCCCGAACCCTAATGGCTCAAAACCTACAATCCCATCTATCTAAAGAAAGGCATAATCTTTAAAATGCATGGTTAGTGTATTATATTTTTCCCCTGTAATGGCTACGACTACATGACCCTTTTTAAATTATTATATTTTACTTGGAAATAAATTAAATCATTGTTTTTTAAATATTTCAATAAGTTTTATATCTTAATATTAAAAATAATACATATATATATATATATATATATATATATATATATATATATATATATATATATATATATATATAAAATGTGTTCATAGTTTAAAAAAAAATATTGTGCTTTTTATATATATGAGAGACCCATCATATATATGATATTAAAAACTAGGAAAATAAGTCCCCAAAAACATGACGTGATGGAAGAGAGCTTGCGATCTTCATAGCAGGTTTCGAGTTTGAGTCAGGACGTGCATCCCCTTGTAAAAGATTGGGACAATAGAGGGTTTTACTTGCTTAACTATGTTCACAAAATACGTTTTCCAATAAATGAAATTTCCTTACATCCCAAAAAAAAATCTACGAATATAAGTTATTCAGCCTAGATAAATCTTTTTCTGTATCTATAAATTAGATGTAGAAATGTTATCTTTAAAACTAATAACGATACTCGAATATAAAGTTTCTAATTAAGCCCGATGAATCTTCTTTCTTTACAAGTCACCCAAGTTAACATGTTGGAGACATGATTAGGATAAAGTAGGAGAAGAAAATTGTACATCTAGACATCGATGCTTAATTGGTCCAGCAACTACGAACTGCAAATCATTATTGCAGGGTCGGAGAATCTAAGGTTTAAATTCAACCATTCCCAGAATACTCTTTAAAACATGTCAGAAAAAGTAGAATGACAGATATTTGTTAGGTACAATAATTGATTGCTTGTCATTGAGCATGCCACTCTCATAGCAAAGAATGAATGTATATCCAAATTTGAGTTAAATCTTATTGCTGAAATGGCACCCCAAGATCTTGTCCGAGTCATGGCCCAGCAGCTGATTTGGCATCAGATTAGCTATACAGAATCTACTACACCCACTACAAGTTCTAATCGAATCTGGTTCTCCAGGGTGCATGCCATATGTGATCAAAGATTGCTAAATCTGACCAACAATGCAGTATATCTAGGACTCGAGCCCTCTAGCTATGTTGTTCAATCTCAACCTCATCATTCTCGAAAGGAAAAGGAAATGGCAATAGAAAATTGTAGCCGGTGTGGCGTGCAACTAGTTGTGCCCCAAGACGCTCAAACGATTCGATGTGCTGTGTGTCAAGCCATCACTAGGGTTCATTCCTACTACCCTTTGGCTCAAGCCCGCGAGTCAGCTACTAGGTTTACTTCTGGTCTCATTAGCATGGTTTCCAGCAACATTAGCGGCATGACTGGTTCGGTCAGTAGCAGTAGCTATCCCGTGCCGGGCTATGGTGGCTACTATGCTCAGCCACCAATCAGGCCCGTATTGCAGTTGCCTCTTCCATCAATGCATGGGAGGAAACGGGCTCTGCTTTGTGGAGTAAGCTATCGAGGCAAGAGTTATAAGATCAAAGGGAAGCATTAATGATGTTAAGTGCATGAGATATTTTCTTGTTGAGAAGTTTGGATTTCCCTAATGACTCCATACTCATGCTCACAGGTAATTGTTTTTTTCTATTTTTTTTTCTTCTTATATATGATTTCTTCCTAATCTCTTGAGATTATGAGCTTATCAAGTCAATCAACCTGCACAAAAACATGGAAATTGGGACCTGATAATGAAATTTGATCCGTTACTGTATCTTATTAGCAGTACTTGCTGTAAATATATTCTTTCTTTGGGATATAACCGTAAAGGTAAATCTATCTACATGCAGAAGATGAGACAAACCCATTAAAGATACCAACAAAAGAGAACATAAGGTTGGCTTTAAGGTGGCTTGTTCAAGGCTGCCAGCCAGGGGACTCGTTAGTGTTTCACTTCTCCGGCCATGGGTCAAAGCAGCTCGATAATGACATGGATGAGGTTGATGGGTTTGATGAAACTTTATGCCCCCTTGACTATGAAACTCGAGGGATGATAGTTGACGATGAAATCAATGCGACCATTGTGAGGCCATTACCACAAGGAGCCACACTCCATGCCATTATTGATGCCTGCTACAGTCAAACTGTGCTAGATCTTCCATTTGTGTGCAGGATGAATAGGTAAATGAAACTAGTAGATTTTGCACTTTTCAGTTCTGCAGCATCGCATAATTTCAGAATCATTTGACTTTTAGTTTACATTTTGCTTCGGACAGGGAAGGGTACTACACATGGGAGGACCAAACTCGTTCACCGTATAAAGGCACGAGTGGAGGGCTAGCATTTTGTATCAGTGCCTGTGATGATAATCAAACCAGCGTGGATACGACAGTGAGTCAATCCCCCATTTACTTGATCGATCTTCAGAAGAAATAATTTAGGAAATAATCCTAATCCTGTTGTGGTTAAGCTCTGTTAAGGAACCATCTCACCTAAAAGCTTAAGCTCTTAAGTGAGCTCTCAGAATATGATTTATATTATTCTCTAATACACTCCCTCAAGTGAAAGTCCTTTGGGCTTGAAACTTGCACAGGCCCACACCATTTTGTGCTTGGTTTTTATCAAATAGAATGAGGATGGTGAGATTCGAACTAGTGACCGCTGAGTCAACAAGACTCTGATACCATATTAAGGAACCATCTCATCTAAAAACTTAAGCTCTTAAGTGAGGTCCTAGAATATAATTTATATTATTCTCTAATAAGCTTCAACGAAAATTGAACGAGGCAAGAACTTGTAGGTTTGAACATATTACACCATTTTTTGTTTACAGTTTAGTGTAGTTTCAATTTTGCAGGCATTGGCAGGAAATGCTTCAACTGGTGCCTTGACGTATTGCTTCATCCAAGCAGTGCAGAATGAACCTGGATTAACTTATGGACGCTTGCTTAATTCTATGCGTCAGGTGATTCGTGGGGCTAAAACTGGTGGATTACGCCTGAATGGTCCCATCGCATCCCTCGTAAATAAAGCTCTGTTTAACACTGAGATAACACAGGTTTGCCAGCTACTTTACTGTCAGAAATCTCGGCCATCACTTTGAATTTGAAATAAAAACATTAACAGTAAATCGAAGTTCGGAACGATCTTAGCCCAATCCTGCTAATTCTCTTGCTGCTTGTTCATTAATTTCAGGAGCCTCAGCTTTCCTCGTCCGAGACATTTGACATTTACGCAAAGCAGTTTATACTGTGAATTGAATTGGGTTACAGGTGTTCTTCAGCCTTTCAATGGAAATTGTTATATATTAACTGAATTACTCATCCGTCCATCATAATCTGTCAAAACCACTATGCTGTGATTCTCACAGTTTGTACAGCTTCAAGGAGCATAGTTTAGGCTATTTATCTCTGTAAATCACATGGCTTGAATTTGTGGTGATTGTAATTTCAATGAATTTGATGTTTCTTCTGTTCAAAAGTCTAACATTTTCTATTGCTTAGAAAAAGCAAAATGGCCAAAAACATTGCCTAGCATCATATCAAACAGACATTTAAGATAATAAATGAAGAGTGCCTCAAATAATGGAATGCAGAAGGAAAATCCTTGGGAACTGGGAAAGTCATGCGATTAATAGACGTGTACGTCTATTTCTAAGCCACAAACATCCCTTTCATGAGTAAAGACGATTCACAGCCCACAATTTAGAAAAAAGAAATAGATAGCCGAGCCATAGAATCTTATGGCTTGCTTAATCATCACTCGTTCATGGTCAATTCCTTCTTCAGATCGTATCGGAGGCAGACAAATTTGACTAATCCCAGATGACCACAATTTATTTTCAATGGTTGTTTAACAGCTATTTTATCTATTATGTATTCTATTAGAGAATAATATAAATTATAATTTTAAGTTATATTTAACTGTTTAAATTTTTAGGTGAGATAGTTTTTAATGTAGTATCAGAGTTTTGTTAACCCAGTAATCACAAATTTGAATCTCATTATCCTCATTCTATTTGTTAAAAAGTTGTTTAACATCTATTTTATCCATGACGTATTCTATTAGAGAATAATATAAATTATATTTTAGAGTCATATTTAACAGCTTAAACTTTTTAGGTGAGATGAATTTTTTTAATATAGTATCAAAGTTTTGTTAACCAAGTAGTCACAAATTTGAATCTCATTATCCTCATTCTATTTGTTAAAAATCAGCACAAGTAGTTTGAGTTTATATGCAAATTTTAAACTCAAATAGTTTTTAACTTGAAAGGGATATGTTAGAGAACAATATAAATCATATTCTGGAGCTTTTACCTAACAATTTAAATTTTTAGATGAGATATCTTCTTAATCCATTTAATCCATTCAGACCATAAAAATCAAAGCTTTTAGCTGATGGGGGCTTGTCTAGCAGTAAGCCAAAATAATGACAATTAAACAAGGATTTTGATCAAATTTCATGCATCTGTACAATATTTATTAACTTTAACACATGCAGACGAAAATCTAAAAATACATTACCTTCCAATCAATTTCAATCGAGAATCAAGAGCTGACGAGAAGCAGTGCACCATCTAGCATAAGAGGCACGCAGGTTAGGCCAGTCAGAAGATGGGGTGTACGTGAAGTGGTGCAGCCACAGAGACAAGACCTGCTCCTGCTGTTCTTCATCTTCCAGCATCTCTATCATCTCTTCCAATATTATCTCGAGCTCACCCCTTTCCCTCATGCTGAGGACTGGTGCATCGGTGCCGGTGCTTGCTCTGCATAACAATGGCAGCCAGGATATTAGCATCTTCTTCTTTGTCTGTCGTTGCGCCTCCCTCTTGCCTTCTTCAGCCTCGTCAGGATCCCGATTCTTTGGCTTGTTTAATCAGGAATCCTGAACAGAATTTTAAGCAGTCAAGACATTGCTGGTTTATGAAGAAAATAATTTCTTCTCGTGAATATCATTTGATCTTGTAGCGAGATGAAGTCAAAATAATATTTTATTATTTTTAAAAAATTAATTTTGATATCAGCACATAAAAATCATCTAAAATCACCAAAAAAATAATTTAAGTTAAAATAAAAAATAAAAAATTTTAATCTTTTTGTTAGAGAATAATATAAATCATATTTTGTGACCTCACCTAAAAAACTTAAGTTTTTAGGTTAGATGGTTCCTTAACATGGTATCAGAGCCTTGTTGACCCAGCGGTCACGAGTTCGAATCTTACCACCCCCATTCTATTTGATAAAAATCAAGCACAAGGTAATGTGGGTCTGTGCAAGTTTCAAGCTCAAATGACTTTCACTTGAGGGGGTGTATTAGAGAATAATATAAATTATATTCTAGGACCTCACCTAAAAAGCTTAAGCTTTTAGATGAGATGGTTCCTTAGCACTTTTGAAAAAGTTTTTGAAATGCAATATTAAACAAATGACTTAATCTTCCATAAGAAACAAGCATAACATTCAAATAAAAATACATGCATCTTTTCATGATATTTTACTAATATTATTAAATATATCTAGAGCAATGGATTATAATTTCATGTTGACTAATTAAACAATCCATATTGACTTTTTTCCTTGAATTACAGCATTCTACGCATCTCAATTTCTATGAAACACACCACCTCGTTAGAATTTTCTGGTTCGTGATTTGCGTGTTATATATATACATATAAATATTAAATATTAAATATCCCTATCGCATAAATTATTAATTAATTAAAATAGTATTTATTCTAGATGTCATGAATTGTCTATGATTGATATATATAAATATGATTATATTCTTGATCATCTGTTTTATTTTGATTATCTCTCATCGACAATATTATTATATTATTTTTAGAATATGGTTTTTTAAAACAATGAAAAGATGAAAAACACGAATCAATATAATGTAGGGCCCTTAATTTCCTTAAAATATTTTCTAAGAATGTATATATAGAAAAATATTAAAATAATAATAATAATTAATCATTTATTGTTTTTAGTAAATTAAAAATCTGATTGTGCAACGGAGGCCCAATTAATCATGAAAAAAATTAACTTACCCTGAGACTTTCACCAATGAGCCTTGTAAGCGAGCCTCTGCTGAGAGAGCAAGCCTAGCCAAGTTTGAAGCCGAAGCCCACCTCCAAACAGCTTCCTCCCCGCATCCACAAGCTGACAATTTCTGACCCAGCCACAGCAGCTCAGCCGCCAACTTCTCACCCGGACCGGTCAACCCCTTCTCTACCTCTACCAGACCGGGTCCCAGCTCCCATCCCCGACAGCTCTAACAGCCTTTAAAACCTGGTTTAATCGACCCTTAACCGGTCCAGTCTTTAAGCCGCCATTTTCACTACCCGTCGTGCCCTATCTCCATCATGGCGGCTTCAAGCTGGCTCAGCGTCCTTGAAAAAGCCGCTGATAAAACACCACGGTTGACCTCACGCAAGGCCTCGTTATTTTCTCTATGGTTGTCATCTATAATCTTCTCAGCTAACGATCTAACTATCTCGTACTTTCTTGAGCTCACCGGAATATCATTAACGATTGACAGTAGCTGTGTAAGTGCTCGGGCAATCCCCGAGTCTCCATAGCCGGATGAAGGCAGGTGGTTTTCATTCTTGAGCGGCCTGAGAGGATGGTACTGAATATTGTGATTATCATGATCCTGGTCGGAGCTAGGGTTTAAAGAAGGGAATAAAGAAGGAAGCAGACGCAGAAAGAAGAGAAAAGTAGTGACAAGAAGATAACGAATTTGTTCAAGAAGTTTGTGTTTTTGAGCTAAGGTGAGAAGGGATTTATCAGCGAAGATAAAAATGGCGGTCGCTATGTTTCTTATTAGTAGAGGAGCTATGGTGATGGGAGAGGTTTCCATCATGCCCATGTTTTCGATTGATGGATCAGTGAGTGTTTTTTTTCTTTTTCTTCGTTTCAATCTTCTGGTTTGTGTGTGGTTGTGGTTCGAAGTGTTTGTGTTATATCTCTCGGCAAGAAAGGATCGAGAAAATGGGGAGCTCGATCGGACGGTTTAGCTTTGGTGATTCAGAGGTTGAAGATGAAGAGATCAGAGTTGTGTCTGGTTAATGAGCAATGAAGCAGGACATGGTCAAGTCTTTCTATCGGGATTGGAATATGTGGTTAATATTAGAGAATTATATAAATAATTGATTAAAATTTTATTTATTTGATTAAACTATTTTGATTATGATAGGTTTTTTCAAGCGGATACAACCATTTTAGACCACTAACTTGCGGTCTAGTTCAAACAAGGAAAGAGCGTGGACCAAATTATCAGTTTTTTTTATATATTTTTTAAGGAATTGTTTTCCAAGTTTTCATTAGACATTCTAATTTTTATTATTGCTCATTATTTTAATTTTATGTTTTCAAAATCATACTTATTATTATGTTTAATCTCTCAAGACAAAAGAGGTAAAAACATATTTAATTGAAAAAATATAAAATAAATATATTTTTATAATTTTGAAGTGGGTTTATATAATTTTAAAGCAAAATATATAAAAACAAAACATATCTAATGTCCCTCTATTTTCATCTTTTTTGTTCTAAAACATTAATCAAACACTACCTATTAATCTACTCGTGGGAGCCAGCAATTTTTTTTTTCAAAAATATAATACACAAAGAAATTGTAAAAAACATGATATGCGATTATATTATTCTAAACCACAAAAAACGAGGGTTCTATATTTTGAAATTATATAAAAATAATTGCGAGAAAATAGTGATGAAAAGAAGGGATGTGGTTGGGGCATTCATGAGAATATGTGGTAGCCGTCCAACCATGTTGTCCTTGTAGACCACTTTCTTCCTTCCAAAATCCTTCTCATCGTCTCTGACCAAGTGGTGGGAAATTCAATCCAGCTGATCACCAACTTTCAAAACCATCAAACATAGTCTCAAATCAAGCCATGTCAAATCATTCTAGGGCTGGATCAACACGGAATCTACCATTTTTATTTTCTTAATAGAGATCTGGTCTCCACAAGAATTAGATATGCACAAGCTATCCAAGAACCTGTAACCTAACACACATCTTCAGAAAAATACAATCTGTGCCCCAATTCCAGTGGGAAATTTTGATCTTGCTCTCCCTGTATCATAAGCTGTCTGCTTTTTCAAAGATTCATTTTGCACATTCCTTTGCACCAATGCTTCCTATGATGTCAAAGTTGTCAAGTAATCATCTCACTTAAAAGTTTAAGTTGTTAAATGAGGCTCCAAAATATAATTTATATTATTTTCTAACACACATCTTCAAGTGAAAGTTTTTTAGTCTTGAAACTTGCACAGATTCATACTACATTATGTTTGATTTTTATCAAATAGAATGGGGTTATGAGATTCGAACTCGTGATCGCTTGGTTAATAAGATTCTGATACCATGTTAAGAAACCATCTCATCTAAAAAATTTAAAGCGAGACTCCAAGATATAATTTATATTATTCTCTAATAAAAGTTCATGGGCTAAAAGAATGACACAAAATAAACTTGAACTCAATTGGCCAAGATTGGTAGGAACCTGTGTGACCTTTGGTAGATCAGAAAGATTTCGGCCTTGAAGTGTAGCCTAGATCAATTCCCTCTTCTCCTTGACATAATCTGTTCACATAACCTGTCAGAACATAACCATTACAGAGAAAATATCTGGGATTTTTTTTCCTGTATTCAGCCTAGCCTGAGAAAAACTCCATGAACTTCAATCATCCACAGAAGGTGAACGATATGGAATTCCATTAAATGTTAGATATTAACTCTTACATCGATGACATCTGTGAGAAGAACGAGGGCACGCCCTTGGCAAGTTTGACAAGCGATAATCCCATCAACTCCCTCACTTTTTCTGGTGTCTGTGGCAACAATATGGTGGCTGCTTCATCTAAACACGAAACAACAAACAAATTAACCATTGTTCATACCCTTTTCTCCAAGCAAACCCCAGCACAACTCTTTCTATTTTTTCTTGAAATTGGGCAGCCATACTATACCCCCACAAACCCTCCATAGCTGATCCTAATTACTAGATTCATTCTATGCACACCATGAACTGCCTCCATTAGCCTAGCCTCATAACGCATTGAGCCTGGAAAGATTTGGTTCTTCCAGGCCAAGATGTGTAAAACTCACAGAAGAAAAGAAGGTCCGGAACATAGACATTGAAACGTGATGTGAACATCTGGAGATGCTTACCATGATGCCACATTGCATCGGATCCAAAGCCATGGAGAAGCTGAAGACTGGGTTTTGATGGTTTGCTGATTCTTGGTATCCTATTAGAGAATAATATAAATCATATTATCAGGCCTCACTTATAAGCTTAAGTTTTTAGGTGAGATGGTTCCTTAACATGGTATCAGAGCCTTGTTGACCTAGCGGTCACGAGTTCAAATCTCACCACCCCCATTCTATTTGATAAAAAAATCAAGCACAAGTTAATGTTGGTCTGTGCAAGTTTCAAACCCAAAAGGCTTTCACTTGAGGGGGTGTGTCAGAGAATAATATAAATTATATTATCGGACCTCACTTATAAGTTTAAACTTTTAGGTGAGATGGTTCCTTAACATACCCAACAATGAATAATCGTGCCATCTCCAAGATTAGATGAGAGGGAAAGAGGACCAGCCTTGGAAAATGAGTAGCGGTGGTAACGTTCCGGGTATGAAGTAAAGCTGAAACATCTGGCCATCTTGAGAAATAGTGATTTTCAGATATATACACATATCAATCAGAAATGTACAGAGATATTACTATATGTTGCGGAAATTCAAGATGAATCTAAAGAAACTATCCTTTGATTTCAGTAACAGTACGAAATCCGTTTATCTTTTGTTTGAATGGCCAAGTGGAACAATGACAGCATGAAAAAGGTAGCATAGAGTTCTGCAAACACAGATAGATTAGGTTAAAGGACTTTCTGTCATCCCTGAGAAAGATTCGGAGCTTTTTTCTGTTTTTTCTTATGGGTTTTAGTAAATTTCATCTCACCATTACATTGGTTTTATCAAATTCTTGAACAGTTTTTTATATGAGTTTATTCGTTAACGTTTCATGTATTTATATGATTTCAATTAAGTGCCTTCAATCAACTAGGATTTTACTCGATCACTTAAAATTTTACTCCTTAACATTTCATGTGTTTATATGATTTCAAGTAAGTGTGAGCAACTAACTAGAATTTTATTTGTTAATCTACATCTACATCCAGAAATAAAATTTCCAGCCATCAAAAAAATCAATGATGTCTTCCTGTCTATATATGCGTTTTCATTTCGTGAACTTTAATGTCCTCTAAAAAATTATAGATAATTCATCAATTAACTCCATAAATAACTAAATATTTGTGAATCCTTCAAATAAAAAATTACCAAGATAATTGAAGGGATCTCCTAAAAAATAATAGAATCCAATTTAATAATTTATTAAAAAAAATTATTTATTTAATTTCATATTGTAATCTAGTCCCTAGTTGTTGTTGTTTGAAATTGACTTGATCTTCATCTTTCTTTTAAAACATTTTTTTATGTGATTTGTTTTATTTATTTTTCTCAGTTATTTCTTATTCTCTGTTTTTTAATGTTTTTGTCCCCAATGGACGATAGTAGTGCAGTAAGTCTCAAGTTCGAGTTAGGGCTTGGACCTCTTATAAGAACTTTTAAAAAACTAAGGTTTTACTCATTTATCTAGATCCACAAAATATACTTTCAAGAAAATAGAATTTACTAGTATCCAAAAACAAAAACCTCAAATGTTTTAGATTTCTTAAAAAAAATCATGGTTCATCTTTACTTATATGTGATTTGATACATGAAAATGGCCTTCATATACTCTTCCCCTTTGGACTATTTTAAACCGTCATCTCATTTTTTTGAGTTTGATTAAATGCAGTTAATTGACAAAAATAAATAGCGTAATTGTACAACATTTATAATTTGAACTACAAAGAAACAACTGTTAATTTTAATTCAATTTTAACTGTCTTTAAAAATATTATATCATCCCCAATTAATGTGTTAATTTAGGCAAAAGTATCATTAAACCTAAGAAAAATTAAACAAAAGCTAGATAAATCTTCATAAAAAATGCAATCAAAATAAAAAAAAATCATAGAAACACCCTACTATAGTTATACAATCTCCCCTTTTCTCAAGAAAAAAAAAACTATTTTCGAATTTTCCAAGTGAGATATATAATTTGATTTCCAAACCTGTCTAATTGACAAAAACACTTGTTAATAAGTAAACAAACTAAAGCATAAAAGGGTTTTTAAACAATGAAAAATATTGTTTACGGAACAATTTATTGTGGACTAGAGCAGTATCATTTTTTTTCTTTGATCCTTCAACTCTTTTTTTCTTATCCTTAGATTGTAAGATTAGCATCCATTGCTTCAAATTTATCGACTAGGGATAAATTACAAAAAACAAGGACCAATATAGAAATGGCATTGAAGCAAGTGGTGTGTTTAAAGCTCACTTAACAAATATAATCTCAGTCCTCAATTTATCAAATTAGATCTTTTTAGTTATTTATGTTTTTAGAAATTTAATTTGTTACATAATTTAATTTTTATTATTTTCAAATCCCTAATTTTTTAAGAAGAAGAGGTTTTCACTGGACTCTAGCTTGAGAGATAAAATCATTATTTTTGTATATTTTTGACACAAAATTGGTTGTTATTAGTATCCACGGGTTTCATTTCATGAAAGACGTTGAATGATAGTTGTTTCAAACCTCAATATTACCTAAAAACATAAATCAAAGTTGAGGAAGAAAAATCATACTTGGTTTGATTTCATGTTTATTCTGATATATTGATCAAGTGAAATGAAAAGACAATGATACAATGATAAATTGTATCCACCTGGGTTAAATTGCAAAATATTTAAGGAAGAAATATAAAAAAAATAGTTACATTGGAGAAAAATGACCACAACAATATTCAAGTTAATTTGGGTTAACTTGTCAAACCCGCAATCTAGGTGATGGAATCAAGATCGCCAAACAAAAGAGAAAAAATGAATGCCAAAAAATAATCCTAAAAAAACAACAATGTTAAACCTAGGTTAAGTTTTCAAATTTCCAACTCGAATCATGAAACTTAGACAACTTTATCGAGAAAAAGCACAAACCTCAATTCTCAACCAACCCCAATGTCAAATGATAAAATTAAAAAATATATATTTTATAAAAAGATATCAAACAAAAAAAAACAATCAAAATAATGACAACCATATTAGAAAATAAAACAAATAAGAGGACATTTTATATATTTTAAATTAAAGGATAAAATTATTGAAAAAAGATCAATTTCATAAAGTATAAAAAATAAAACAAAAATAGAAAAATATAAATCAAATTTGAAAAGAAATAGCACAACCTATAATTTTTTTAATTAAAGGATGAAATTAATTTTAGATTTTACCAAGAACATAAATTTAGTAATCAAAAGAATAGAAATCAAATTTATATGACAACAAAATGAGGTTATAACTCTAAGTTTTATATTGGAGTTGGACAACACAAATCTCAAGAAGAAGAGAGAGAAAAGAGGGGGGATTGGTAATTGGCAACACACCATTTTGAATAAACCTACACATCACTTTATATGGAGAAGTACATCGCAATGCATCTAACGCCATCATGGATGACCATGTTTTCCATCAAAAGAGGTCGTATATGTGGCTAAAGAGTTGTGGCTTCCCTCAATCTCTAAAATGTTTATTGCAATACGCCAATGTTTTTTACCTTCCTCATAAACATCAATACCTCATATTTATTTCATAATTTGAGAAAGCTCTACTTGCTCTAAATCAACATAACATTAATATATATTGACAAAATTAATCATCAACCAAGCACTGAAACGTATCTTTGACATTGAGAGATGCCTATATCTAGGTAAATTAAATAAACTATCAATTGCATTCATTATATATATAGTGACCATGAGTCACAAACAGAAAACCTCCAATGACCACGAGTCACAAAAAGGTAGTATTTTCAAACCTATTTCAAAAATACAAGTAGGTACTTCCTCCCAAAAACCCTTGCTTGTTTTACCAAACGTTTCTCAATGTTTTCCAAAAACAAAATAAAAATATATTTTAAAATTACAATATCAAAATATTTTGTTGATTGAAAACGATTTTTACCAAGATGACCCTTAGTGGTAGCCTTAAGTCTTTTCCCTGAACAATGGCATTACAAACCTTGGGATATGTCTGTATATATTGAAGGATCAACATAATTTTTTTTTAAAAAGACATTAATACATTCCTTTTTCCAAGCAAACCAATCCCCAAAAAGAAAAAGTTAAAGGTGCCTTTTTTTTAAAGCTCCCTCAAGCTTTAATTGCTTAAACCAATAAAATTAAATTTTATTTTTCAAAATAAAACAAAAAAAATTATTGGCACCTCTAGGTTTATATCCATTGTCGCACATTGTCATGTGGCATCAGGGAGGTCGATAGAGTCGCTACCTAGTTGTTTGGTTCAAGGTTTCTAGAAAAAACTTGTGTGTACTAGTTTTATCAGAGATTTAAGAGTGAAGGACAAGTTATGGCTAGGAAAGTTATTAGCACCTCTGACACACCTTACTTGAGGTAAGATACATTGTGTGATTTGATTTACTTTAAAGGTTTTGATGGGTTTGAGTTATTTGTGTGAATAAATTTGACCTTTTGAATTTATTATGGGCTCGTGTGCCAAACAAATGTTTATAGAAATGATTCATATAGGTTCCTTAATAGAGTTCACCTATCCTATAAGGCAAATGAGTTTTTTGCAACTCATGTGGTGGTGAAAATATCCCGATTAAAATTTATGAAAATTGAGAATAACTCTAAAACATTTTTAGTCAGTTATAAATATTTAAATATCAACCTACTTATAGGTCCTGATTTATATTAGAATATTTATCATTAATTCTCATGAATTAAAAAATATAAAATCTTGGTCAAATTCATATTTATATCAATAAACTCAGTAATTGAATTCTAAAATGCATGCAAATATGTATTCTTGGATTTTTGTATGGAACACTAAATGATATATTGTTTTGTATCTTTGAGATGCTTAGTCGTATTCAATAAAAATATTTTGTGTTAATTAAAAAAATATCATTTATTTGAAATAAAAAAAACAAAAGCAACATATTTTTTTTTTACTATTAATCACACCCCTACAAATCACACATGTTTACAAATACAAAAGGATTCAAAACAATATAAACAACACATTAAAAATATACAAAAATTCACAAATCAATCTGAAAAAATTGTTAGGAATTTGAAGAATAGTGTTTGGAAGCTTTTGGGAATTGCACTAATAATGGTGGTGCGTATATCCACATGCCACCAACATTATTGGAGCATGGAATCAAGTGTTACCACTACTAGAAGAGGGTGAGTAAGTGGATCTAACACTTCTCTATTTCCTCTTCACTTATAGATCGACGATGTGACTCGCCGATATTGAAAAGATGAACTAGGGGACTTAAACTTTTTGCTATCTCCCTTTTAACAAGTGTTCTCCTTCATCTTTTAGCTTCAATTATTTCTCCAACCTTATTGTTTTTTCATATACTTTCAATATCTTTGATGAATTATTATGGGTATATTTTGTGAGATGGTATGAAGGTGGTTAACCTTAAAGGCTACTCATAGTGATTGATTATTGATTTTACATAAGGAAGAGTCATTATTTTTTTTTTTAAAATAAACACGATGACTAGAGGAGAAGAAAGTCTCTCACTAATAAAGGAAAAGAGAGACTAGTTTGGTTTTGTTGGTTGTGGGAAGAAGATGAGAAGGATCCTCTTGAGATTCATTGTTGGCAATGGTGGAAGTTATTATTGTCAGAGATATAAATCCCGTTCCGTTCCGGCCGGAACGGTCCGTTCCACTGAAAAATCCGGGACAAAACAACGACGTTTTTGTCCCGGATAGAATTCCGGACCGATCCAGCAATTCCGGCCGGAATGCCTCGGTTTGGTACCGGGCGTACCGTTCCGGGTCCATCAATAATGAAAATCAACCGCAAATCATCCGTAATCAATTTCCCAAATCAATTTCATTTCTTCAACCGCAAATCATTCGTAATCCCTCAAAAATCAACCCAAATCTCAATTGAAATCTCAAGTTTTCAAACCCATATATATATTGAACAAACTTGCAGAGGGGAGGGAGGGGCGGGTCTGAAAGAGGAGAGAAGCAGAGGAGAGGGAGGCTGGAAAGAAAGGGAGGGTGGGGCGGGTTCTGAAGATGGAGAAGTTGAGAAGGGGAGGGCTGACCAGAGAGATGGCGGGGAGGGAGGGGCTAACCATAGAGAAGAGAAGCAGAGGAGATGAAGGCTGGAAAGAAAGAGAGGGTGGGGCGGGTTATGGAGATGGAGAAGTTAAGAGGGGGGAGGGAGGTTATTTATATTTTTTAATATTAAAATATTGTAAAAATCTAAGAACTTAATTAAAATATAAATAAATATATTAAAAGATATCAGATCAAGATCCTTATTTTTATATTAATGATGTAGAAGATGTTTGATGTATATTTCTTTTATTTTAGAACATTTTACTTTCATAATATTTTGGAATTTTAGAGATGTTTCTAATTTTGAGATTATGTTTGTATTGTATAATTTAAATTTTATTTATCTTGAATTTAAATTATACTTGTTAAATTAATATTTTATTTTTTTCATATATATAATTAAATAAATATGAACAGTATAAAACCGGAACGGAACGCCGGAATGCACCGAAACCGAAACGTTCCGTTCCAAACAAAAAACCAGAACGGTACCCGGAACGGATTTTACAACTATAATTATTGTCATTAGTAGTGATAGGAAGAGAGAAAAGATTCTCATAGAGGATAAGAAAACACCTTGGATTTTTATGGGTTTAGTAATGATGGGTAGTGTTTGTATAGAGGTATAGAGGTATAGATAGGTCGTAGCTGGGAGAGATGAGTTTGTTCAGATTTGTTAAACATGATAGAGTTGGTGTGAGTAGAGAATGTGAGGGTGTTAGACTAGGTGGTTGAATGAAGAATAAGGATGATTAAAAAGGATATGGTAATGGTGGTAATGAGTCTACGTATATGTAATGGTGATTAAAAAGGTTGTTATACGTTAGAGAAGGAGACAAGGTAGTTGGTTTTGGTGTTGGTGTTGGTGGATGCCTATTAGCAAAGATAGGGTTTGGGGTTTTTTGTGTTGGTGTTTGTGTGAGTTTAGAATACATGTTCCCCAAAAACTTCTCTCCCCAAATTTCTCCCCCTTTTTTAAGTGTGTTTTGCACACCATATCATAGGTAAAAAAAATTATTTTAGCCCCTTGCTTTCTTCTCTTCAATTGTAGTCCCATTGTCCAGATATTTTTATTTTTAGTTTTTTTTTAATATCCCTAAAAATAGGGTTAAAAAATAGGCAACAACAAATGTTTTTTATTTTTTGCAATGCTAGAGCAAAAAATTGTCAAGAACTTTACTATTAAAAAAAACTTATATCACTTGAGGTCTTAGAGATAATAGGATTATAGAACCTATTTGGAGGGAGATATGGCATTAAAAAGGCCTAAATAGGATCATAAGGTTTTTATGGATTAGTGTTCATGTTCAATTGTTGAAAAATGATAACAAAGCTATAAAAAACTCCATCACATGTTTATTGTCACTTATGCCTAACTATCATGGAATCCATTACTCATATGTTGTGTGATTGTCTAGAAGCTAGAAGAACTTGGGGAGTGTTTATTCCACCAGAACATCGATATGGTATTTATAACACTGAAAGGAATGTTTGACTCTTAAATAATCTTTAAGACCTTGCTTTCACTAGAGAATGATGAAGTTGGCCTATGGTATTTAGACTTTATCTTTAGTGTACATAGAAAGCAAGGAACCAAAAGGATCTTTAGAGAACACATTGATCTTCAATTAAGTCTGACATGTTATATTAAAGGTATGGTTGCTAATATTAGCAAGTCACTTGTAGAGGGTGTTAACAAAAGAGATGATGATAAGCAAGTGCACTCAATGGGATGGAAATACTCTCTTTTGGAAATAATAAAACTAAATATGGATTAGTGCAGTAAGGGTAATTTTGGCATTGCAAGAACAAAAGAGTTGATTTAGAATAGTTTAGGGACCTAGATGAAGGGGTTCACAATTAATAAAGGGATATATGCCTCAGACCGAGCTAAGTCGTGGTAATTATCATTGGATTGAATCTAGTATGACAACTTTAATTTAGACAATGTATCTTAGAGTCAAACTTCAATTCAATTATTCTAAACCAACAATTAAAGTTGACATCAATTATAACTTGGTAAATTGCACAAGGAAAGTTATGTCTAGAGTAAAAGATTCAAGTATTTAGAGAGAAAAATAATGCACCATATTGATTCACAACCTATTACTAAAGAAACTAAAACAGAACGACTGTTACTGCTCATTACTAAAGAAACTAAAACAGAACGAATGTTACTGCTCACCATGACTCATTCGCACTATTCACCGGGTCATTTGACCCGGTGCTTCGCGGTGCACCTCCACTTTTTCTTTTCTTTTTTTCAACAGTGAATGGCTGCTCAAAAGTCAAAAATTCACGGCGTGAATTGAAATTCAATTTATCATTTCTGCAGGACTGATGTGCCAAAACCTGTGAAAATATACATATATATATATATTATATATATAATACAATTATGCAGGAGTGATGTGCCTTTTTGGCACATCACTCCTGCGAAAATATAATATATAGATATATAATGCACTTCTGCAGTAGTGATGTGTCACAAGTCAAAAATCAAAAATATATTATTTTCTTTTTTTCAACAGTGAATGGCTGCTCAAAAGTCAAAAATTCACGGCGTGAATTGAAATTCAATTTATCATTTCTGCAGGACTGATGTGCCAAAACCTGTGAAAATATACATATATATATATATTATATATATAATACAATTCTGCAGGAGTGATGTGCCTTTTTGGCACATCACTCCTGCGAAAATATAATATATAGATATATAATGCACTTCTGCAGTAGTGATGTGTCACATCACTACTGCGAAAATATATATATAATAAATATATATAATATATTATATACTACACCGATTACAATTACAATTATGATAAATTATAAAAAAAGCTAAAGGAGATCGTTCGGACACTGTGCACGGTGACTCATGCGCACTGTTCATTGGCTATTAGGCTAAGTTGTTTTCTGTCCAATTTTATTTCAGTCTCTTAATGTTATAATTTGTTTTTATTGCTCTTAATGCTATTATATAGGTTTTGTTTCAATTTTATCCTTCAATTGAAATTGATTATATATTGGAGTTTCAATTAGGTCCTCATGCTTTTAATTTTGCGAATTGGGCTTGAAATCTTAATATTTTGGTATCAAAGTTATGATTGATTTCAATTTCATCCTTCCATGCAAATTTATTATAAATCCTTAATATTTTTGGTATCAAAGTTTGATTTATTTCAGTTTTATCCTTCTATGCAAGTTAATTATGGATTTCAGTTTCATTTCGGTCCCAAATCTTTTAATTTCAGGTTCTATTTTAAATTATTTAATTTCAATCTTTGGATTTACTTCAATTTTATCCTTTAAATTAAATATCTTATTTAAAATATGTCAAAATAATTATATATTTGTATATTTAGGTCAAATTAAAATATGTTAAACCAATTATATGTTTTAATATTTATTGAATATTATCGCCTAAGAATTTATATAGAGAGAAAAAAATGACCTGAAGTTGTCCTTTAAATTAAATATATTATTGAAAGTATGTCACATTAATTATATATTTGTATATTTATGTCAAATTAAAGTATGTGAAACTAATTATATGTTTGAATGTTTATTAAATATTATCGCCTAAAAATATATAGAGAGAGAAGAAAAATGACCTAGGATTTTTGGAAGGACAAAAATTCATATCAATATTCTTAAATACATTCAATATAATAATATGATGAATAAATCTTATAAAAAAAATTGGCTTCAAAATTTAATTTGTGCTCTTTTGATTAAGTTTATTTCTTGAAAAAAAAAAATTCTGTGTTTTGATTTTTAATATTGTAGATCTAATATTACTGAAAAAAATACATCTCAAAAAAACAATTGATAGACAAATTTACCTACATTACCTACAATTAAAAAATATGCGAGTCACTTCCCATTTCGATTAAACTGTTCTTTTTAGACGGCAAATAAATAATTATAGCATGCAAAAAAAATAAGTTTATTTTTTAAAACAAATTACAATATTTTTATTTTTAATGTGTCAGATCGAATATTACTGAGGAACAAAAGCAGCTCATAAAAATAAATATTGACAAATTTACCTAGGTTATCTACAGTTAAAAAATATACGAACCACTTCCCATTTCGATTACTCTATAAAGTATGTGAGACTAATTATATGTTTTAATATTTATTGAATATTATCGCCTAAAAATATATATAGAGAGAAAAAAATGACCTCGGATTTTTTTTTTTAAAAAATAATATCAATATTCTTAAATTCATTTAATATAATAATATGATTAATAAATCTTATATAAAAAAATTTTGGCTTTGAATTTAAATTTGATACTCTTTTGTTTAGGTTTATTTCTTAAAAAAAAATTACAATATTTTTATTTTTAATATTTGAAATCTAATATTACTGGGAAAAATAAACAACTCAAAAAAAAAATTACAAATTTACTTAGGTTACCAACAATTAAAAAATATGCGATACTTCTCGTTTCGATTACACTGTTTCTTTTATACGACAAATAAGTCATTATAGCACGCAAAAAAATTAAGTTTATTTCTTCAAAAAATTACAATATTTTTATTTTTAATGTGTCACATGTAATATTATTTGGGAAAAAAAACAACTAATTTTTTTTTGACAAATTTCCCTATGTTATCTACAATTAAAAAATATATGAAACACTTCCCATTTCAATTACACTATTCCTTTTAGGCGGGGAAAACATTATTTTTTTACATATTTTATCTATTGTAATGTTACTAATTAAATATTTAAACAACTAATTACAGCATGTAAAAAATCAATTAGTTTTCTACATAGAAAAAACCCTAACGCAATGCGCGGGCAAGCATACTAATTATACCACGCAAAAAACTCATTTCTAACATATTTTATCTATTGCAATTTTAGTAATTGAACATTAAAATAACTAATTATAGCACGCAAAAAATATAAGGTTTTTTATGGAATTTTTTTTATAATGTGTCAAATCTAATATTACTGGGAAAAAAAACAACTCAGAAAAAAAAATCACCTATGTTATCTGCAATTACAAAATATACGAATCACTTTCCATTTCGATTATACAGATTTTATCGATTATAATTATACTAATTAAATATTAAAATAATAAAATACAATACATATAAAAGGAATCAATTTTCTACATAAATAAAAAAAACCCGACGCATTGCGCAGGCATAGTGGTTTAACTAATTAGAAACTCCTTGCATATATATGATTGGATAATTAATGATTCATTTATGACTTTCTTTTTAATTTTGTATTTTGATCTAATTGGATCAATTTTGTCTTGTTTAATTTAATATTTTAAGGCTTTATGTTCTATTTTTCACACAAAAAATAACTAAATGGATAATTTAGTAAAGAGTATTTTTTTTTTTAAATATAATTATTAAACTCTAGTAAATTAACTTAATGAATTCATGATTAGAGCTTAATTAGACCAAATTTTAATTCCAATAAAAAAAATACCAAACTAGTTAAATTTAGTTGATCGAACGGTTTGATTTATGACTTAGGGTGTGTTTGGTATTGCAGTTGTTATTGTAGTTGAGATGTAAATAAAAACATTTTTAGTTGCGGTTCATAACTGAAATTGAAGTGTTTGATTAAAACTGTGGTTGAGTTTGAGTTTTAATGAAAAATAATTTAATGTGTTTGGTTACCATGTTTTTCATATTGCTGTCAACTTGTGAAATTACTTTAAACAACATATATATATATATATATATATATATATATATATATATATATATATATTGTTTTTTAAATATTGTAGATTAATAATCATAACAATAAAATGTAATTAATAATTCAAGTAAATTAAACATTTGTTTTTATTCTCCCATCAAACTACTTGCAATATCATCTGGTAAAATATCATTAGTAACAACATCTATGATCCATACTGAGTTTAAGGATCTCTATCTATATGTTGTAGAAATATAACTCCAAAGTCAAATCCAGTTACAAGTTTTTGATCCATAATCAATCGAAAAACAACAGAGTTGTGAAGTTAAACAAAGTCACGTGTCTTTTCTTTTCATCAGGACTGATCTCTATCTACATATTTTTTATTTTTTTAATATGATTTTTAACAAAAAAATCAGACTGAGCTTGACCAACTAAATGGGTCGACCCAACCAAGTTGGGCCTAAAAGGCCTCACTCTGTTGGTCTTGGGTTAGGCTAGGAGCAGGTCTAGCCCAACCCAATATTTAAAAACAGAAGAGAAAATGGTGCACTGCATATTGCGTGAACAGAGAGTGAATTAATTCACTCATGCACTATTCACGTAACACGTGAACAGTAGCAGGGTGGTCAACCGACAATGATGAAAGGCTCACTACCAATGCCGATGCTGATGGTAGAGAAGGCCGAGGTAGTTCTTTCTATGGTGGTGACGTCGAAAATGGTGGTTTGTGGTAGCCGGGAGGAGCGTCGAAAGCTTGCTACCACTGTTGCTGCTTCTACGTCGAGGCTTGTTGTTGTCGTGGAGGCCACGGCAAAGCTTCTGACATGGAGGAGAAGCTACCGGTGCTGAGGGGGGTGATGGTGATGCTCTCCAGGAGCTGCCCCCGACCGTGGAGAGAGAGAGCGTTGATGGAGTGCCTGCGATTAGTGTTCTGCTCTAGAAACCATCGTTCAATTGCTTCATATTGCTATTAGTATAAGGTTGTTTATACGTGGTTCTATGGAGAAATGAAACGCAGGTAAAAATTGCATAATTCTGCTTCTTCTAAATCTTGATTTTGAATATTTTTTTAGTAGGTCTCATAGTAATTGAAATTGTGTTTTTTCAATTACCAAACAACTATTGTGTTTCCTCGAAACTTCATTTAGAACGAGATATTAAACAGCCACTTAGATAGACAAGATCAAATATAACAAAAATAACATAAAAGGTAAAAAGAAAAACAATATTATTTTAATGAAAAATATTTTACGATAATCCACCAATTCAGAAATTAAAAGTAGTTTTTTAATTCAGATCCTAAAGAGACCGGCAAATATCCTGCCAGCAAGACAATGTTATGATTGAAGTAACTCAAGACATGGATACGTCTCTATAAAGAAAAGAAAAGAACAAAAATACAAGGAAACTTGAATTCAACAGATGCAGGTGAAACAACTGCTCCAACAAGCCCCCGCAGATTATCCAAGAAAAAATTACCGTCATCATCAAAATCTCTCCTCACTCTTTCTCTTGTGAGGTAATAAATTCGTGGTCATCACTACATAATTATAGCTTTCATGCATAACATGTGCTTTTGATTCCAATCAAATCTTTTTTTAAAGAATTTCACTTGATTTGACTAGATATTCTCTCGTTGTTTTCTTTCAATTATTTGACGGGATTCTGCATCTGGGTTTTGTGTGTTTGTTTGTGGGATGGATTTTTTTGGGTTAATATTGTTCTGAAATTATTGGATTTGTAGTCGTAGAGGGTAGATATAATCTGGGTTTGGGTTAGTTTTTCTTTCATTGTCTCGGGAAATATTAAAATTTGAGATTATTTTATCAATAGGTTTTTTCGTTTGGTGCAATCAAATCGATGAAAAATTAACCTTTTTTCCCCTTTTTGGTTGCTTATGTCATTTTACTCTCTGTTTTTTCCCCTCTACTGCTGCTTCTTAGCTTCAATAATTCAATTTTGGATTCATGAAATGAATTTGTCCATGTGGTGTGACTTGTGAGAGCTTGAATTTTTCTAAACATTTATGCAAATAGCACCCAATGGTTTTCGTTTGAATCTTCCTCTATTATATATGAACGTTTCATGCTGGTTATGTTATAAATTTCAGGCTGTTACTAATGTTCTTTTTTTGACGGAAGAAGAAAAAACTAGTTTCGATGGATGATTTACCAGACCAATTGGTGTGGGATATCTTGAGCAGGGTCAAGAAAAATGTAGATAAAAACTCTGCTTCATTAACATGTAAACGTATCTACAAACTGGATAATGAACAAAGACAATCTATGAGGGTTGGTTGTGGATTAGACCCTGCAAATCAAGCCCTGACATTGCTCTGCAATAGGTTTCCTAACTTGGAAAAAGTAGAAATAACATATGCTGGTTGGATGTCTAAGTTGGGAAAGCAATTAGATGACCAAGGGCTTGTCATTCTTGCCAATAATTGTCCTTCTCTGACTGCTCTTACACTGAGCTATTGTACATTCATAACTGATCTGGGTCTTCGGCACTTGGCTTCTTGTTCCAAGCTTTCTGCCTTGAAGTTGAATTTCACTCCAAGAATCACTGGTTGTGGCATTTTATCCCTTGTTGTGGGCTGCAAGAATCTTACAATTCTTCACCTTATTCGATGTCTTAATGTCACCAGCGTTGAATGGCTTGAATACATTGGAAAGCTTGAAACACTGGAAGACCTTTCAATTAAGAATTGCAGAGCACTTGGTGAGGGTGATTTGATTAAGCTAGGATCTAGCTGGCGAAAACTAAAAAGGCTGCAGTTTGAGGTGGATGCTAATTACAGATACATGAAGGTTTATGATAGGCTAGCTGTTGATCGATGGCAAAAGCAGTGGATCCCTTGTGAGTCCATGTTGGAGCTTAGCCTGGTGAATTGTATCATCAGTCCTGGGAGAGGGCTTGCTTGTGTATTGGGGAAATGCAAGAACCTGGAGAAGCTTCATTTGGACATGTGTGTTGGAGTCAGAGATTCTGACATCATAGGCTTAGCGAAAAAATCTAGTAAACTTCGCTCAATTTCAGTCCGAGTTCCTTCTGATTTCTCTCTTCCACTCTTGATGAACAATCCACTGAGATTAACAGATGAGAGTCTTAGAGCCCTAGCTCAAAACTGTCCAATGCTTGAATCTGTCCGGATATCTTTTTCTGATGGGGAATTTCCTTCCTTTTCTTCATTTACACAAAATGGAATCCTCAATTTGATTCAGATGTGCCCGATTCGGGAACTCGCTCTTGACCATGTGTATTCCTTTGATGACATTGGTATGGAAGCTCTTTGTTCAGCTCACTATCTTGAAACCTTAGAGCTTGTCAGATGCCAAGAAATCAGTGATGAAGGGCTACAGCTTGTGGGGCAGTTTCCTCGTTTGTGCACTTTACGATTAAAAAACTGTTTAGGGGTTACTGATGCTGGATTGTACCCTCTTGCTGGGACAGATAAATTGGATTTCTTAGCCGTTGAAGATTGCCCTCAAATTTCTGAAAAGGGCGTTCAAGGTGCTGCAAGATCCGTGTCATTCAGGCAAGACTTATCATGGATGTATTGAACTTGTATTGGACTAAAGAAGGGGGATACACATTTCTGTAAGTGATCATTATTTGCGATTTGATCAAATCCTATCTTCCGGATCTGTTGCTCGTATGATTGTTACTTGTAGCAGTTGGATTATTTGTCTGTGATTGCAAAATATGTAATTAACCATAAATTTGTTAAATAATATCATTGTCCTTGTTGATTTATTATGAAATAGCATTTTGAAACTTCAACTTTGCCATTTTATGACATTAAAGCTTTAGAAACATTATTGTCAGCATTTACGTTTTGAATTGGTAGAACATATTTGCGGAACTGGTCAGCTGGGAATTCCCAAGTTAATGAAATGCCTGATTAAAACTCCTAGGTGCATTTTCACAGCCATAATGCAGGGCATCTGTCTGTACCTGCCCTTTCAGAAACATAAAATATTTCTTCCTCAGCAGTACTGAAGGATCTGGACAAGATATTTATGTGTGTGAGGATATTGTCCACGCCAGGCTTTGAACACAAACAAGATGATATTTTCCTCGTAGTTGTGAGTTCTCGCAGTAATTGTTTAGTATTTTGAGATTATTTTGAGATGTTTCAAGTCAAAAATAATATTTTTTCAAAAATATTTTAAAAAACAACTATAATCAAACTTTCAAACAAAGTCTCCAAATTATCAAAGTCAAGGCTTAATCTTACCTCAAAATAGCTTCCCTGCTGGTCAATTGAGGAGGGTTCGAAGAACTGATGATTTACAATTATAAAATCACCCTCTAATCTAATTTAGTCCCCTGTTTTTACTCTGTTTTTGTCCTGTTTTGGCTAATGGAATATTGTTTTGTCTTTGTTTTACAACGCAGAGGTCCTTTTCAAGCCCTCAAGCTACAGAGAGCTCGTTTACACCTTCAAAGTTGGACGTCATAGTGCTGAAGAAAGTCAAGAAACCTTTATGTTCTGGCTATAATCATGCAGGAAAATATATATATATATAGTGGGATTGACTATGATATATATATATATATATATATATATATATATATATATATATATAATCACAGTCAATCCCACTATTTTCATTGTATTTATCTTTATTTAATATTATAAATATTAATAAGGTATAATTTAGTTATTTTTTATTTTGCCTGAAAAATCTTAATTGCATACGTCAACATTTTTTCAGGTCAAAATCATAGTTCTCCGGCACACCGCTAAGTAGAAGAATAGAAGGAACGTGTACCTTGAGGTTTATTTCTGAGTGGTTTATTTTCCAATTAAACGGCTCAACAATATTCAAATTCGGGGGCAGAGGAGGACCCTGCTATAAAAGGAAACGTGTTCCAATTTTCTTAAATTTATAAATTAAAATAAAAATAGATGTGCCAAAATTTTGTATATAATTTTCCCACTTTTTTACTTTATAATTTTAATTTATGCTTTCCTTTTCTTTCTTTAAAAGTAAAATAAAGAAAACAGAACAAGATAGGGAAATTTGATTGGGAAATAAGGGCAAATTTGAAAACATAAACTACAAATTGAGCGAAATCAAGGTATCATTTTATAACTTTCTATAATGAAGGGACTGATTAATTAATTTAGATATCTTATAGGTACTAAGTTGTACAGTATTAGCCCACATCATCAACCTATTCTCAAGAACAGTACCTTAAACCCTAGCCTCCCTTTTTGAACAAAATACCTCTCAAAACTCAATAATAAAAATCCTTTACACCAATAATTTCTCTCAACTTACAAGAAATCGAATCATTCCATTTTTTTCTCCCTCAATTATCACACAGAAATCAAATCAAACCACCACCACCACCACCACCACCACCACTTCCAAATAAATAAATAATAATCATAATTCAAACCCTCCTTTTTAACCATTATAAGTAGCTAACTTGATTCAAATTAAGCAAAACCAAAGAAAAATAAACAATGGGTTCTCTCCAGCACCTCCTCAACAGACCGATCTCCGTCCCCATTTCTCCAAATCTCAAACATCGCCGTTCTTTTTTTACACATGCATGCCTTAACCTGGACGTCCATGCACCTGATTCAGTGAAACCCAAAACCCATTTGAAAAGTCGAGAGGTTATGGAGATGGAAGGGAAGGTGTTGGTTGGAACATATGCAAGAAACCCAGTTGTAATTTCGAGTGGAAAAGGCTGTAAATTGTATGATCCTGAAGGTCGAGAGTATTTGGATTGTACTTCTGGTATTGCTGTTAATGCTCTTGGTCATGGGGATACAGATTGGGTCAAAGCTGTCGTTGAGCAAGCTAATTTGCTCACTCATGTCAGCAATGTTTTTTATTCAGTCCCTCAGGTAATGGGGTTTTCTACTGTCATGTGTGTGTGTGTGTCATATATATATATATATATATATATATATATATATATATATATATATATAGATGAGGGTTTCTTCACATATTAATTTTGATTGTATTAGAAAGTTTCTTTTTTTATTAAATGCATATATTTTTTATGCTGTCTTCATTTGTTGACCATCTGAACGTGAATTTTTATATTTCTCGTTCAGATGGTCAACAAATAAATAAATAACTGTGAAATGCTATGGACAGGGGAAGTGTCAATTATTAATATTTGTTCATTTTGCAAGTTCTAATAGACCAAGTTTGCATATAATAATAAAATGAATTGCAAGAATGTTATGATTTTGTCTGATTTGTGATTGAAGTGTTTGGTGATTTTGATGTTGGTATATGGTTAGTTTTTCCTTCCTAGTTTTGTTTCTCCCTTAATTTAAGAACATGATCGTTAAAATGAAAGTATGCATCTCTTGCAGGTAGAGCTTGCCAGACGTCTTGTAGATTTTTCATTTGCCGATCGTGTATTTTTCTCTAATTCTGGTACGGAAGCAAATGAAGCCGCTATAAAGTTTGCACGGAAGTATCAACGATTTACAAATCCTGATGAGAAGCAGCAAGCGACAGAGTTTATTTCATTTAGTAATAGCTTCCATGGGAGGACAATGGGAGCTCTGGCGTTGACAAGCAAAGAGAATTATCGTTTCCCTTTTGAGCCTGTCATGCCTGGAGTTAATTTCCTGGAATATGGTGACGTTCAGGCGGCAACAGAACTGATCAAGTCTGGCAGGATTGCTGCTGTATTTGTAGAACCTATACAGGGTGAAGGTGGTATTTATAGTGCAACAAAGGAATTCTTACAGTCCTTACGGGGTGCTTGTGATGATGCTGGGTCTCTTCTGGTTTTTGATGAGGTGAACTGTTTTTAATTTTGAAATCATGTCTTCTCATTCAAATTATGGATTCTAAGGTTATAGGTACATATTAAATGCATGTTATTCTCTCCCTCATTTCCACCCATGACACACCACCACCTGATCCAAAAACATTTCTTTGAACTGTATAAACGTATCCGAATAGCAAGTTGTAGACATGTTTTTAGTATTTTGACAAAGTAGCATCACCCTGGATAGAGCACCATAGATCCAAAAGTGCAATTTTGATGGAAATTCCATTTCTTTCTTTTCGGGGGATGACATTTTTCAGGGCAACCTTTTAAAAGGGAAAGGGCAGAAAATGGGATAATAGTCTTCATTCCTAATTGCAATTGTGTAATCACTTCATATCATGTTTAGCACTGTAAGGTGTTCTGATGTATGCTACTACAATGATCACAGTTCAACTGAGAAGTAAGTTTTGAAACATTCTGCTCTCAGGTCCAATGTGGCTTAGGCCGAACTGGTTATCTTTGGGCACATGAGGCATATGATGTGGTCCCAGATATAATGACGCTTGCCAAGCCTCTCGCCGGAGGTCTACCTATCGGAGCTTCGTTAGTGAGTGAAAAAGTTGCAGCTGCCATAAAATATGGAGACCACGGGAGCACTTTTGCCGGCGGACCTCTTGTCTGTAACGCCGCCATTGCTGTTTTAGATAAAATATCAAAGCCAGATTTCTTGGCCAGTGTCTCTAAGAAAGGTGAATACTTCAAAGAACTTATAATGCACAAACTAGGAGGAAATTCACATGTGAGGGAAGTACGAGGTTCCGGACTTATAATCGGGATAGAGCTGGATGTCTCCGCTTCACCCCTCGTAGATGCCTGCCGAGATTCCGGTCTTCTAATATTAACTGCCGGAAAAGGAAATGTTGTTAGGCTGGTGCCTCCGTTGATCATCTCAGAACAAGAACTGGAGCGTGCTGCTGAGATTATGCTTGAATGCCTTCCAGCACTTGACAAGACTAATTGAAGCAAGGTTTGGTAGCTTGTAATTTTATCAGAAATTCAGGATATATATTAATTAGCAGATTCTGTATCAGCCTGTCGAAAGTTTTCGCCATATCTTGCACTCATGGTATGCACTGAAGCCCTCGTATTATATGAAAATACTATTTATTTTTCTCTCTCGATTTGTCTGCCATTAGCTTTGAGAATTTATTCTCTTGTGGAAAACAAGTCATGACAAAAAGAGGTCAGCCATACTGAGATGGCCACTTCCAGCACTAATTTCCTTCATACTCTTTACAAGCCAACCATAAAGAGTAGGAAATCTCGATAGGTGGGTTTTTTTTAGTTATTATGAATATTCAAATCCAATTCAAAGCACCTATATATATATATAGATATAGATTTTAATTAACGATAGTTAAGTTTTTGTTACTTAATTAAAATGGGTCTGGCGGATCCAAAATAATTAGGTTTCACAATGGGTGATGATCTATAATTCTAAGGCTTTATAATTAATCATCATGTCTTTTTATTTAGAATAATTATTTATGATAATGATTTTCTTATACTTATATATATATATATATATATATATATATATATATATATATATATATATATATATATAGGTTTCTTCGAAAGCAAATGACTTTTTAATCCTTATTTCTCTATAAAATAACAAAACTCATGAGTTATAAATAAACCATGAGATCTTTAGAATAAAAAATCTCAATTTTCATTTTTTAATACATATATATTTTCAAAATATCTTTTTTTCTCAAATATTATTGTATTTTTATCTCTAAAAGATATTTATTTAAGTATCATATATATATATATATATATATATATATATATATTGAAGCTCATTGAATAAATGGCAATCGAATTAAGCTCTCTGTGTAACGCAAGGAAATTTCGGACAGTTAATTTTGGGTTCAGAATGGAAAAGAAAATCCATCACAAATAAAACCAAGTCCAGAAAGTCTTAGTTTCCAGTAATTTACACGTGGTCAGCTCTATCTCTTCCAGCTTTGCAATGCCAACACATGGCAGTGCGACGTAGAATCAGCACATCTGAATTAAGTAATGGGCAGGCATCAGCTTTTGCCGAAACTTGAATCCCAATCCAACTTCCTCAACTCAGAATTTTTTTGAAGCTTGCAGGTATGTTTCTGTGGAACTGTTCTTTTTATACAAGATCCATCCTTAGCAAGAAATTATGTATTATCAAGGTTGCATGAACCACTTAATGTTCTTTTTCTTGTGATGATATGATACCAAATCTTTGTTTTTGTTTTTGTTTTTTGTTTCTGAATCTGAAATGAAGAGAGCTTAGTTTCCATGCTGAACATTGATGATTGAATAAGTCTTTGACATATTTGATAATATGTAAGAATTCAAGCAGATTAAGGCTATGAGATCTGGATCTTCATAAGCCAATTCAGTTGGGGTGATTGAATTGTTTTAACGCGTGATTTCTTATGGGTTAGGAACTTAAACCACCTTTTTTTGGCGTACCATCCCTTTCATTGCCCAAGCTGTTCTGTGCACAGGGTGTTGATATGGCAGGAAAGCAAAAGGTTACAAAAAGTTCAGAACTTTCAAGCTGTGATTCATATTTTGAGAATATACAGTGCAGAAAGAAGCTGCCATTTTCATTACAGCAGACCTTAACTGCTGCATTTGCAGAGATTCCAGCCTCATCATTCCCACCAGTTCCAGGAGGCAAAGGTGATTGCAAAAATCTCTTGCCTTTACAGCTAGTCTGACAAGCAACACCTCTTAATTAATTGAAAGTTGTTTCTCAACTCAATCTCTGCAGTCATTGAAATCTTTAGAGGATACGTCGGTTGCCGATGCTGTTAGGATTTTATCTGAACGCAACATTATGGCTGCTCCGGTGAAAAAAGTAGATGCAGGAAACAGTTCGGATTGGCGAGATAGGTACCTCGGGAATCATAGATTACTCGGCAATTGTCCTCTGGGTACTAGAGGGTGCTGAGCTCGCGGCTGCTGCTTTATCAGCCACTTCTGCAGGCGGCGGCTGGCATTGGCACCGGAACTGTTGGTGCTCTTGGAGCAGTGGCACTTGGGTGTAATAGGTCCCAGTCGCCGTTGCCGGTCTAACTGCCGCTGCCGTAGGTGCTGCCATAGCTGGTGGCGTTGCTGCAGAAAAAGGAGCTGGGAAAGACGCCTCGACAGCTGCTGACAACTTGGGGACAGGATTTCTACAAAGTTCTTCTCCAAGAAGAACCCTTCAAGTCAACCACTGTAAGTTAAATTTCAGAGTGCTGTGTTCAAGATACCCTTTTCATAACTTACATACACATTTTGAGGACTAATCTGACAGGGAATATTTGAAGTTTTATTTTTTTCTGGTTGGAAAAAAACAGGTGGGATCGATTGTTAAATCATACCGCTGGTCTCCTTTTCTTCCAGTCGCGACAAACAGTTCAATGCTGAGCATCTTACTTCTGCTTTCAAAATATCGGCTGCGAAATGTTCCTGTGATCGAACCAGGAAATCCTGATATTCAGAACTTCATAACTCAATCTGCCATTGTTCAAGGTCTGGAGGGATGCAAGGGAAGAGACTGGTTCGATTGCATTGCTGCACACCCTATCTCAAACGTAGGCCTTCCTTTTGTATCTGCTGACGAGGTACATTCTCTCCTGATTTGTTTTCCGGCCGTTGACTTCTCAATTTGGACTTCTTCAAGTGTGTCATTCTGCTTCCTGGCCAGGTTGTTAGTGTCCAGAGTGATGAACTGATCCTGGAAGCTTTCAAGAAAATGAAAGATAACGAAATTGGTGGCCTTCCTATAGTAGAGGGACCAAATAAGAAGATTGTTGGAAATCTTAGCATACGGGACATCAGATATTTGCTGCTCAAACCTGAGCTTTTCTCTGGTTTCAGGTAACCATCTCATCTAAAAATTTAAGTTTTTAGATGAGATCCCAGGATATAATTTATATTATTCTTTAACACATTTTCTTAAGTAAAAGTCATTTGGGTTTGAAACTTGCATACAAGTCCACACTACCTTATGTTTAATTTTTATCAAATAGAATGAGTATGATGAGATTCGAACTCATGAATATTGGGTCAACAAAACTCTGATACCATATCAAAGAACTATCTCACCTAAAAATTTAAGCTTTTAGATGAGATCTAGGATATGATTTATATTATTTCCTAACACAACTCCTCAAGTGAAAGTCGTTTGGGCTTGAACCGTTGGGTCAACAAGGCTCTGATATCATGTCAAGGAACCATCTCACCTAAAAATTTAAGCTTTTAAATAAGATCTAGGATATGATTTATATTATTCTCTAGCACAACTCCTCAAGTGAAAGTCGTTTGGGCTTGAAAGTTGCACGCAGGTTCACACTACCTTGTGTTTATTTTTTATCAAATAAAATGAGAGTGATGAGATTTGAACTCGTGATCGTAGGATCAACAAGATTCTGATATCATGTCAAGGAAACATCTCATCTAAAAATTTAAGATTTTAGATAAGATCCAGATTAAAATTTATATTATTCTCTAATGGATATTAAGTTTGTTACTGGTGAAGTCTGGTTTATCCAAGTTCAGTTCTTTCCATTTTTCTCTCTTTTCAGGCAGCACACCGTCATGGATTTCATGAACACCGTCGTCTCAACAACCGAAGGAACAGGAAGAGTCACCCCACCAATCACCTGCAAGCCTGATGCAACTCTTGGTAGCCTGGTCCATGTTCTTGCTTCAAAGTCAGTTCACAGGATTCATGTGGTCAACCAATCTGAAGAAGTTGTGGGCGTGATTACACTCCGAGATGTGATATCTTGTTTCGTGTACGAGCCCCCGAACCATTTCGATAACTACTTTTCTTTTTCAACAAAAGAAATGCTGAATGATTGATGATTCTGCCAAGAACATTTACAGCTTCAGGAGATGAAATTATCCAAAATGTAATAAACCAGACCTGGTTTCTGACAAGAGAATGGTGGAGGCAATGTTTTTTCATCGATTAGTATGAGCATAATTGGAATTCTTGTGTTTTTGCAGCTCTAATTGAACCACATCAAGGAGATTTCCTACTCTTTTATTATCTCTGATTCTTTCTATATATGTCCTATGATTTCAAAATATTTTTTGTGTGCGAGCTTACTTTAATTTCTTTGTTGATTAACAGTGCTTACGTGTCTCTAACTTTATCGTCTTCTTCCCCCATCTACCCGCCATGTCAACCTGAATCTCAAACCTCACCACCAAACGTTTGAGCACTTCATTCAAGTCGTATCCACATAATTCGTCCAGTCAGCATCATTTTTCATACTGTCAGCAGTGTCATCAACACACGTCATCTGTGTGGGTCCCATGCTGACCAACCCAGGGAAAAAAGAAGGGTTATCAACGATTCCAACCCGACTTGGCCTCAAGCTAAAACACGTCAGGACTTTTTAAGGACTTCTTTTTTATGGCCTTTAGACAACACCATATTGTTCATCACTACAAGAAAAGAAAGAAAGAAAAGATTATCCTTTGTGGTCATTTATGTGACTTAATATTTTTAGAATTCTAAAAACATCTACTATTTTTAATTTAATTTAATATGTTAATTTTGTCAGCATGTTTTTAAAGTATATTTATTTTATTTAAGTGTTTACTTGTGTTATAGTTTTTTTCTCATTGAAATTGGTTGTATGGATTTATGATTTGTACATGTTAGGATTTGTTTTAGATTTTATAAAATTATATTTGTTGGTTAATGTATTTAATTAATGCATGATTATTGTATATAGGTTTGATATAAGTAATTGAGGATTACTCATAGATGTATTGAGAATAACCTCAGTGGTTACATATGATGGATTATTGCAATGGAATTCAGGGTTTTATTAACTACACAACATATAATTCAAGAAATATTAGTGGATACGATATTAGATGTCAATGTAGAAAGTGCTAAATAAAAAGTTTATCAATCTAGATATTGTCACATTGCATCTTCTATAAAAAGTATGTGTTTACTTGATGGACATGCATTAAACATATTAAGGTTGGTGAATTTGAAAGATTACATATTGTATGGAATAAAAAGGCATAATTGTCATGTGTTTATGCAAACACTTATTCCATTAGCTTACCTGGATTTATTGTCAAAAGGGATATGGCATGTGGTCAGGGAAATTAGTCACTTCTTTATACATATATGCTCCAACAAATTACAGAAACACGATACTTGTAAAAGTTTAAGACGAATATCATTCAGATAATTTGCAAACTTTAGATGGCATTCCCTCCATCTTTTTTTCTCGAATCAATGGAGCATTTACACATACATTTATCTTATGAAACAAAAGTTGAAGGCTTAATACAATATAGATTGATGTATCCATTTAAAAGGTTAGGGATTAAACATGATAATAATTAAAAGTATATTGTCTTTTTATGCATAAATCAAAAAAATTGTTTAATAAAACTGTTAATTGTAGTCGTGCATCTCGACAGGATACTTTCTTCTCTTTTATGCAAGAGTGGAACTCCATCTTAAATTATATTTTGAATTTTCGAAGCAAACATAATATCATACTAATTAGGGTTAACATCTTGTAGTCAAATTGATCTCTACAATGACAACACTTGGTTCTATTTACCTTTCTCTTTGACAACTGCTCGTCTTTCCTTGAATACTACTATTGCAAAAAGGGAGCAAAACCATGAAAGTATATTCAAAAGTGGCTCCATCAATTGACTCAAAAAGAGAAAAACTCATAAAAAATAAATAAATCATGTAGTGGTATTTGTGCCCACTACACTTTTCGACGAGTCATGAAACTAGCAATTTAAGTAGAGATCACTTAGTCGAATATAAACACTATCGAAGTACAAAAATCATAAAGATATCATCATGGCACACTTTCTTTGTCTGGTTTCTTCTCGGGATTTTGTCTCTCTCTCTTCCCTGCCTCCTCAAAACGCCAAGTTTAATGGTCAGTCTCCCTCCTCGCAAAGAGAAAAGTGAGAGTCCCGAGAGTTTCAAAACACAAACATTCGCGTGCTTCACAAAGCTTTCTTGGGCAAGCAATCCCCCTCTCTCTCTCATCCAGTCTCTCTCCCTCTCTCTCTCTCCCTCTCCTCTCTCCCTCTCCCTCTCTCTCTCTCTCTCTCTCTGTCATACAGTGTATCTTGAGTCATCTAGACAGACATTCTTTTTTGTTCCTAGTGAATGTTCCTTCAAATATCATGGTAGCATGTAAGGAGTAGGTGATGGTAATTAATTTCTTCTAGCACATTGAAATATGCCCTGTATAAAGCCAACCAGTACCGGTCAATGCAGCAATATATATATATATATATATATGAACCAGTACTCGTGATTGTGTGGAAGAGGGGTTCTGCATGATGCTTTTTGCTTGGGAGAATGAAGCAAAGCACAGGAATAGAAGATTGACTTCAAAATTTGGACAGATCGATTTGATTTGGACCACTCATTACTTTCTGTATAAACCGATGTTGTTCCATGTTGTGTTTGCGGCCGTTCCTACTTCTAGCTCCATGCATGAATACGAAACGAGAGTAAGGAAGAATTATAAATTCCTTGAAAAATTGAAAAGTTGAAACTAATATCTCAAAAAATAATATATTGTCAAATAAAAAAAAATTGAACTTGAAACTTGTATGTGTTTTATATTATCTTATATTTAATTTTTTTTTAATCAAATTTAGATGAAAAATATAAGATTCAAACTTGTGATTACTTTATCAATAAAATTATGATATCATATCAAATAATAATCACATTCAAAGGTTAATTAAAAGTAAGATTTCAAGATATACTTTATTTATTTATTTATTGAAAAAATATACTCTCAAATAAAAGTTATCTTAGATTTGAAACTTGTATAGATACATACTATCTTATACTTAATTTTTTTATCAAATGTAATGAAAGTGATAAGATTCAAACTCAAACAAGTTGGTCAACAAGATTCTGGTATTTAGTTAAATAATGATTTCATTTAAAAGTTTAATTTGTCAGATAAAATTTCAAGATATAATTATTATTTATTTAATATTGTATTCATTTAGTTGGAATCAGGGTTTTTATAGTTAGAGGGTAACATATGTATTATATCTGTGAAACTCAATTATTTTCAAACCAATAGATTGGATTTCTTTATAAAGAGAATTTAATTATCAAATTTATAAAAAAAAAATCTAACCATCTACTGAATTTTAAAAGTAAAATACTCACTAGGACCATTGAATCCTTAACATTAGTAATATCAATAATCAAGACCTTCCATCTAACGACCCTTGAACACGTGTTGCATGAAAATGTAAGATATGCATTTTATATAATAAAATTATAGCATTTTCTTTGAATGAATAAAAACTGGACATCTGATCTACTTCTTTTATTTCAAAATTTAAATGTATATTTTTTTTATCCTTTTTCTTCTATTATATAAGATTCTTAGAAAGTATGCAATTTAACATTAGTGCAATGATTATGATATATTTATATATAATTAAATTACATAAATTATGGTTTTTTTGTGTCATAAAAGCCACTAAAACATTACATTGACCAAACACGCTTTAACTCAAACTCGAGATCTAATATGCAGATCACAAGTACTCTGTCATCGCATCACATTCAAAAAAAAATTATATTATTTGAAAATAATTGATAGAAGGGATATATGATGAGGAGAGAATAAAAAAATAAAACTATAGCTTGGACTTATAATTTTTAATATGATTAAATGTGATTTTATATTGTATATTTCTTGAAAAATATATTCACAAAATACCTAATGATATTAGCATAAAAATAATATATAAACTTTTATATATTGTCACCACCTAAAACAAATAAAAAAAATCAAAACATCTTTTGTGATCTACCAGAAGGGATTGACATGATGAAGATCATTTGCATGCCATCATACGTCAATCACTGTCACTCAACTATTTATCAAAGTTTTTTAAAAGAGAATACATTCATTTAAAAAAACATTAAAAAATTAAAAAATAAATATTTTAAAATAAAAAAAATATACTTATTTTCACAAATATTTTTAAAACACATTATAAAATCAATATTTTGTCTCCCCAGGAATCAGTAATTGGAGATTTATATAAAAATAGTAGATTTTTTGTGAATTTACTGTCAATATTATATGTATTAATTTATCCAAAGCTAAGCACGAATTGCAATCAGACAATCTTGTCTTTGACGACAACATGACGCTAAAAAAGATTTACGTAATCCAACGGCTATTAAAGAAAACACCCTAGCTAGGTGCCTCGATATTATACATCCACCGTCCCTTACCACCACCCCCATCAAATCTCAGGTTTTGTGCAAAACACCACTGCTCTTTTCCTACTGAAGGGTTCTGTCCTCTTCCCCCCCATCCTTTTCTCTGTTTCCTTTTTCTTTTCTTTTCTTTTTTTTCGGAAAATAAAAAGAATCAAACTATGATATTAACAATAACTCAAAACATAGCTTCAATTAATTTTTTTTATTAAATAGATTATGATATTAAGTTACATGTCCTTGGAATTAAATATCTTTTTACACTACTTAAAAGAGGTTTCATTAAAAGGATAAAAAACTTAAAAAATTAAAAGAAAAAAAAATCAATCAATTAACTATTCTTTATCTTTCTTAATTTTTTTTAAAAAATAATTATATTACAAAGATAAAATATTTAATCTTTAAATAGTTTCTACAAATAGTAGGGTTATTCCTGACATTAAAAATGATTTAAACGAGATATCCCTGCTGCCAAGAAAGCCAAGCATGTCAACTTGAGGGGTTACTGTCTCATCAAATTTGACAGGCATATCTATCCAAGTTATCTGTTTTTGGATTTATTCTTTTAATTTCCATAATTAATTTCAATATTTATGATTGTTGGGATAAATCTGAATAACAATTATTTAATTTAAATAAAAATATATATATATTTCATTAACAATCATATAGCTTCATTAACAATCATATAGTTACATCAATAGTCATCATGTTTCATTATATTATTCCAAATCTATATAAACTTGTAACTACACAAAAAAATTATATATAAAAAAATTGGTTTAATCTAGGAAAACCTATAAGACATTCATTACAAATTAGTGAGGGATTATTAGTGCAGTTTGTAAATGAATAAAAAAAATATTTATCCCACATTGAAAAGAAATAATATCCTAATAAATTATAAATTAAGTGAATGTCATGGTGGATGAACTCTTATAATGGACTCTTTAATGCTATTAAATGAATATTTATAATATCAAAATATGATTTTTGATACTTAATATTTCAACGAGATTATTTTTAAAAAAATATTTTTCATAATTAATTCTAATATCTGTAATTGTTGGAATAAACTGAATAAACAACTATTAAGCTTAGTTTAAAATATAATTATTTTTTTAACCGTTAAGATTTTAAATTTGTTACTAAAAAAAAAAACGAAAACAACATATTTTTCTTTTCTTTGAATTCTTTATCTTTCTTAATTTTTTAAAAAGTAATTATATTACAAAGATAAAATCTTTAATCTTTAAATAGTTTCTACAAATAGTATGGTTACTCCTGACATTAAAAATAATTTAAATGAGATATCCCTGCTGCCAAGAAAGCCAAGCATGTCAACTTGAGGGGTTACTGTCTCATCAAATTTGACAGGCATATCTATCCAAGTTATCTGTTTTTTGATTTATTCTATTAATTTCCATAATTAATTTCAACATTTATGATTGTTGGGATAAAACTGAATAACAATTATTTAATTTAAATAAAAAAATATATATATTTCATTAACAATCATATAGCTTCATTAACAATCATATAGTTACATCAATAGTCATCATGTTTCATTATATTATTCCAAATCTATATAAACTTGTAACTACACAAAAAAATTGCATATAAAAAAAATGGTTTAATCTAGGATCTCCTATAAGACATTCATTACAAATTAGTGAGGGATTATTAGTGTAGTTTGTAAATGAATAAAAAAAATATTCATCCCACATTGAAAAGAAATAATATCCTAATAAATTATAAATTAAGTGAATGTCATGGTGGATGAACTCTTATAATGGACTCTTTAATGCTATTAAATGAATATTTATAATATCAAAATATGATTTTTGATACTTAATATTTCAACGAGATTATTTTTTAAAAAAAATATTTTTCATAATTAATTCTAATATCGTAATTGTTGGAATAAACTGAATAAACAAATATTAAGGTTAGTTTAAAATATAATTTTTTTTAACCGTTAAGATTTTAAATTTGTTACTAAAAAAAATGAAAACAACATATTTTTCTTTTCTTTGACTTCTTTATCTTTCTTAATTTTTTAAAAAGTAATTATATTACAAAGATAAAATCTTTAATCTTTAAATAGTTTTTACAAACAGTATGGTTACTCTTGATATTAAAAATGATTTAAATGAGATATCCTTGCTGCCAAGAAAGCCAAGCATGTCAACTTGAGGGGTTACTGTCTCATCAAATTTGACAGGCATATCTATCCAAGTTATCTGTTTTTTGATTTATTCTTTTAATTTCCATAATTAATTTCAACATTTATGATTGTTGGGATAAAACTGAATAACAATTATTTAATTTAAATAAAAAAATATATATATTTCATTAACAATCATATAGTTACATCAATAGTCATCATGTTTCATTATATTATTCCAAATCTATATAAACTTGTAACTACATAAAAAAATTATATATAAAAAAAAATGTTTTAATCTAGGAACACCTATAAGACATTCATTACAAATTAGTGAGGGATTATTAGTGTAGTTTGTAAATGAATAAAAAAAATATTCATTCCACGTTGAAAAGAAATAATATCCTAATAAATTATAAATTAAGTGAATGTCATGGTGGATGAACTCTTATAATGGACTCTTTAATGCTATTAAATGAATATTTATAATATCAAAATATGATATTTGATACTTAATATTTCAACGAGATTATTTTTTTAAAAAAATATTTTTCATAATTAATTCTAATATCTGTAATTGTTGGAATAAACTGAATAAACAACTATTAAGTTTAGTTTAAAATATAATTATTGTTTTAACCGTTAAGATTTTAAATTTGTTACTAAAAAAAAAAAAATCTTTTCTTTGACTTATATATCTTTCTTAATTTTTTAAAAAGTAATTATATTACAAAGATAAAATCTTTAATCTTTAAATAGTTTCTACAAACAGTAGGGTTACTCCTGACATTAGAAATGATTTAAATGAGATATCCATGCTATCAAGAAAGCCAAGCATGTCAACTTGAGGGGTTAGTGTCTCATCAAATTTGACAGGCATATCTATTTAAAAAAAAATTATTAAATAAATAATAGTAATAATTTTATTTAAATATGCGATTTTTTCAATAAATAATTATTTTACCTCTTATATATAAACCCTAGGAGGTTTCTTCACTAGCAAATGACTTGTTTTACACTCATACTTATCAGCAAAACCCCGCAATGAACCACCAAAAACTGCTCCCCGTTCCGTTCTTCCCTCAACCCGAAACATTTCAAATGTTTCGGCTCCTGACTGAAAATTCAACGTTTTGTGGTTCTTTTTTAGAACCCCAAATTTCATTTTCTTCACCTTTCACCTTTAACCACTACAACCCCACAAACTGCTCCCCTGTTTCACCCGATATCCCGGCTGCTGTTTCACTCTCCGATGGATTCAAGAAATCACCGGAAACACCACTGGTCCTTGATGGAATCGGTGCTGTTGTTGGTCAACAAGTCCTTTTTGGCAAGAACAATACCAAGAGTTCAGAAGTATCGAAGCTTTCTTCAATTTCTCAACGTACCGGGTCAAAAACAAGTAAACAAGAGAGTGGCGCCATGAGAAACAGTGTTAGTGACGGGGTTTCAGCGCAAAAGGCGTACAGAGGGGTGAGAAAGAGGCCATGGGGGAGGTGGTCAGCTGAGATAAGAGACCGGATAGGAAGGTGCCGCCACTGGCTTGGAACATTCGACACCGCAGAGGAGGCAGCGCGTGCTTATGACTCAGCTGCTAGAAGACTCAGAGGTGCAAAAGCAAGAACTAACTTTGAAATCCCTCCTGTTTTGCCCACAATATCTCCTTCCTCTTCTCCACCAAGTTCATGCTCGGGCTCAATCTGTAACAATAACGCAGAGCCGAGGAAGAGGACTAAGGTCTGTAACCACAGCAGCAAAATGATTGGCAGGAAGTGTGCGGTTGTCACTTCTGTGGCACATTTGTTTAGTGATTTTGAAGGGAAAGGAACTAGTTCCGGTGGCAACGTGGAGCTCGAGTTGAAATTGGGAATGGGGTCTGATGGCTATCAAGGTGGCAACAAGATCGCCGCCAGCGCTCCTCCGTATATGGTGGTTTAGCTAGTGCTGTTCATTTAGTAGTATATGATCTTTTGCTATGTAATATATGTGGTAGTTTTTTTTTCTTATCTTGGGTAAACTGCAGTTGTATCTGGTAGTTTCTTGTTCATGGGGGAATGTCCATGCATGTGAAAGAATGGCAGCCATAACTGGCTAGCTAGTTAACCAAAGCACATTCCTAGAAGATGATCATTGCCGATGAGTGAGAGCTCTCAAGAAGATGATGAATGCAGAAACTGACACTATTTACTACTCCTCTCCCTCTACATCTGTGTTTTTTTTTGTTTTCTGTGTTCTGGGTTTTAACAAAAATGGTTTAATCTTTCGAGTCTTCCGATGGCTCGCATGGTGGAGCACCGTGCAAAACTTGCAATTTTTTGCTTGTGGACGCTGAACTATGCTATAAGATTCACTGGTGCAAGATGTACTGCTGGGTACAGATTTAACCCACAACACCAATATTTTCATGGCTGGCTTTCATTGAGCTGCAACATATTAATTCTCCATCAAAAAAGACAAGAAAAACACAGAGAGAGAGAGAGATCATAATTTCTGGCAAAAACAAATCATCAAATTCTTGGAAAAATAGAAGGTGATAAACGTAGGCCATCGATCATTGCAGAGATCATAGACCATCTATCAAGCCCTAGACTCTCTCTCTCTCTCTCTCTCCAAGTCCAAATCCAAACTGTCATGCCCAAAAGCAATCCATGCAGATCTGAAATAGTATCGGAGAACAGTGATTTCAAAGCCAGACATGAAAGATATTTTGCTTCCATACAGTTTGGTACCGACCTGGGAAGTAATAATGATGGCAATTGATTAGGATTAGACAAATTCATGAACATCTCTTTCTGGCATACTTCATCTCCAGAATCCACACAGTAATGTAGATACGCAGTAGTGAGTAGGGAAGGAAATCAACTCATCTTCAAATCGGACGTGTGAAATCTTTGTCCTTCACTACGGGTAATGATTTTTGGAAATTGTGTTGTTGAAAATATAATCATAGAATCCAGCCCGGAAAAATGTTTGGGTTCCATATTAGAATTCTAATCCATGCTTTAAAATACTTATTTTGATTATATTTACAAAATAAATAACGGGCAATTGATTAGGATTAGACACACTCATGAACATCTCTCTCTGGCATACATCATCTCCAGAATCCACACAGTAATGCAGATACGCAGTAGTGAGTGGGGAAGGAAATCAACTCATCTTCAAATCGGACGTGTGAAATCTTTGTCCTTCACTACGGGTAATGGTTTTTGGAAATTGTGTTGTTGAAAACATAATCATAGAATCCAGCCCGGAAAAATGTTTGGGTTCCATATTAGAATTCTAATCCATGCTTTAAAATACTTATTTTGATTATATTTACAAAATAAATAACGGGCAATTGATTAGGATTAGACACACTCATGAACATCTCTCTCTGGCATACTTCATCTCCAGAATCCACACAGTAATGCAGATACGCAGTAGTGAGTGGGGAAGGAAATCAACTCATCTTCAAATCGGACGTGTGAAATCTTTGTCCTTCACTACGGGTAATGGTTTTTGGAAATTGTGTTGTTGAAAACATAATCATAGAATCCAGCCCGGAAAAATGTTTGGGTTCCATATTAGAATTCTAATCCATGCTTTAAAATACTTATTTTGATTATATTTACAAAATAAATAACGGGCAATTGATTAGGATTAGACACACTCATGAACATCTCTCTCTGGCATACTTCATCTCCAGAATCCACACAAGAATGCAGATACTGCAGAGTGAGTGGGGAAGGAAATCAACTCATCTTCAAATCGGACGTGTGAAATCTTTGTCCTTCACTACAGGTATTGGTTTTTGGAAATTGTGTTGTTGAAAACATAATCATAGAATCCAGCCCGGAAAAATGTTTGGGTTCCATATTAGAATTCTAATCCATGCTTTAAAATACTTATTTTGATTTTATTTACAAAATAAATAACGGGCAATTGATTAGGATTAGACAGACTCATGAACATCTCTCTCTGGCATACTTCATCTCCGAATCCACACAAGAATGCAGATACGCTAAATGAGTGAGTGGGGAAGGAAATCAACTCATCTTCAAATCGGACGTGTGAAATCTTTGTCCTTCACTACTGGGTAATGGTTTTTGGAAATTGTGTTGTTGAAAACATAATCATAGAATCCAAACTCGGAAAAAATGTTTGGGTTCCATATTAGAATTCTAATCCATGCTTTAAAATACTTATTTTGATTTTATTTACAAAATAAATAACGGGCAATTGATTAGGATTAGACAGACTCATGAACATCTCTCTCTGGCATACTTCATCTCCAGAATCCACACAGTAATGCAGATACGCAGTAGTGAGTGGGGAAGGAAATCAACTCATCTTCAAATCGGACGTGTGAAATCTTTGTCCTTCACTACGGGTAATGGTTTTTGGAAATTGTGTTGTTGAAAACATAATCATAGAGTCCAGCCCGGAAAAATGTTTGGGTTCCATATTAGAATTCTAATCCATGCTTTAAAACTACGTATTTTGATTATACTTACAAAATAAATAACGGGCAATTGATTAGGATTAGACAGACTCATGAACACCTCTCTCTGGCATACTTCATCTCCAGAATCCACACAGTAATGCAGATACGCAGTAGTGAGTGGGGAAGGAAATCAACTCATCTTCAAATCGGACGTGTGAAATCTTTGTCCTTCACTACGGCTAATGGTTTTTGGAAATTGTGTTGTTGAAAACATAATCATAGAATCCAGCCCGGAAAAATGTTTGGGTTCCATATTAGAATTCTAATCCATGCTTTAAAATACTTATTTTGATTTTATTTACAAAATAAATAACGGGCAATTGATTAGGATTAGACAGACTCATGAACATCTCTCTCTGGCATACTTCATCTCTAGAATCCACACAGTAATGCAGATACGCAGTAGTGAGTGGGGAAGGAAATCAACTCATCTTCAAATCGGACGTGTGAAATCTTTGTCCTTCACTACGGGTAATGGTTTTTGGAAATTGTGTTGTTGAAAACATAATCATAGAGTCCGACCTGGAAAAAATGTTTGGGTTCCATATTAGAATTCTAATCCATGCTTTAAAATACGTATTTTGATTATACTTACAAAATAAATAACGGGCAATTGATTAGGATTAGACAGACTCATGAACATCTCTCTCTCGCATACTTCATCTCCGAATCCACACAAGAATGCAGATACGCGATGAGTGAGTGGGGAAGGAAATCAACTCATCTTCAAATCGGACGTGTGAAATCTTTGTCCTTCACTACTGGGTAATGGTTTTTGGAAATTGTGTTGTTGAAAACATAATCATAGAATCCAGCTCGGGAAAAAATGTTTGGGTTCCATATTAGAATTCTAATCCATGCTTTAAAATACTTATTTTGATTATACTTTACAAAATAAATAACGGGCAATTGATTAGGATTAGACAGACTCATGAACATCTCTCTCGGCATACTTCATCTCCCGAATCCACACAAGAATGCAGATACGCTAGAGTGAGTGGGGAAGGAAATCAACTCATCTTCAAATCGGACGTGTGAAATCTTTGTCCTTCACTACGGGCTAATGGTTTTTGGAAATTGTGTTGTTGAAAACATAATCATAGAATCCAGCTCGGAAAAAATGTTTGGGTTCCATATTAGAATTCTAATCCATGCTTTAAAATACTTATTTTGATTATACTTTACAAAATAAATAACGGGGCAATTGATTAGGATTAGACAGACTCATGAACATCTCTCTCGGCATACTTCATCTCCGTAATCCACACATGTAATGCAGATATGCTAGTGAGTGAGTGGGGGAAGGAAATCAACTCATCTTCAAATCGGACGTGTGAAATCTTTGTCCTTCACTACGGGTAATGGTTTTTGGAAATTGTGTTGTTGAAAACATAATCATAGAATCCAGCCCGGAAAAATGTTTGGGTTCCATATTAGAATTCTAATCCATGCTTTAAAATACTTATTTTGATTATACTTACAAAATAAATAACGGGCAATTGATTAGGATTAGACAGACTCATGAACATCTCTCTCTGGCATACTTCATCTCCAGAATCCACACAGTAATGCAGATACGCAGTAGTGAGTGGGGAAGGAAATCAACTCATCTTCAAATCGGACGTGTGAAATCTTTGTCCTTGACTACGGGTAATGGTTTTTGGAAATTGTGTTGTTGAAAACATAATCATAGAATCCAGCCCGGAAAAATGTTTGGGTTCCATATTAGAATTCTAATCCATGCTTTAAAATACTTATTTTGATTATATTTACAAAATAAATAACGGGCAATTGATTAGGATTAGACAGACTCATGAACATCTCTCTCTGGCATACTTCATCTCCGAATCCACACAGTAATGCAGAATGCTAGAGAGTGAGTGGGGAAGGAAATCAACTCATCTTCAAATCGGACGTGTGAAATCTTTGTCCTTCACTACTGGGTAATGGTTTTTGGAAATTGTGTTGTTGAAAACATAATCATAGAATCCAGCCCTGGAAAAAATGTTTGGGTTCCATATTAGAATTCTAATCCATGCTTTAAAATACTTATTTTGATTATACTTACAAAATAAATAACGGGGCAATTGATTAGGATTAGACGGACTCATGAACATCTCTCTCGGCATACTTCATCTCCCGAATCCACACAATGAATGCAGATACTGCTGATGAGTGAGTGGGGAAGGAAATCAACTCATCTTCAAATCGGACGTGTGAAATCTTTGTCCTTCACTACGGGTAATGGTTTTTGAAATTGTGTTGTTGAAAACATAATCATAGAATCCAGCCCGGAAAAATGTTTGGGTTCCATATTAGAATTCTAATCCATGCTTTAAAATACTTATTTTGATTATATTTACAAAATAAATAACGGGCAATTGATTAGGATTAGACAGACTCATGAACATCTCTCTCTGGCATACTTCATCTCCAGAATCCACACGATAATGCAGAATGCTAGATGAGTGAGTGGGGAAGGAAATCAACTCATCTTCAAATCGGACGTGTGAAATCTTTGTCCTTCACTATGGGTAATGGTTTTTGGAAATTGTGTTGTTGAAAACATAATCATAGAATCCAGCCCGGAAAAATGTTTGGGTTCCATATTAGAATTCTAATCCATGCTTTAAAATACGTATTTTGATTATACTTACAAAATAAATAAGGGGCAATTGATTAGGATTAGACAGACTCATGAACATCTCTCTCTGGCATACTTCATCTCCAGAATCCACACAGTAATGCAGATACGCAGTAGTGAGTGGGGAAGGAAATCAACTCATCTTCAAATCGGACGTGTGAAATCTTTGTCCTTCACTACGGGTAATGGTTTTTGGAAATTGTGTTGTTGAAAACATAATCATAGAATCCAGCCTGGAAAAATGTTTGGGTTCCATATTAGAATTCTAATCCATGCTTTAAAATATGTATTTTGATTATACTTACAAAATAAATAAGGGGCAATTGATTAGGATTAGACAGACTCATGAACATCTCTCTCTGGCATACTTCATCTCCAGAATCCACACAGTAATGCAGATACGCAGTAGTGAGTGGGGAAGGAAATCAACTCATCTTCAAATCGGACGTGTGAAATCTTTGTCCTTCACTACGGGTAATGGTTTTTGGAAATTGTGTTGTTGAAAACATAATCATAGAATCCAGCCCGGAAAAATGTTTGGGTGCCATATTAGAATTCTAATCCATGCTTTAAAATACTTATTTTGATTATATTTACAAAATAAATAACGGGCAATTGATTAGGATTAGACAGACTCATGAGCATCTCTCTCTAGAAAACAAAATATTCTCTCCTAAACTTTCATTTTATTGCTTATACTTTCCTTTCATCCTACAAATTGCTAATTGAAATTTCAAAGGACTCTTTATTCCAATAAGAGACTAGATTTTTAGGAAATATCAAGTCTAGAGACAAAAATGCGTTAAAGCTTAGACATTTTAGCCTAGAACGCTATCGTGAAAATACCAAATCCAATATTAAGTTTTTAGAAATTCATCACCAACTAATTAAATCACATCCTCCACTTAAAATTCAAAGGCTTGTATAAATACAAGAACTCCAAGCTGAAAATCAAGCTTTAACTATTTATTTATATTTCGAGAGCTTAAATCAGGATGTTGAAATGGTAATGAACATATTCATTAGTTAATTATACACCAATATGTAAATTATATGATATTAAACTGTTTATGACACAATTTGATAAGTTTAATGATAGGTATGTAAGCGCATCAACTTGACATATCAACAAGCCCCTTTTATTTACCTCACTTTTTATTATATAGTATCACAAGGTTACTCGAATTGGTATTCATTATAGAAAATAATAAAATATATGGGCAAATCATTATAAACCATATTATTCACACAAACACAAAAGATACCCTGACACAAAGTGTCACGACCCGAATCCTGGATCCGTGACCGGCACATAGACATGGTCCCCCTCCAAGGTTCCACACCTATGCGAACCCAAACTTACACACAAACTTATCATTCAACTTCAGAATTTAACGCAGCGGAAATAACAACGTAAACTTTATAACATAATTCGATTGTCTTTATACAAGAGTTGATTACATACAGTTATAATTGCGGAGCACTAACTAGACATATGAACAAAAGTATCCAATACAACCAAAATAGCAGGTTCCAAGAGTTGCACAAAAATGACCTGCTAGCAAGCTACGACCCTGAAAATAATGAATAATGAGGCGGTGAGTTCAACAACTCAGTGAGTAGATAATATCCAATATACACATACGAGATAATACAACAAAGAGAAGTATATTATCAAATCGGCTCGAAGTTCTTACAAGGAATTTCTCAAATAGGGAATAACAAGAATTTAATAGGTAAAGCTCGTCAGAAAATCAAAATGCAATGAGCATGAGGCTCCGTATTGTGGGATGATCAGTCCACACAGGTTGGTGACTCCCCCGACCAACTAGGGTTTCAGATACGATGTGCACAAAGGCTAACACTACCCTGTTAGCATGGGTATTCTGACTGGCATACCATAGATATATCTTATATTCAAACAAACATATTCATATCTCAAGGCTCAACTCATGGTATCAATCAAATGAGGAGCTATCAATTCACAAACAGATATAGGCTCATATCAAGAACATATATTAAACAAATGATTATGCTTTATCGTATCAAGAATATAATCAAGGTATATATTATCAAAAAGCATAATCCAATTCATACTAGCAAATTCAAATATTTATACTATTTCTCATGCATATTAAATATTATCCACTCACCTAACTCAAAAGCAGACAAGTTCCAAAAGCAGAATGTTGATGAACTTTACTGATGTCCCGCGGGTAGAATATCAGGATTATCTGAATATATAAAAGAAGATATACTCAAAAATGACTCAAAAGAAGTAAAATACCTTTAATAACATATCTAAGAGTTCAAATCATAATCCTATGTGTTTTTGAATCAAACTATTCATTTCTTCGCAAAAACCTAAAACAAAGGTTTCTTCCGAAATCTAATTCCAAAATACACAATTCGTAAAATTGATATTAATCCATCAAATGAGCTTCAATTATCCATCAAACCAATCTGAAGTACTAATATTTCTCTTAGGGACCATTCTGAAATTTTCTTATATTTTTGGGGTCAAATTGTAATTTTATCAAATTGAACACATCATAAATTCATAGCTATCCTAAAATCTTGTCCATAATACATCCTCAATTCTGTCCAGAATCTCCAATTTCACCCCAGGGACCAAACTGTAATTTTTCCAAAGTTCAAGGACTAAATTGAAATTTTCACAAAAAGGACCAAAATGCATTTTCATCATCTTCAACCTCAACCCAGAATTTCCAGCAAGGTATTTTTGAATTTTCTCAACATTATTTCACCATTTATCAACATTTTCTTACACCAAACACCAAATACCTTCAAAATCATCTACAATCAAACTAATTAAACCATTACCCAACACATTCAACCCTTAACATCTCTCTTAATTCATCAATCTAACCCAAATAAAATTCTCAAACCCTAACAATCAATACAAGCAAAAATCATAGCTAATAATCACATTTATACATAATAAAACACACACATTACCTTAACAACTTATTTCTCCTTCTTCTTTTCTCCTCCTCTTCTCTTTCCCTCTTTTCTCTTCTTCTTCTTCTTCTTTCTTCCTCTCTTCCCGATTCTCTCTCTCAATTTCAGACCTAATCCTTTCTTCTTCTTCTTTTTTCCTTTTTCTTTTCTCTTCTTTTCTATTTATATTTATAAGCTTATGCAATTACTACCCTACCCTTAATTTATTTACACACCTAATTCTAAGCCACCAAGGGCACTCATGTATTTTCCCTTTTTAAAATTTTCAAAATACTACACAAAGCCCTTTGTTTTTAATCTCTTAACTTTTTTTATAATATCTCTTTTTTATGAGAAATGAATGGTCAAACTAGATATATTCATTAATAAAGAACAAGATTCAAATACACATAACCAAACTAAAACAAAGAAAGAAAGGGGTAGTTGTTTCAAGATTAGAGTGAAAAGTCCATTTAGTCCTACTTTTTAAATGATAAATTTCAAGTTTCTTAATATTTTAAAAAATCAATTTTAGTATAAAACTTTCTTCCTTTTTTCAATCTCTTGTCTAAGATAGGAAAGAGAGGTGGGGAAATGTTTTTTTGGACTTTTCGCTTCATTATGAGACAAATGATCAAAAAAGGAATTTAATGGATCCGGGCCATATGTACTTGAAAGGGTGTAGGGGCTTCGTGGAACCAAGTTCTTTCTTTATGTTGCTTTCCCTCTTTAACTTCCCTAGTTATTGAGAGAGAAAGTCTAGGTTAATATCGATACTAACCATGAAAAATGTTTATTTTGGTGTCCATTTATGTGCTCTTTGTTTTTTCTATCACCTAGATATGAGCTCAAAAATATTTTTTTATCTTGAGTTAATTTTTGGTTATTGAGCTAGTTTTTAGGTTATTTGAATCCATAAGTTGGATTATAACTATCTAAAAAGTGTTCTCTATGTATCTTGGATGAAAACAGGTTGAAAATCGATTTCCTATACGAAAACTCATGATTAAACTTTCTAGTAATCCTCTAATGAGTGAAAGCTGGAATAACAGACTACATGTCACTTGCTCTCTTTTATTTTCTTTTCTTTTCTTTTCTTTTTAATAAAGAGAGGATGACATGTCATCAATCATTTGATATAAAAGTTTTTTTTTTAAATAAGACTGACATACAAGCTAAACATCTTTTAAATAGTCTAAACATATAGACTCAACTTTTTTTTCTTTTTTTTAACATTTCTTTTTCTATGTGTTCCCTACATTGTACATTTTTATTGGGCCTGTTGAAATTATAACTTTTAGTTCATGAAATCATAACATTTTTTTTATTAGTGAGCGTTTTTTCCATCAACCTTTCATGATTATTATTTTTAATTTATTTAGTTACTATATATATTTTGTGTTTTGTAGTTAAATATCATTTGGTTTTTATTTTCATGAACTTTTATGGCACTACATCTCATAACATTATTTATCATTTTGGTTTTATATCCCTCCATAATGGTTTTGGATCACAATAAAACAATTTTTAACTCATATTGAAAAATATTCTTGATGCTATAAAAAAATATATTTCTAATGGATATATCATTTTTTTTCTATAAAAACAAATTTTAGGGTCTAAATAAAATGAATTGAAAAATATATAAACTAATAAATCAAAAAAATAGTTTTTAAAACTAACTAAAGAATGAAGCAAAAAAATTGATCTTCTTTGCAAGGAGCAAAATATAGATACAAATTCAAATATTTTACTTATGTTATTCTTCTTATTTTATATGTTTTATTTTATTTATATTAAAAGGTTAATTATGGTCTATATTTACAAATGATTTTTGATTTTATAAATGCAACATGCAAATACAACTTATCTAAAAGCTAAAGATAAATGTTTTTTGAAGTATTATAAAATTATAGAAACAATTCAAAAGATTAATTCCTATTCAAAAACCCTACACTCAATAATTTAAAAAAAAAGAGAGAGAAAAGGTATTGATTAAAGATTAAAATAAAAAATAATTAATGAGAATTAGGAAGAAAATATTATGCATTGTTTAGATTAGTAGGCTTTGGCCAAAAATTAAAAAAACAATTGTTATGCATTGTTGAGTCATTAGATTAATTGATTTTTACTTCTTTTGTGTTTTTAACGAGGAACTTAAATAACATTATTATTGTTTACATGATGATTAGATTTGAAAAATCAATTCTTAATTTTAATCTCCATACATTTAATAATTATGATTTTATTCTTATGTTGTGATGAAGGTTAAGATGACATTTTTCATCACTTATGATTTTTTAGAAAAAAGAAAATTCTTATTAAAAGCTTATGAAATTACATTAAATAATAATATTTACCAACGTTAATATTGTTTGGAAAAATACTATAAATTATGTGTGAAAATCTATTTACTAAAATAGTGTTTTCACTTATTTACTCTCCTTATCAAAAATCTTAAAAACTGACTATAGAGGATATTGAGTCTTTTAATAGTCCTTATTAGTCATGATAAAATTTATCAATGATAAATATGTTTTTTTATTTATTTTAAAAGCACAATAAAATTATCTAAATAATTATAAAATTTCGTTAAAATAACAAATGAATTAAGTGTCAAAAAGTTTTTTTTATCTTTATATGATGGTTTTTTTTTTGTTATTATCATGTCAACTAAGAAAAAATTGATGTATTATTAAAAAACATCTTTGTTGCCACATGCGGTACCTCCTAACAATCAAAATCCTCATGTCATCATGTGCTTATGTTATTGGTTGTGGTACAATATGTCATTAATAATGATTTTATTTATTTTTTCTCCCCCTCTCAAAATTCATGATGACCATGCAAATTTTTAGAATTATCATCTAATTTATATAAATATCCACTTTGGTCCTCAATCTTTTGATTTTTAAATCTTGTTTTGGCTTTTTTGTAAGAAAACATTTTTTTTCATCCTTCAATTTTAATTTGGGATATGCTGTCCATTTTGGTAAATTGATTTTTTTTCAATTTCATCATTCAATTAAAACTTTTTTTTGTTTTTTTATTTCAATTCTTATCCTTATTCTTTTATTTGTTTTAATTTTTTTGTATCCTTTTGTTAAATTAATTTTTTCTTTAAATTTCACTAATGAATCAAAAATAAAATTTATCTTTTTGTTTCATTTTTAATCCCTATTTTTTTAATTGTTATTTTCTTAACTCCTTGTGTAATTGATTTTTTTTTCTCGATTTCATCCTTTAATATTTCATTGATTGGAACTATATTTCATTGTTTTTCTAGAATGAACGCTTCCAATTTATCCTTGATCTTATGGGCTTGAAAAGTTAATGCGTGTTGATATTATTTTTTTTTGTTTTTGTTTTACTTTTTTTTCTTTCATTGTTCAACATTTTTTTAATGGACTTTGTGATTTTTTTCTCAATCCGAACATTCAATTACATGATTTAAATCATGAGTTTGGTGAATAACTCAGGTTATCTCGGTATTGATTGTCAGGGTTTTATGTTTGTCATACTAACTTGAGTTGACTTATACTTTTTTATTGTTTTTTTATCTAGTTTTATTATTTTATATTTAACAAATTGAAAATTATGTTATATATTTTATCTTTTTAAGAAATCACTTTTTCATCTTGATTATTTTTTTAGATTTATTACAATAGTTTTTTTAAAAAAAAATATTAATCACAAGAACATCAATTTTTATATAAAAAAATAACAATTGAATTGTTATTTATAAAACTATTTTTTTTCCAACCTCAACTACAACAACAAGAGTCATGTCAAACAAACTCTTATATGCTTTAGAGACTCTCTTGGGCAGAGTAGCAGATGCTTAAGCATGGAGGGCAGTGTGGAGGGAGTGAAAACTGGAGTGACAATAGCATTAATAAATTGTTCTTACAGCTTTTTAGCAGTTGTTTGGCAGACTGCAATCTCCATGAAATCTAGCAAGCACATACGTGTGCAGTCTTGGAACTTACTGAGGAATTTTAATAGGTTAATTATAACTTAGTCCCTGAAGTTTATCGAAACTGTTTTACCAGTCCATATAGTATCATAAATAGTTACATAGTTTCTTGTCCCATGTTCACCATCATCCTCTTTCATTCTTCGCTAATCAAAACCTAACCATCTTCCCTGTTTCTTTTCTTCTTTTATTACTCTGTTCTACATATATTTTGGACAATGATGCAGTCAAGGCTTAGATCATATTGATTACTTTTTAGCTGAATCATTTTGGAAAAGATTATCAATTTTGTTTCTGTTGATATTATTTTTTAATTGAAACGGAATGTTTAGGTTTCGAAGTGTTTCAGTGTTCTGTTTTAGGATTGTACTATTTATGTTTATATATGTATAATTAAATATATTAATTCAACAATAAAAATTAATTCAAATTCAAAAATAAAATTATTTAGACACAATAAAATGATTTTTCTAAACAAAATTATGGACTTGGATAATATTATGAGAATGTCATCATCAATCTTGCAGGGTCGATAAAAGTATATTTTTTTAGTTGAATCATTTTGGACCAAGGTTATCAATTCTGTTTCGGTTGGTATTTTTTTTAATTGGAACGGAATGTTTCGTTTTCGAAGCGTTTCGGCGCTCTGTTTCAGAATTGTACTGTTTATGTTTATATATAAAAAATTAAATATATATTAATTCAACAATAAAAATTAATTCAAATCCAAAAATAAAATTATTTAGACATAATAGAATGATGTTTCTAAACAGAATTATGGATCTAGATAATATTACGAAAATATCATTATCAATCTTGTAGGGTTGTTATATTCTCTGTGAAATTCTAATATAGTATATATTTATCAAGAGACTCCTCATAAAATTTCATATGAATCTAACAATCGAATTAAGATATGATTGATGATGTAAAATTATTCATTATTTAAAAAACATTGTTTGGACGGAACAGAACCGGAATGTTCCAGGCAGAACTTAGATGGAATTTTTGGAACAATCCGAGATTTTGAGCAAGATAAAACTTATTACGGTTTAATTTTTTTTTAAATTGAAACGAAATGTACCGGTAATTTTGAGCGGAACATGACGAAATTGACAACCAATGACCAATGCAGCTGGCACCCGTTTTGCTCCCTCACGAGAAGTTAAACCAATCGATTCTCATGACACCCAACATGCGAATAGAGCCGGCCACAGCAATGGCACCCACGAGTCGATTCCTTCTATAAAACATCAAACAATCTCCCACAAATCAAGAATTACAGAACTCAGAAGAGAAGATTCAGAGAAAAATCGATTCGATAGGATGGATGGGAAGAAAAAAAAGGAAGCCGGCTGCTTTCAGATGCCCCTTCACTACCCTAAATACACCATGAAAGATTACCAAACCATGCCTGAATGGCAGCTCGATAGGCTTCTTGCTGATTATGGTCTCCCTGTACACGATGAGTTGGCTTACAAGAGAGAGTTCGCCATTGGAGCATTCCTGTGGCCAAGCTTTCAGCAAGAACAGAAGCCTTCCACTTGACATATATATATATATATATATATATATATATATATAGGTCTTTGAAATGGTGCTTCAACGTCTAGTTCAGCTATAGGTTTTTGATGTGCTTGACATCTTGTCATTGTTATCTTCCAGCTGTTGCTGTGTGATTATATATCTGGTTTATCTTCTTAATATGAAATCCGAGCTTTGTGTTTGTGTGTGTGTGTGTGATGATTCTTTACTTCTTGAAATCAATGGATTTTCTAACTAGTATTAAGGAACTATCTCATCTAAAAATTTAAGTTTTTAACTGGGTTTTAAAATATGATTCTCTAACACATCATCTCCTTAAGTGAAAACTCTTTGGGTTTGAAACTTGCACAAGCTCACACAACCTTGTACTTTATTTTTATCAAATAGAATGAGGGATAGTGAGATTCGAATTCGTGACCGCTGGGTCAATAAAGTTCTAATACTATATTAAAGAATCATCTCACCTAAAAAAGTTTAAGTTTTTGACTAAGACTCCAAAGTATGATTTATATTATTCTGTAACACACCTGATGTGAAAACTCTTTGGGCTTGAAACTTGCACAGGCTCACACAACTTTGTGCTTTATTTTTATCAAATAGAATGAAGGGTGGTGAGATTCGAACTCGTGACCGCTAGGTCAATAAAACTCTGATAACTGAGTCTCCAGAATATAATTTATACCATTCTCTAACTAACATTTATCATTGTTCAAGAGACATTAACTGGACAAGTAGAAATTAAAGCGCAGAATAAAAATGGCTACTGATTGAAGATCCTTCACGAGAGACATGGATGAGGCCATTAACGAGCTAGAACAAATGTCGAAGGACGCAGAATTGGGACAGCTCGGAAAAGCTCTGAGCAAGGGCCTAAGACGAAAATGTTTTTTTTTAGATAACACAGCTAAGAAAAATAATTTACAAACTAAGATGAAAACCAATACTTGTGAACAAAGCTAAGGGCATGATGAGTGGCTAGTGACGTTGAGGAGAGGTGGGGGTTGTTGCTCAACAACTATGAGAGAATGAGCAAGGGTTTAGCCATGGTATGTTTTGTTAGGACTGATATTTCATAATATAGAAATTATTTATGCTGAATTATCAGTAACGTATAAATACTTAAATGGAAACAAGTCTGGACTCTGGATCCATAATCAAGAATCTCTCTCTAGAGTCGTATGGATTATCTTTCAAATTAACACGTTCTCTTTTTAAGAGTCTTTTTGATTCTTTCTATTGTAACTTTATTTTCTCTCTAATGATAGGATGTTACCATGAGAATCAAAGTTGAACGTGTAATCTGGAGAATAACTGATACGTGTATATAGTATATATAGGATATGTTGCATATGTATCGCATGCATAACTAATAAATTCATGTGTATCTCTACTTTCTCAATAATTCATCAATGAAGGACACTAAGAATATAAAAATAATATGATAGTTAGAAGAAAAAAATGCCATGACATAAAACAAAAGAAGAGAGAAAACAAAGAATAGGACAAACTATACACATCAGAGCTTTAATAATAAAACTTTTAGTACAACAAGAAATATATCGATGAGATAAATCCATAGATGCCATGGAAAGCTAACTTTTGAGTTGTTGCTGAGATGCCGACGAGTGAGCATGTCCCTGACTTTAGATTATATGTGTGATTCACCACCACCAACTCGGAAGTTTACTTTCAGGGCATGTTTGAGAGAGTTGTTGCGGTAGCTTTTTTCAAAGTGTTTTTTGTGCTGAAATACATCAAGATGATATTTTTTTTAATTTTTAAAAATCATTTTTGACATCAGCACATCAAAATGATCTAAAAAGCACCAAAAAATATTCATTTAAAATGTCAAAAAAAAATGATTTTTTTGGAAACGGCGTTTGAAACGCCGTCCCAAACAGGACACTTAATGGTGTCTATAGATTCATCTTCTCGATATCTTTCTATTAGTATTGTTAGTTTCTTAATCAAAACTCTAGTATATTTTTTAAGCCCTATTCTTTTTTTCTTGTTTTTTTTATAACCGCGGTGTACGATCCAGTTTACACACACCACAACAAATCTCTTGATCTACTAAACATCTTGCAAGTCTAATAAACAGGTAAGACGCCGCGGGGATAACAAACATGTATGATAGGACTTGAACCCTTGATGCAGAGAAATTCCCTTTCTCCAATGGGCCAAGACCCCACTTGCAATTTCTTCTTCTTTTCTATTAGTACCCATGCTCGATCCAATCTTACTTCCCCTTCGACCTTATTATATTTTTGTTTTGGTTTATACAGAGCAGAGGATGTGTTATTTTCTACGCCACTGCTGTCATCATTTCTTCTACCTGCTCTCTATATCTCCACACAAGCATGCCACGTGTCCTTTATTTCTGGATATATAGCACTGATTTCTCTACCAACAATACATTTTATTTCTCTTTTTTTTTATTATATATATATATATATTTATTGACTTAAAATATCATAGTGTCACATGTTATCACGGGGAGAACAGTTAGTGTTTCTAAAAGCGTTTTGATAAAAAAAAAAAATTTTATTTTTTTATTTTAAATTAATTTTTGTGTATTTTTAAATATTTTCATATAATATAATATTATTTTAATAAATTTTTGAATAAAACATTTTCATATATAAACAACTCTCGATCAACATCTCGGAACATCACTCGACGAGGTCATGACATAATGAAGAAAAGCTAAATTTATATATTAAAGTATCTCACGGAGAATTGATTTTCAAAAATATTTTTGCTTGGATAAACATTAAAATATTATCTTTTTTATTTTAAAATAACTATTTTTAATATCAACACATCAAACTAAATAATACACAAAAAATAATTAAAAGAAAAACAAACAAAACTCAAAATCAAACCACATGTATCTTAAGTGACAAAACCAGGTCAGAATCCTCCAAACAATTCCAGTGCTGGGAATATTTTTTTATATTTTAAATGGTTTCGAGAGGGAGTGGAGAGATGCCAGTGTCAGATGGCTTGGTAGAATCTTTCGGTGGAAGAGACCCAAAAGAGAAGCAACGAGGCGGGCCTTTCTGACAATGATTGACTTGGACATTGTAGTAGTTATTTCTTAATTGTTGTAAGAAAATCTATTATTTGGGAGTTGATCGATTAGGGTTTGGTAGATTTGAATTTCCACCCCCTAAGTCGTATTCTCTACACAATGAATTTAAATATTTCCTACTGGTCAATTATTTAATAACAACCAGGCAGTGCCAACCTGCAAATGGCTTAATCACTGCAAACTCAATAATTCTTCCATTCTATGATTTAAAAATACCAAAAAAAATTAATTTAAAATAAAAAAAAATCATTTTTTTTCAAAAACACTTTATAAAAACACTCCGAAACACCCCCTTAATCTTAGCCTATCACAGCCCTGAACTGAGCATGCTAGGTTTAAGGAGTATGGCTGGTGTAAATAAACATTTAACAATGAAGGGATAAGCATCATTTAAATCCAGGTTAGGTCTCCACCCTGGACTTCTTAGAACTTTCAATAGAGCAAACAGTATTTAATTTGATGTCAAATCCATAGCAGCAAATGCATGGGGCTGAATCAAAAGCAAATGTGAAAGCTCCTCAAATAATGAGATGCCGATTTTATAAAATGGCAAAAGATTGGGAGAATAGATCAACAATAAAGGGGGGGAAATCTAATTAGATCAGTTCAATTCCAAGTTGACAAACATGTGACTATCTATGGTATAATTACATTTTATCTGTTGCTATTTCCTATAATGGAAGGAATGAAGGTTGCCCCAAAGAATTTGGATGAACTTATAAATCTGCTCAAAGAAAGAGAGTAAACTGAAGCTAAAGATTAGGATCTTATGATCTCTACTCTACCCTTGGTACCTTCATGTATAAAATCAAATATCCGCATACAGGTCAAGAGGCGGTGAAGGTTATTGGTTTAGCACTTACTCTAACATGCGACGCACAAAGGCCGGATGAATTGGAAGAAAAAAAAACTACCTGTATAGAACTGAGTCTTCTCAGCTCAAAACACCGGAACCCGAATCACCTTCAACAGGAAGATTCAGGTCGGGTAGCAGAAAGGAAGAACTCGTGCCTTCATCCTCCTGTAATGGGAAGGAAACATTGTGTGGCGACATTGAATATATGTTATCGCAGGCTACTTTTGTTTCCTGAGGCAGGATTGAAATATCATCTTCTGATTTGACAGAAGCTGGAAGTATCTCTGGTCTTTGCTGTGATAGAAAATCAAGCTGCAAGGAAAAAACAGAATCGCTGTCATATTCTTGTTGGTGTATTGCCTATCTACATCTATAGCCACTCAAGGAGGAGCATTAAATACAGGGAGTAAAATAGGCAGAAAATAAAACCTCAGTTCATGCTGCAGACTTGTCAAGAAAATGGAAAAAAGAAAAGAATACAGGAAAGAAACAAACAAAATTAAACATAGCAAAGCAGTTTTGCCATCTCAAGGCCCTGTCGAGGTGACAGGTATAACTGTGCGTTGAGCTTCTCTAAAATATGTAAGAGTTGTCACATATGACAGATCTTTTATTTCTCGCTCAAAGTTAATAATTAAATGCACTTGCATAATTGCTTGCAAAGAAAACAATTATTACATGCTAAATTCACTACTTCTTTTGACTACAGTCTCCATTTATCCACCCCAAGACTAAAAACTCTAACATGCTGGTTACGATGTGGAAATTAGCGAACTGCATATAGCATATACCCAAATATGATCACGTTTAAGCCCTACTAGATGCCTTGGAAAGGGAACAACCAGACAACCATCAAACATGGATAACCAAGGAATACAGAAGTGATTAAATTTAGATTAATAAACACAGAAACCATGTAAAGTTTATATTGTAGGTTAGCTAATTTGTGTAAATTCTATATGTGAGGTCCACAGACTCTTGTAATTTATTTACATTCAAACTGGTTGATCATTATAACATTTAATATCTATAAGAACTACAATACCAGAATCAAGAAAAAATGAGAAACAAATATTAGGATTGTCAAAAAGAAATCAGTAATTTCAGCAAATAGAGAAGGATGTAACATGCCACATGAACATTTCAATCAGTTATGAACGGTCACACAACTTATTAAGCCAGTTAAAGTAATAACACATACAGAAGTACAGAGTGCGTGTTAATTTAGGGATAGCAATATACTTTAAATTGTTGCAGAGACAAAAAACAAATTTCTGAAACAAAGTAAACTTTTTTACAGGGAAGAAAAAAAACAAGAAATATGAATTGAGTTTGAAAGAATAATAGGGTCACCTTCATTTTCTTCAATCTTCCATTTGTGGCTCTCTCTTTCTCTACAGTCATACGTAAGGCTGCCAATTTCTGATCATGAATGAAGCACACAATAAATATTAAAATTATCACCAATCAAGTGCCTCGCAAAGCAAAGATGCAAGAGAACAAAGCAAGGTTCATCAACTAATAAATTAATGGAACATACGTTTTTCAAATGTCTTCTTTCCTTTAACAGCAAACTCTCCTCCTCTCTAAGCTCAACTAAAGTCTGCCAGCAACCAAACAATTTAAAATTACCATGAGATAGAATACCCAAGCATGACAAGTCTATTAGACATGGCAATGCAAAGAGTAATCATTTTTTTGATGTCATCATAAGTCCAGATAGGATATTACTTGACAGAAGAAGCAATGTTGTCACATACAGAACCAACTACATCAATTGAATGCTTACCCCTTTAGTTTTTTAAGGGTGAATAGATGGACAAAAAAGCTGGTCTAAAGCTAGCTCAACCACTAAAACCATGTGCCAGACTAAGATAGTTTCAAGAAACAACTAAACATATTCTAAAGCTCCCATAATGAAATTGGTCAAAACCATTACATGCAATATAAGAAACTTGTATATATATATATATATCATTACCTTCTTCTTTCTTGACCTCTTGGTGGTTGGTGTTTCACTTTTAACGGCAACCTGATACATGCACCAAAACGAGACAGCCTTAGTTAACAGACTTAATATTTCGCTGCCAGCCACTTAACAAATAAAAAAAGAAAAAATTATTCATGGTGGTTGGTGTTTCTTTGCTCGGTTTCCTTTGAGGGGGCTTGGAAGTGATACACTGTATTCTATCCTTGTAAACAAAACACATTTATGATATGGTCAGTAAATGCCAGCAACTGTGAGAGTCATGCAAAACAGAGATATCCACACACGGCAACCATGACCTTTCAATTCATTGACCCACTCCATGCTTTTCACGAACAAACAAATGTCTCCTAGTGTCTAAAATGCAACGCCAAAGGAGGATGATAAAAATAATATATAGTTTTTATTTCTCTATTTGCTATGAGGGCAATGGTAGTTATACTATAAGGTTTTTGAGTCAGGTATATAAATATACCAAATACTAAACATAACCCAACGGTCAGCTTATATACCATAAATGTGGTTCAATGTGGTCCCCACCTCGAGACCAGCCAATTTGCCACTGAAAGCATTACACTTTTCTCTTCAATTCAGCCAAAATGATTTTCATTATGAAAAAGACATTTATTTGACCGAGAAATTCTTGCCCTTTTTAGACCCCCACCGAACCCTAAGATGACAAGAAAAGAAAAGGAAAAGCTATCGAAACAGCCTGTCACTTGCCACAAAACCCACAACCCAATCAAAAATCTCAACACTGTCACAAGTTTTTAGCCCCCATCTAGGTGCATGTCTGTCACGTGAGAAAAGAACAAGACTTTTGTTTTGAGGAGCCCGTAGGAAGTGGAAAACTGCGGCTACACACACCAAATCATATCTCCAATAAAGTGCACACAACCACTAGCACTATCACACCCATTTCGCCACGAAAACACGCCACCCATAAAAACTGCTGCTGCTGCTGCTGCTGCCGCCTCCTCCACTTTTCGTCATGACCAAACTGCCCTTCCTCGCCATGTCAAATAAAGTACAGAGTTTGACTGTGTACAAGGTCAGTTTCGTCATTCTCCGTATCAGTGTATCCAATCCATCCCTCTACGTCCGTCCATGGTTACTGCCCCGACAACTAACTTAGATTCTGGAAGAAAACTAGCTGACAAAAATGCCCTTCGATGCAAGGGTATTTTCGTCCCTCTATAAGAGACCCAAAGACGTCGAATGGAAGTCGCATTTTTTCTTCTAAACACAAAAATACTTAAAAATAAAAGATAATCGAAAAGTCAAAGAAGGGCAATTCAGTCAAAGTGATGTGAAACGGCGAGCTTGTTAGCCGGAGAATTTACAGATCCTAGTGTTTATATATATTCATGAGGGATCAATGCAGTAAGGGCAAAATCGTTATTTTAAACCGTAACCGAAAGCAAAATAAATATCACGTTTTCAAAGGGCAGTTTCGTCCACTGAAAAGAAACAAAAGAATGCCACCAGGAAGCCACCGAATCCAACTCACCGAGTCAGAAAAGAAAGAAAGAAAGAAAGCCAAACAAACCTTGGATCTCGAGGTGGCAATCGACTTGGAGGGAAGACTAGTGGTAGCTTCATCAAAACCGTCACCACCACCGCTGACGGAGGTGGCACAGCTAAAAGAAAACGGAGTGGAAGGACTAGCATGAGCAGAGGAATCAGAACCCTTTTTCCTCCCTGGTCATCATTACATGCTTGGAAGAAGAGCGTCGTTGTCTAACGCTCCAGTCCACACTCAAAGCCAGAACGGTTCCTTCCTTAGCCAAACCCGGCGGAAAACGACGTCGTCGACGTGGTGCAGGGAGTCGCTCTGGTTGGTTCAGCTTTAAAAGTAGCTCCACCACCAGACTGTCATCGGTCATAGCTTCTTGAACCCACTCGTCTCCTGCGGTCATACTGTTTCGGTGGTAGTGTCGTATCTGCTCCTCCTGTATCTTCTGTGGTTGTAGAGAGAGAGAGGGGGGTCTGTGGGTGAAGAAAATGGAGGTTGGAAATGGTGTGTGTTGACAATAATAAGGTGGTTAGCAGCACTTTCTATATTTTGTTTTTGTGGATTATTTGCATTTATTATTTGTTATTATTCTATTTATCTGTGTGAAAAGTAAGTGTTGGATAGATGGATCGGGTTTTTTTTTTTAGGTGGGTCCAGTAAGGGTGCAGATGAAGCAAACGTGGATGAACTGGTTAGGTTTTTAAAAAAATATATATATATATATATATATATATATATATATCAAAATTTAAATTTAAATTAAAAAAATAAAAATAAATAATTTTCAATTTTTTTAAAAATATTTTTGAAAAGCAGTATAAACACTCTTAAGTAGATGTTGTTTTTAAAAATATTTTTTGTTTCAAAGTATATTAAAGTTATTTTTTAATTTTATAAAAATAATTTCTGACATCAACATATGAAAACATATGAAAGTAATCTATAAATAACAAAAAAATAATAATTTAAAATAAAAAAATTATTATTTTTTAAAAACACAATATGAAATAAAGTGTTAGTCCATATCGATGAAGGGGTGTTTAGAATTGCAAAGTTAATTGGTTTTTAAAGTTTTTTTTAAATATATATTAAATATTTTTTATTTAAAAAAATATACTTTTAATATTATCATATTAAAGTAATATAAAAATATATAATTTAAATTAAAAAGATGGAGAGAAATGTTATTGAAACACAAAGTTAAATAACTAAAAAGGTTTAAAACAACTCAATTGATTCAAATAAAATTTTAAATTAATTTATTAATCATGTCAAAACTTAGCTCACAATTCTAAGGTTATTTTATTTTACAAAAATATAAGAGTCAACCCTCCCAACTTGTAACTCGAGCCATATTTGATTCTAATTTTACAATTATCGTTAGAAGGATGAGGTTTGGGGCATTGTTATAAGAATTGATATGGGTCAATTTGATCTAAGGTTTAAATTAGGGATTAATCTAAGCGGTTAACTTTTGAGTTTTTTTCTAAACTATTAAGACAACATTGTTTTAATAAGAAGAAAAACAATTAGGTTTTTTTTTTATGATTTATCTAGGTCACAAGTTTGAGCTTTTTATTTATGAAGCTTATTGAAAGTATTGCTTTAAATTCATTTTAATCCATCATAATGTAAGGATTTTTTAATTATATCACTGAAAATCTTGTTGTTATTAAAACAAAATCTAACTCTTTTCTATGTTAAGTTATTAAGTAGTATTGAACTTTATAATTTATAAAATTAAAAAAAAATTATAGCTATTAAAAAGGACAAGATTTTAACTATGTTTGATATTGTAGTGCAAGATATATTTAAGAAACATTTTTTAATTGAAAATATATTAAAATAATAATTATAATATTTTTTGTAAGTGAAATGCCCTTTTAAAATGCATTTAAAAATAAAAAGTATCACACTCTCAAACATTCATTTTTACTATAGTAATAACACTTTGTTGATGTATATGTGTAATTGCAAGTGCAATAGTTTACAAAATGATCCTAAGCATGTAGTACTAAGGAATTATGACTTGCATGTCATTTATTATTTTAAAATGATGTAAATTTAATAAAGCATGATGAATTAAGTAATAGAAAATCTCCTCTTTCTTCAATAATAATATTCAAAATTATAGGATGTCATTCATATTTTTTTACCATATAATTTAGGTTTTAATTTCTCTTACACTAGCAATAATAATAATAATAATAATAATAATAATAATAATAATAATGAAATCTGAGGATAGTCAAGTCTTAATAATAAAACATGGAAAATTTCATCAAATACGATGTCAAGGTAAGAATTATACCACCAATAATGGAGTATGAATTACTACATTAACAAGATAAATGTGCAGAGGGCTTATTATTTGAAGATATGCAGATTTCATTAGATACATGAAGATTTGTGTAAAGATTTCATTTAAAAATGTGTAGTTTTCATTTAGATATATGAAGATTTCATTGCAAACATGAAGATTTTGTTTAGACATGTAAGGACTTTTAATAGAGACATGAATATTTCATTTAGATATTGAGAGATTTTAGTTGAATTTATGAGAATCTCATTTAAAGATTACATTCCATGAGAGGAGTTTGGTATCAACATATTCTATTCCACGAGAGGAGTTTTGCTCGTATGTTATTTATCCTTTTCATCATCTGAAATGGTATATATGAGCTTGAAAAATGCTTTTTTATTATTATTTTGGGTTGATTTTATGGTTTTGAACTGTTTTTTGGGATGTTTGAGACAATAAATGAGTTTGACAAGATACATAACAATTTTTTCCATATGTTTTGAGTAAAAAATGGTTGAAAATTAACTTTCAGAAAACACAAATCTATGTCCTAATTTTCTAAAGACCATTTTATCTACCATAACACATGACATATTGTTTACCTATTTTTTTAAAAAAAAATGTTTGGGACCGCTTTTTTTTCTATTGAACCATGTGGTATATTTGTCCAATTTTGATGAGATTGTCTATCTTTTTAGAGCAAGATGGATTGCCTTGATTTTTTTTTCTTTATCAAAGAGGTTTATGAACGTTTACTTCATTTTTTCATCATATTTTTTAATATTATTTATGTTGAACCATGTGGTATATTTGTCCAATTTTGATGACATTTTCTGTATTTTTAGAGTAACATGGATTGCCTTGATTTTTTTCTTTATCAAATCTACCTTTTTTAATTTATTTCAATCTTAAATATTAAATTGACTTGGTTTTGCCTAAGTTTTTTGTGTTGTTTATTATATCTTGCTTTTTTTAAAAGGGAATTATTTTGAAAACTAATCAATTTATTCACTTTTTAACATCAAGGCTTTGTTTGGCATTGCAATTCAAATGTGCTTTAGAAAAAAAATTTAAACTCCTTTAGCTTTATTTTTGGTATTCTTCAAAAAACATTATGTGCCATTTTAAATCTTTTTTAAAAAAAAATAATAATATTATTTTCATGCATTTTAGGCAAAAAAATAATTTGAAAAATAATATTTACTACACTCCCAAATAAACCATAAATTTGTTTGAAATTAAGCTTCTTGTTTGAGCTCAAGTGTTAAATTTATATTAGGTTCTGACTTTGAGATTAACATGGGTGTAGAAGATTCACCTTAATTTGCTTGATTTGTTTTTCTTTTTTTATCTCTTTTTTTTTGTTTTTCACTTTCTAAGGGATTTTTCATATTTAAAAAAAAACTCAAATTACCTTGAATTTTTTTTCATGCTTGTTCAATTTAGTATCTTTTTGTAATGACTTTTTTTTATTTTAAATTAAATTGATTGATTAAATATATGTATCAATTTTTTTTAGCTTTGTTCCAATTTCTTTTGAAACCTGACCCGACTTAAGCCTCGAGTCTTCTAATTCACGAGTTAACCAATCGAATTTAGGAGAGCTTTGAATAGTGTATTATGATTTATTTTTTTCAAATTTGGTGCTAACTCTCTTGAATTTTGTTTTTGTTTTTGTTTTGGATTTTTTTTGTTAATTTACCTCTATCCTCTTCATTTTTCTCCTCGTGCTGCTCCATCCTCAATGAGTTTTCAACCTTGGTCATTTCTTGGTCAATTGGTGCTGTCATCAATTTGGCATCATAGGTTAGGACATCCCACAAATAAAATTGTACAATCAATGTTACAAAAGGTAAATATTTCATACTCCACAAACTTCACTGCTACTATGTGTCCTAGTTGTCTTCAAGGTAAGTTTTGTAAACTTCATTTCCATTCCAGTGTTCATAAGTCGGTAAAACCATTCCACATTATTCATAGTGATGTTTGGGGTCCATCTACCAGCATCTTGGTTGATGGATATAAATACTATGTGATTTTTGTTGATGAATTCACATGATACTGTTAGTGGTTTCCCTTAGTCAATAAGAGTGAAGTATTTCTCTGTTTTCATTAATTTTTGTACTCATATTCAGACCCAATTTTCTCAAGCTATTCAAACACTACAAAGTGATGGGGGAAAGTATATGAGCAAACAATTTCAACGTTTTCTTGCTGATAAGGGTATTTCTCATCAAAAAAACATGTCCATACACCCCTGAACAAAATGGGATGGTTGAGCGTAAACATCGTCATCTCATTGAAACTGCCATCACTTTATTGCAGCATGCTAAGTTGCCTTCCTCTTTTTTTGGACATTTGCAGTCCACACAACCTCCTATTTGATTAATAGGATGCCTTCAACAATCCTACGTAATAAATCCCCATATGAGCTATTGTGTGAAGCCATTCCTCCTATCTCTCATTTGTGTATTTTTGGTTGTGCTTGTTTCCCATTGTTGCATCCCTATGTTCTTCATAAGCTACAACCAAAAACATAAATATGTGTGCTTTTCGGGTATGCTTCACAATACAAAGGATATATATGATATGATGTCCCTAGGAAATGCACATATATCTCTAGGCATGTTGCCTTTAATGAAGTTGTGTTTCCTTTTCCAGACTTAATCAAATAAAATTCATTATCCTTTATAGACTATAATGCACATTCTATTTCTTCCCTGCCTATTGTTACAAAGCATAATGTAATTACTCTGCCTCCTCCATCTGTTACTCTGCCTGCTCTGTGTTTCCTCTCCTTTTGAGAGTATTGTAGTTCCTCTCATGTGTCTTCTCTTCCTATTTTATCTCGAGACAGTTAACTCTGCATCATCACCTCAGTCAAATACTGCTTCATCCTCCTTTTCATCTATCCATATGACTCATGAACTCAATAACAAAGGTATGACCACTGAACCTTTACAATCAGTTATATCCTTTTAATCTTGATGGACTGTTTGTGGTTCTCCATATTCCATCAATGAATTTGCATCCAGTGCAAACTCGCAGCAAAACAGGCATGATCAAGCAGAAGGCTTACCTCACCACCATCAGTCACTCTTCGTCAGCTGCCTTATCTGCAAGTGAGCCTGCAAGCTACAAGAGTGCTTTAAAAATTCCAGTATGGTCTGCTGCGATGAAAGAAGAAATTGATGCTATTCACGGTCAGCAAACATGAAGTCTAACACCTCTTCCTTCATAGAAAAACTTGGTTGGCTGCAAGTGGATTTTCAGAATTAAGAAAAATGATGATGGCTCTATTGCTCATCATAAGGCTAGAATGGTTGCCCAAGGTTTCAGTCAAGAACTAGGTCAAGATTATGGCGAAACTTTTAGTCTCATTGTTAAACCAACTACGGTTTCAACTTGTCTTGGCACTTGCTGCATATTATGGATGAGATTTACAACAACTAGATGTTAAGAATGCCTTCCTACAGGCACTCTTAATGAAGAAGTTTATATGGCTCAACCTCCAGGATTTGAGGATCCTCTTCATCCTCAATCAGTTTGCAAACTTCATAAATCTCTTTATGGCCTAAAACAGGCTCCATGGGCATGGAATGAAAGGTTCACTTCTTTCTTACCCTCTTTGGGGTTTCAACATACATATGTTGATTCTTCCCTCTTTGTTAAACATCTTGCTGTTGGAGTTATTATTTTGCTGGTTTACGTTGATGATATAATCATTGCTGGGAGCGATTCTAGTAAGATTCACAGAATCATTCATTCTCTTGCCATGGAATTTGATATAACAGATATGGGGATTCTTCACTTCTTTTTGGGGATTCAAATCTCTCGTTGACATGACACTTTGTTTCTCTCCCAGTCTAAGTACATTCATGAGCTTCTTCTTAAGACTGAGATGCTTAATGCTAAGGCTTGTGCCACCCCGTGTCTACCTTATCAGAGGTTATGTAAGGATGATGGTGCCCCTTTTGATAATCCCACCTTATATCGTAGTTTGGTTAGCGCATTGCAGTATCTTACATTCATTCATCCTGATATTGTGTTCTCTGTTCATCAAATTTGTCAATTTATACAAAATCCTATGATGATTCATTTCATAGCAGTGAAGAGGATTCTTCGATATCTCAAGGGCACTATCAATTTTGGTCTTAGCTACTATCAAAGGCTCCTTGGATCTCAAAGCCTTTCAGTGAAGCTGACTGAGCGAGTGATCCTAATGATCGCAGGTCCACTACTGGTTTGGTTGTCTTCATTGGTTTTAATCTTATCTCATGGTCGTCAAAGAAATAACACATTGTTTCTCAATCATCTACTGAGGCAGAATGTTGTGCTTTGTCTTCCATATCTGCTGAAATTGATTGGATTAAGCAGTTACTCGTCTTTCTTGGTGTCTCCATTAATCAACCACTAGTTCTCTTTTGTTATAATCTCTCAGCTCATTACTGGGGGTTAGAGTATAAAATGATAAATGCACATTTGTATCTCTATGCATGAGCATGTGTATAAATAGGAAGGACTGGACATACCATGTGTGTGTAGAATCATAATAACAGAATAACAAAAACAAAGTTCAATTTTTAATTCTTTTCTTTTGTCTCCAAATTCTCTAAACAATTCTCTTTTTCGTTAGATTTGATTCAATAATCTGCAAATCTTCACAACATTCTAGTTTTGTTCCGTCCGTTCCGTTTCGACCAAATAATATTTTTTTTTAAATAATAAATAATTTTACAATCAATCATATCTCTTAATCCGACCATTAGATTGAGATAAAATTTTACGAGGAGTCTCTTTGACATATTTATATATATTATGTTAAAATTTCAAAGTAATTAAAGATTATAATGACCTTGCGAGATTGATGATGACATTCTTGTAATATTATACATGTTCTTAATTTTATTGAGGAAAATCATTTTATTGTGTCTTTTTTTAGATTAAATTGCATGATTCTAAATAATTTTATTTTTGAATTTGAACTAATTTTTTTTTGAATTAATATATTTAATTATATATTTATACATAAACCGGTATAATCCCAAAACAGCGAGTCGAAACGTTCTAAAAACCAAAATATTATGTTTCAATTAAAAAAACCAAAATGAAATTAATAATGTTGCTACATACCCACGACTCTAGCAAGGGAATGGGGTGCCCACCAACACCAGTTCCCTGGTAATATTGTCTGGTAATATTGTCCACAAGCTGCTGCAATCATCACTCCTTGATCTTCATATTCATAGCAAGCAGAAGTTGCATGCACAAATAAAATTATGGTTACTCATTTTTAATTTATATTTTTTAGAAAAAGCTACAAAATAACTCTTACGAAATAACATGCGGATGAGTGCACAATGTGTTTAAGGTTATTTTTATGAATATTTTTTTATTTAGAAATGTATTAAAATGATAATTTTATATTTTTTAAAAAATTATTTTTGATATCACCACATAAAAATAATTTAAAAACATCAAAATAAAAATAAAAACTCATACTAACTAAAAATAAAAATAAAAATAAAAACCAGAAAAAAATATAAAAATAAGATAATCACTAGAGTTGGAGGCTTTTCATTCATTCATTTGTAAATCTAAGTGGTGATATATAAAGAGTTAAAAAATAGAGATGAATTGAGCCATAATTTATGAAAGAGAAATAAAAAATTATTTGTTATTTATTTCGAGAAAAAAATAGATAAAATTATTAAGCTTTACTTTCAAAAACATAAATTACTTATTTAATAATTCACCTTTTTTGATAAATGAAAATCAAACAAGCTAAAATCCCACAAAACTATTAAAAATAACGGCATGATTACTCAAACAATTTTAAAGAAAATATAGTGGCCATTTGGCTCCGCGTTTCACGCTGTGTTTGCGTTTAACGCGAAGTGAAACGCCACTAATACCAAACGGGACCCTAGATTTTTTTCTGTGGGTCCCCCTAAATTTTCAGCGGTTCGGACGCGTTTTGAAAAGCATAGTTTTTATGCTTTTCAAACAAACGCAGGTTAATAAACTGAAGAATGTTGAAAATAAAAGCTGAGTTCACCCATGCATACTTTCATTTCTACTACCATGTACGTGAACATAAACAAAAAAACACAGAAACAAGAAATTCTGGGGAAGTTTACAGAAATTTTAGCAAAGAAAAACAAGCAAAAAATGAGGAAATATCACATAAAAAGCACACCATCATCCCTCATTCCCCTCGGCAACCAGCTCCTTCTCTCTCTCGATTTGCAGGTGCTCTCTCTCTAAAATCAGCTATCAAGCTCTCTCTCTCCACCGTTAGAGGCCACCCAACCAGCCAACATCACCCTTATAACCACCATGAACTTCCCCTACACACTAGCAACCTAACCACACTCTCCCATGAGGCAACGACCCACGCTGTACAGCAAATGCAATGTGAGCCCTGTCACCTTTGGAAGCCTCCTCTGGCCACCACAGACAGTCATTTTCAACGCCACCACGACAGAGAGAACCACCTCGACAACCTCTACCCGTTGGTACTGGCCGTTTACCCTCTAGTCACAATCGGTCATGTTACTATTCACGTGAACAGTACGTGAACAGTAACATTGCAGAATAATTCATGCAAAAACGAAAGGAAAAACACACCGTTTTGTGCCTTTTTTTTGAACAATTAGGTTGGGCTGCGCTGGGCTTTTGGCCCACCTTGGTTGGGTCGACCCATTTAGTTTGGGACAGGCCCAATCCAATTTTTTTTTAAAAAAAATATAGAAATTATATTTTAAAAAAATAAAAAATTATGTAAATAGAGATCAACTCTGATGAAAGTGATGTAGAACAAGTGGCAGAGGCGTAATTGCAAGTAATTTGATGGGAGAATAAAAATGAATGTCTAATTTACTTTAATTATTAATTACATTTCATTATTATGATAATTAAATCTACAATATTTAAAAAATATATATGTGTGTCTTTTAAAGTAATTTCACAAGTTGACAGCAATATGAAAAGCATGGTAACCAAACACTCAAAACTGCTTTTCATTAAACCTCAAACTCAACCACAGTTTTAACCAAACACTTTAATTTTAGTTTTGAACCGCAACTAAAAGTGCTTTTTCATGAAACTGTTTTTTCTCAACCTCAACCACAACAGCAACAACTATGCCAAACAGGCCCTATAGTTTCCTTGAAAAAATTCAGCATTGTCTAGAGTGAAGAAAAATGCGAGAAGCAAACACGCTGTTTACACTATGTTTTAAAATATTTTTAAAAAAAAGATTTTTTTTCTTTAAATTAAAATTTAATATTTTTAAATTATTTTAATATGCTAATATCACAAATAATTTTTAAAATATAAAAAATATTATTATAATACTTTTCTAAATAAAAATATTTTAAAAAGTAATATCAACCATATTTCTTGACACAAAAAGAAAAAAAGAGTATTCATGTGTCTCATGCAAAAGTTACGTCTTTGTTTTCCACGATTTTTGCACTTGTTATATATTTAGATAGCATCTCTAATTTATCAAGATGTATTTGTAGAGTTTAATAATTTATTATAGCGATGTTATCATAATAAATTTTATTATTCAAATATTGGAGGGTTTAAAATCAATTTAAATTTGTGAAAAAATAATAGAGAAATATAGTATTTATAGGCAATTATCATATAATATTCAATTTAAAGTTATTATAGAATTTTAAAGGCTATTGCAATATTTTAAAGGCAATTGCAATAGGAACAATCGGTTTTTTTTCCTGCTCGACTCAATTTTATGCGCGCAAGCCCATTGTATTTTTTTTTATTAATTATTATCTCATATCAAAATTTATTATATAAATACTTAATGAAATCCTGCCATCAATTTCAAGGAGTGAAATGATATTTTTGTATTTTGATTTTTGCCAGTTTAACATTCAATTAAATTTTAAAGATTGAAATGACCCAGGTGTGACGGCATCAGTACAGTACAAGGTACTGAATGCCGCCGATTTGACATCTAAGCACATTCAGAGGAATTATTTTATGCTTTATTTAAAAATATATTGAAATAATCTTTTATTTTTATTTTAATACATTAAACTAATCTAAAAATATATAAAAGTAAACCAGAAGTTATTTTTTTTAAAATATTTTTTATTTGAAAATATATTAAAAGAATTAATATGTTTTTTCAATCTTAATATATTAAGATATAAAAAATAAAAAAAATATTTTTTTTATTAAATTCTCAAAATATGATTGTACGAAAGGATAAACAAAACCCAAAAGCATCAGCTTTTTGATACTCCTATAGATCTTTCTCAGAATCCCATAGCAACGAGTGAGGAGCGTGGACTACACGTGCTGTGAGGGGGGTGGGATTGCTCAAGTCCTATCATAGACGACGAAAAATATACAAATAAACCAATAAAAAGGAAATCAAAATGCCCTTGGCCACCTAAAAGGGAATCCAAGGACTGAGGGTCCTTCATATCCCGAGACATATCGCCTTTTACTCGTTTCGCGATATGATCAATATATAGAAATGTTTGGGGGAATAATAAGAACACAGTTTCTTTCTCAAATTATTTTATAATAAAACAAACATTTATAAATTAAAAGCAAAACAATCAGTAATTCAATTCAATTTATATATATTTGCAAGTATTCAGTAATTAAGGTATTAATTAAACTCAAATAATATATAAAACTGAATTTAATTCTAACTGACTGTTTCATAGTTGCTTTTGAAAATATTTTTCATTTAGAGATGAATTGAAATGTTATTTTTTTTATTTTTTTTAAATTATTTTTGATATTAGCACATGAAAATAATTTAAAAATATTATTTTTTTATTTAAAGTAAACAATAAAAATATAAATTTTTCAAAAATATTTTTAAAATACAATATCAAACACTCTCTAAACATGTTTAAAATATTTTAAAAATAAATTTATCACCCCATTGAATGCAAGCTAATACAAAAAAAGCCTTTTATCTTTGAGTATATATATTAAAATAACGAATATTTTATCATAATGAGTATAACAATAAATAAATAAATAAATACAATGGACATAAATATAAATGATCTATTAAAAAATAATAATGAGAGAGGTTAGATTGAAAATATCAAAGGAGGAAAAAGAGACGAGAAGAGAAATTGAGTAGACAATCACAATACACAACAATCATCCTATTCTATGTTTGAGAATACAATTATTGTAGCTTTCAAAAATGTTTTTTTATTTATAAATATATTTTTTAATATTATTTTTAATATAATTTGAAATCTAAAAATATTAAAAAATATTTTATTTTTAAAAATAATAATCTAAAAGTTTAATAGTTGTTTTACATCGTATTTTAATTGTTTTTAGAAAATATTTTTTTAATCATTTTCAAGACAATTTTAACTATATTTTTTTTTATATTTGAAGACTTTTGAAGATTTGTTTTAAAAATAAATTTTTATTTTTATTTTTAATTATTTTTATGTGTAATAATATGAAAAATAAAAAATAAATAATTTTAATATATTTCTAAAAAAAACCCTTTTAAAAAGCAAGAAAGAGAAGACTCTACGCACAGTGACACCCATACCACAACCTCAACCCCAACCCCTACTTTTATTCTTTCTTCTCCTCAACAGCCATTACAAAAACTTGCCCAAACCACCTCCTTCTCTGTCTTTCACTACTAATGAACCCCACCATCTTCCCCTTTTCATTTCCATCTCCCTACATGAGTTGAGTTACAAGAGAAATGGGCAAGTATATGAGGAAGGCTAAAACGACAAATGATGTAGCCGTGCTGGATATGAGTTATGGTGTCCGTACCCGAGCCAAAACCCTAGCTCTCAAGAAACAACAAGCCCTCAAGTTGCATTCTTCCTCTGCCACTCCTCCCTCGTCTCCCGCCGGATACCTCCAGCTCCGCAGCCGCCGTCTTGAGAAGAAACCACCCCCAGTTCCATCATTGCATCATGGCTCTACAAGGAGGCAGCAACAGAGACTGGGTGGTCAGAATAATAACAAGTTGGGGCAGCAAGAAAGCCCCAGCCCTATTTTGAAATCGAGTTCGCGGGTGGATAAAGACTCCGGGTCGGGTCAAGAGAAAGAAGGGGGGGAGAGTAAAGAGGTTGATGAGAATAATAACAGCAATAGTAAAGATTTGGGTTCTTTTGGAGATAATGTTTTGGATATTGAAGACAGAGATAGGTGGGTTTTCTTTCTTTATCTTGAGAAGTTTGAAATGCTTTCTTTTTTCTATATTTTAGGGTTTTGTTTTTGGAATTTTGAATAATTGGAAAATGGGGGGACGTACAAGAAGTGTATGAGTGTGCCTTTTCTTTTTCTAAAATTTCTTTTTGGAAAAACTTCGGTTTTTTTTTGGGTGTTTAATTTTAGGGTTTTCCTGTTTGGTTGATAGGCAAATGGAAGGAAAGAGGGTAATTGAGGTGGGTATTCATTTTTTTTTGTTAAATTGCGTTTAGTAAGGGGTTGGGGAAATTTGTTTATCAGTGTTTGGCTGCTGAGAAAATGAGAGAAAGAGAAGAAAAATAGAAAAATCTTGGCAGCCTTTTGGGTTAACCGTGCTTAGGCTTCATTTCTGTTAAAAAAAAATTATAGTAGCAATGATTAAGCGAAATAAAATTTATTTCACTCCATCCTTGCTTGACCATAAGAAGAGATTTTCTGCTTTACATACAGATAGATAAAGTTTCGTCCTTTTTAAAAGAACAAATTGTGTTGGAATCTCTTACTGAAGCCTTACCTTTTTTCTTTTAAAGTGATTTTCTTCACCCCCCCTTTCTGCTTGGTCTCTGGGAAAATGCAGCGTGGATTAGAAATTTAAGATGTTGGATCTAACCTTAAGACTCTTGGTACTCTAGACCCATGAAACTAAAACCACTTATCAATTTATCCAATTCTCTTTCAAGCGCTTAAAACATCGTTCATTTATAATTTTATCTTTTTTCCACTGAAGTGTGACTTGCATGTAGGGAAATTCTTGCCCTAACTTCGTTTTGTGGTTTTAATGAATCATTAACCATCTTCATGGATAGCAGGATTCGTATGACTTCATTGCCTTTTGCGGGTCTCTGATTAAAAATTCCATGATTCTGTCTGCCCATCTGTTTACTGGACTTTGCACTGAACATGCCTTACAGTTCTTGCTAAGTTGCTTTTACGTCAATTTGCTTGTTATTTTCCAGGCCCTTATTATATTGTGTATCAAAACAAAATAGTTTAACAATTGTCCTCTTCTTGTAGCTCTTTCAGACATGGATGCCATTGCATTATTTTAATAAAAAGAAACTAAGCTGTTCCGTTGGTTCTTCCAACAACAAATGCCATTGCATTATTGTTTGGTGTTTTTATTTGAACATGAAGTCTAATGGTTTTTTTTTCTTGTTATAAGACTTGGCTATAATCTATGCTTCGACACAGACAGAAACTACTTTATTTTGGAATTAGCTATGCTGATTATTTTATCCAATGATCCATGGACTCTGATTTGATTGAAAGCCTAAATAATGTTTTTGTGTCTTATTTGCTTCTTGTAATGAGGATGAGATATCTAGAGTGGTTTTCTACTCCTTCCTTGATCCGTTAGTGCTTGTAACTATCCTCTCTGTATATGAAAATTGAATTTGGGAAACACGAAGAGACCTCATTTTGGGTATTTTCTGTTGTAATTCCCGAAATTTATTTCTTTACTTCTTGTTGCTTGAAGTGCATCATAGTAAAAAAAAAATGGTTTGTTGCTTTCTGTGGTGGTTCGGATATTTCTAGCATTTTAAGCGATTGGTTATTTTTGTGATTGGGAGGTTCCTGGCACCTTTTGCAGATTGTACGTGACCTAAGCTGCACAATTGAGCTGCAATGTGTTAATGGGTTGGAAAACTTTAAGTTTTCAATTGTTTACATGCTGATACGATTCATGTCTCCTTTTTAATGTTATTTGCACAAGCTTTGTATTTAATATCAGTACTGATAGCTTTATGACACGCGAACTTATAGCATCATGTGTAGTTATTTCTCATCATGTCATTATGCTATATGTTATTCTTGCTTAGGTTACATATCCACTGAGCCTATGTCATATTTATCTTCTTTGTTACAGGAGCACTAGGGAATCCACTCCTTGCAATTTAACAAGAGGCACAGAAGACGCAAGAACCCCGGGTTCTTCTACAAAACCTTCTAGCCCAGCTGAAAGTAGCCATAGATTACAGAACTCAATGCGAAGATGCATTCCAACAACCCATGAAATGGATGAGTTCTTTGGCCCTGCTGAAGACGAGCAGCTAAGGAGATTTACTGAGAAGTATATATCTCCCATATATTTGTTTTATCTTCTCTGAATGATTGCTTAGGATTTTTGGACCATCTTGTTATCTTAGCTGATAGAAATGTTGATTTTTGGCAGGTTTAACTTTGACCCTGTTAGTGACAAGCCGCTCCCTGGACGTTACGAATGGGAGAAATTGGATCCATAGAAGACATTAGCATTCCATCAGGACTTTTCCTGCAGATTAATGATTGATCTTGTGCTTAGAATTTTAGAAGTAGCTGGAATTAGTAGTAGTTTTACCTGTGGTGGTGTTATATCCATTTTCCATCACCTGTTCTTTTAGCTGTAAAGAAAGTAGGTTTGTCAAACATGTGTAGACTAATGGTCTGTAACATCACAGGGGGTTATGAGTTACACCAACAAAATACAAACCAAAAAGTCCTACCTCTAACGGATCATCTGAGAGGGGAAGTGAAGAAGATGTAGATTTAGGCTTCATGCAATTAGGTCAGTCTCTCTGGTACAGAAATTTACTGGATTTTCCTCCCCTTATTTGTCTATATACGTGTACTGGTGCATCCATCTCTCTGGAATAAGCATTACCCTTATCCCCTCTTTATTATTTTTGTCTGTTCCTGTCATCTGCTGGTCTCTGCTCAGTTGAATTCTGGCTTTTTTGTATCCATGCGAGACGGTGCCTCTAACTTTGCCTTCTGATAGAGGCAAAACACTGTTCATAACCGCTAGCTATTTTAACTTATTCGATGGAATGGATGGTGGTGGTGGTGGTGGTGGTGGTGGTTGTGGTAGGGTAGTTCATTTGGAGTTTTTAGATGTATTTAAAGAATCTGGCCATCCCATAAAGTTCCACCTTTCAATTCACAACTTTTATAATCTTCTGTTCAAAATTGTGCATCCTGAGGTAGGTGGGACGGAGTTGCGTAAGAACAGGGTAAAGTGCTTTTGTGAAAAGGGACTGGAAATGAAGAAACAAACTTGATTCTACCGTGTTGCTTTTTATCTTCCCAAGATCTGGTTTCCAGGGTCTGTTGTTTTGGCTGAAATGTTTTATACTAGTTAAAAAAATAAGACAAAACAGTAGTGTTTAAACACAGGATTTTTTTATATAGATCAAGGAGTTAGTTTCAACACTTGACAATTAGACAAGAAGGGAGTCAAAAATCGAACCCTTGATTTATTTTCCATATTGGCTGCTGCTAAAATGCAGGTTAAAATATTATTTTTATATATTTTTGAATAAAAATCAATTTCTCGAACAATTACTTAGGAGTAGCATGCGTTTTGTCAAACAGAGATGCCTTTTCTCAAGGAATACAAAGGCAATATGGTCACCCCTGTAATGATAGGTTGATGTGATTAGAAAATGCATTGGTGGTGGTTATAGTGGTGGTGGTGGATTTAAATGGTATTGGCTGAAACCAAGGAATCTTCAATTTCCAATGAACCCTATTATTTTATTTCAAATCTTGGAGTGATGGACTCTTCTCGGATTTTCAAAAGGGCATTTAATTGATTTTCAAACGTTCTGGTTTTGTTTATTCCGTTTTATTTTGATTAAATAGTGTTTTTTTTAAATAATAAATAATTATACAATATCAATCATATCTCTTAATCCGATCGTTAGATTAAGATGAAATTTTACAATGAGTCTCTTGACATATTTTTGTATATTATGTTAAAATTTGAGAGCAATCAGAGAATTTAATGATCTTATGAGATTAATAATGTCATTCTCATAATATTATACATATTCTTAATTTTGTTCAGTAAAATAATTTTATTATATCTTTTTTAGATTAAATTTTAATATTCTAAATAATTTTATTTTTGGATTGGAATCAATTTTTTTTAATATATATATATAAACAGTACAATCTCAAAACAGCACATCAAAATACTTTAAAATTAAAATATTTCATTTCAATTATAAAAGACAAATAACCAATCGAAATAAAATTTACAACTTGCTTGATACACGTTACAGAACCATTGGAAGGACAGTGCGCGCGCGCGTGTGGGCGCAGATATGGCGTCCCAGAATGGGGTGGACCCCATTACTGTGACCCCATTTGTTTTTAATGCTAAAAACTAGTGGCGGTAGGTGGTGGGTGGTGGTGGTGGCGGTACGACGGTAGACTGAAGTGGGGACAGGGTGACCTAATCGTGTGCTTGGTTTTGGATCCAAGGTTGAAATGAAGGTGTAAACTTTCCCGCGCACGGCCTATCCCCCTGTGGGTTTCTGAAGAAACTCAGGGAAGCTTTCTCGAGGCGGCGAGACCTGCCAATTTTGTACCAAATGATGCGAAACTGCGATGCAAAGATGCAGAAACAATGTTTCATGTGGTCCTAAAAGATTTCTGCGAGATTGATGATGACCCCATCTGAAGCTTTTCATGGAGAAAACTGCAAATTTTCGAAAGTAATCTGGGAACTTTTGAGCAGCGGAAAATCTCATTGTATCAGATCAAGAAATTGCTGCGAAAGAAACAGCCCCAATTATGAGTTAATGAAATGAAAACTCCGATGAAGTATGGCCGCATTCCGGCAGTGTATGAGATGTTCATCATGGAAACAAGATTGCCAGGACTTGCCATGCCTGTCACCAGCGACGGCCTGCATTTTTTCTCGTAGAACTCCAACGATCTGTCAACGATTTGTAATCCCAAATCCTTTTGCTGTTGGGTAATCTTGAAGCAGTTCGTTTTAATCCAAATCGGTCTGTGATCTTTGAGACAATCGCCAAGGTGTGGAATTGTTGTTTCAGGAGGAACGCGTTGTCGTTTCGATACATCAGTGGCCAAGTTGTGGCGGTAGGGATGGAGGCGATTGTCACGTCGGGGAATGCAGTGGGGACGGCGATGGAAGTGGATGTATCACCATCTTCGAGCAAATATTTTTTTTTATTTGTTTCAAATTAAATTTCTCATATATATATATTAACTATAAAATAAAAAAACATTATTCATATAAAAAAATGTTACTGTAGATTGCATTAGTAACATTATCATTTTATTCTGGGACTGAAAAAATTTAATCCCCAGGTCCAAAGTTATTTTTGATATTTTAAAAAGACATGGATGATATTTATGATTGTTTGTACAATAAATTACTATTTTACCCTAGATTCTGAAAAAAGAATGCAGAACAGTGGTTTTTTTTTTTCCATAAACTCATGCACAATAAAACTATGCAAATAACCCCTGAAAAAGATTAAAAAAAAGAAGCCTAGAGACGGGTTAGTATAGTACTTTCACCCTTGATTTTTTCATGATTATCGCTGGGTTTAGGGGTATATTGGGTATAGGTAATTTATCAATATGGTTTTGGCTATCAATATGGTTTTGGCTATGGCGAAACGCGGGAGTCAAAGTAATTTATTTCTCCCATTTAAAATCATAAAACAAAACTTCAATCTGCAGAAGACAATAAATTTACTAAGAGAAAAGCTTCTTGCAATAACTTCCATGGGAATCGACAGGTCCTTGACGTTCAAAAACTTATTGCACTGAGAGAACACAAAAAAGTTCGTGAGTTTTAAAAGTAAAGTCTTTATCGCAAACTAGTTATGGTCAATCCTAAGTACCATGAGAAAACTACACTACATTTTTCTTGATTTGAAATTTAATATGTTTTTAAATAATTTTTAAGTATATGTTTTAATTAATATTTATTCTCTATTTTTTTTTTGGTTTTTTTGGTATTTTAACCTTTGTTAAATAGCGGTTTTTTTTTTTTTTTTTTTTTACTTTTTTCATAGGTTAGTATAGTTTATCTACAATTTTCTTGTATATTTTATGTGGATTAAATATTTATTTTTTATATTATTTTTAATATGTTTAACCTTGCATAATTTATTTTTTCTTTTATTTTTTCCCTTATTACAAATTGATTTTCATAAAAAGATTCATTAAACATAAAAAGATTCATTAAACACAACCAGATAAATAACCCATTTTGTGATATTAAGTATCTGTTTAAGAGTGTGACTGATGTGTTTTAGAAAGTGTTTTTTGTTCAGAAATATTTTTTTTTTAAATCATTTTTGACATCAACACATGAAAATGATTTAAAAATACCTAAAAATATTAATTTAACATGAAAAATAAAAATATTTTTTTAAAAAAAATATATACTTTTGAAACACAATATCAAATACCCCTGAAATAACTAAAATTGGTTCGCCCGGACTGGCCAGGCAAGATGGAGATAGGGTGATCAGTCCGGTTGGGCTTAGCTTTACATTGGTCTTTTAATTTTTCCAATTATGTTTTTATTTATCATTTTATTTATTTATTTATTTGGATATGTGTATAAGATTATATATTTACATTTTTTTATGTAAAAAAAACTTTTAAAAATTCTACATATTCAACTTTTTTTTTTATCATGTATTGGTGTTTTCAATTCAATCTTTATTTTAATGATTTTATTTTTCATTTTTTTCCTCAACTCTTTAAATAAAATCTTTATTGTTTTTAATTTTACATTTCAATCCAAGTTAAATTATTTTTTTAGTGTTTTTGAATATTTTTAAGGTGGTGATATTAATATTAAATTTTTAAAAATAAAAAAAAAATTAAAAAACAAAAATATCAAACATTCTTACCACCAAGGGACTTCTCTTCGAATCTTGAAAATAAAAAGAGAGGCTTTTTTCTTTTTTTTATCATCTTCTGCATTCTCATGTTCTTATCAAACGTTTAAAAAGATGTTTGACATTGCGTTTTAAAAAATATATATTTTTAATTTTCACTTGAAATTAAATTTATTTTGATACTTTTAAATCATTTTCATATGTTGATATCAAAATTAATTTTTAAAATATAAAAAAATATTATTTTAATATATTTCTAAACGAAAAATATTTTAAAAAACAATCAACGCACTCGAAACAGTACCTTGTAATCTGACCTAAACTTTCAGCCATTTGCCGTTTTGCTCTGAAGTGGCAGACCTTGCATTTGAGGGTGGATTCCTTTCTTCATCCTGTACAAATCTGCATGCAGAAAGCACCACAGATCTCAACATAGCTCATACTGAATTTCATTTCCAAAGGAAAGAGGGTGTTTGTTTTTGTGGGGCAACCGAAAATTACAAGAAAGCTGAGGGATTGAATGTTTGGTTAATTTTGAGAAGCAAAAATTTGACATGGGACTCATCTATTTTTACTGCAGAACCAGAATGAGAATAAAACAGAATGTGTAATCTGGAGACCATGATTATATATATATATATATATATATATATATATATATATATATATATATATATATATATATATATAGGTAACAAGCTACTTTTTGATATTCATGTATTTTAACATTTCTACCATTTGGTATTTCTATTTTAGTGTCTCACCAAAATAAAAATAACACTTTAATCTCTATACATTAAAGGTCCACATCCTATTAGATACACACACAAAAACTCAATTTCTAAAAATACTTAACTAATCATTTTTAACTAAATTTTATTTTATTTGACATTGTTCAAACATATAATTATTCTCATGTAAGTAATCGATGGATCAATAACCTAGCACGCTAAGCCATTCAAATCACATATAACAAATGCAACATGAAGAATTGGCCTCGATGTGATAGCGGAGCGAGAAGGTATCATCAAAGGCAATTTCGTGTCTGTTTGGGAGTGTGGTTGTGGCTGTTTTTAAAAATATTTTTTGTTTAGAAATACATCAAAATGATATTTTTTTATTTTTTTAAAAATTATTTTTGACATCAACACATCAAAATAATCTAAAAACACCAAAAAAAATTAATTTAAAACTCTCCAGCAAACTCTCATGGCAGTGTAAAACTCTCCAGGCTGACAGCCTCAAAACGTGCAATAATGCATCTCCATTGACATGGGTGAAGGGATTGCAATCGGAAATGGAGTCTGATTGGCCGGTTTTATCCAGACCACTGCAGTCCAAAGTGAGTTGGCACAGATTCACTCAGTAAAGTGAATTCCAGAGTTCTAAATTGATGGTTTCCAAGAGGTCAAATCATAACATTCTTCAAGAAGCTCCTTTGGCTGATTCACTCAGTAAATTGGCATAGATGTAATCTTTTATGCTTTTTAATCCTGTTGTCACAACTGTGAATTACAACAGGAAGAACTTCTGCATTCTTTGTTATTCCAAGATTGTATTCTACAATTATTTCTTTTATGCTAAAATCTAGAAAATGTTGCTCGAGTTCATCAAGATCTTCCAAGGTGATATCTTTTTCAAAGAGGTTGGACCACCCCACCAATCCCATTTTAGCAGCCCTGCTGCCCTTATGATGCTTGTAAAAATTATCCAAGAAAATACTTGAGCAATATCTTAAGCCGAAAAAAGATGAGCTCAAGCAATGAAATGAGTATATCTTGTAAATTTATCTACCACCACTATTGTTATATCTTTCCCTTTTGATTTAAGTAAGGATTTAATGAATTTTATTAAGGTATTTCTCCAAAAATCTCTTTAGTAATGTTAGAGGCTACACAAATCTTGGATAAGCCATTTGGTATGGTTTTTCCTTTTTTTAAACATCACATTCTTCTATCATTTGTTTCACTAGTTATTTCATAGTTAGCTAGTAAAATAGTGTCTTCAACCTAGTAGCTTTATCAATCTTTTTTTCTTTTGTATTAGTGTGTGTACCCTTCTTCTCCATCATATATTTTAAACTCTCATGGTTAGTCAATTGATCATGTTCTAGATAGTGTCTCCATCTTTCAATTACCATCAGGATGATTATGTATTCTTTTATTTTTTTTATAATTGGATAACCCTAAACGTTGAGGATATAAAACCTTACTAATATAAGCTAAAAGTTTGCCCTTTTTAACTCAACATTGCTCCCCCTACAACACAAGCATCAATTTTTAACACCAACACCTTATGAAAGCTTGGTGAGGCCAATATTAACTTTATTCCATTTGAAACTATTTTTCTTCAATAAATTAGTCAATGGTTTACTGATAATGCCAAAACCTCTAATAAACTTTTTATAATACCCAACTAGATCATGGAAGCTTCTCAATCCCTTGACAAAATGAGGAGGTAAATTCTCATATTTTTAGTTTTTAGTTTTTTTTATCAATTCCCACCTTTTATATAAAGATAATATATCCTAGATATTATAAAAATCTTTATTTTATCAAAGTCAAACAGGCTAAAAGAATACCTATTTAGCCACTCTACTTCTAATATCATATCTCTCTAGCTTAAGCTTTCTTATATCATCATGAAACTCCTACTCTTCCATAAACTAATGAGAGTTTCACATTGGCTACTATGAAAGCTAATGTAATAGTTTTTCCCACCATCTCTTTAACAACACTTTCTTTAACAACACTTTCAACAATAAATTTGTGGGCACTCCCACGGTTAATCAAGATCACTAATTATTTTTCCAAGATAGCTTCCTCTAATCTTAACTTTCTGCCAATGTATGCAATGATAATCCATATTCTTCAATATTTATCTTATTGTTCTGACCTTTCATTGCTTTCTTGAGGTCATCCTCTTATTCCTCATCTTTTTCTAACAAATATTTATTTATTTGCTTACATAAATGACCAGTACTGTACTTTCCTCTGTACTTGTAACATTACCTTAGTTGCATTCTTTGTTCATCATCAAATTCTTGAGATTGATTAGAACCTTGTGCTACATCATTTTTAATAGACTTGTAAGACTTTGATGGAGTAGTTCTTGTCCATCTGCTAGTATTGAATGGAATCACTGGTCTTATTTCTTCTTATCATGGCCAAATTTGATTCTTCCTGCTTGGATTAGGGTTCTAGGGATTTAACTAAACCTTAATGTAAAAGCTCCTTTCCCCTAAAGAAATCAAAATCATTCACACACAAGGGAGAGCATCCAATCATCTTAAGTCAATTCTAGCCAGCTTCAATTCTGGCTTCAAATTCAAAGGAAGCCTTAGAAATACAAAAAAAAATTAAATTGCTAAGTGAGCAAACAAGGGGGAGGTAGTCTAAAGTACACATGAAATTGCCAATTGGTTTATTTTTCATGTTCAATAACAGAGTTGCAACTAAGAGCATAACAAAGGGCTAGAACAAGCTCAAGCACCACAATGGGACTACTCTACGTTTCTGAAGATGGAATATGAAAACATAGATAAACAGAGACAATGAAACGAGCTTAAATTGCTGAGATAAACTACGACGAATGAGAAAGCCTTGATAGCTCAAATAAAATACTAGTTGCTCGTGATTGGAACATTCCAAGAACCTTAGGTTGATTTGGTGTAGAGGCGGATTCCGAAGGCCAAACCCAATATGGCAAGAGGAACTAGGAACTGGAGGATCTTGATAATGAACTCGGATGTCTTATCTTGATTGTAGTGAGGCTGATTCGGAACCTTGTACTTCTTTTTCTGAGGGACAGTCGAGGCATCGACATCTCCAATGCAGTATTCGCCCATCATTTCTCTGGCACTATCACTATGACCCACATCTTCAAAATCATCAGTTGCATCCTGACCTGCAAAACAAAGATGAGAGAAGTATGAGTCGGCCTAGTGTACTTGATGAACTAAAAACTACAGAATAGGCTTTCAAATGGCCATAGTTAGGGCTATACCTGTAGAAGACAATAAAACCTCATCACCACCAGGGTGGTCTTCCATGAACTTTGTCACATCATAAACCTGTTCCATCCAACAAATATGGTCCAGAGATGAGTATATTGTTTAAAGGATACATTGTTTTTCTCAGGGTGAACCGTTTGATTTTGAACAGGAAAATAGATTCATGTAGTTAGGAGAAAGGTCTTCCATTTGCTATTCCTTCCATATTGTGGACATGGAACAATGTGCTACTACCAATCAATGAAGAATCAAAAGATTCTCAATTATCACAACATGAGAAAAGGCTGCTTCTGTTAGGCAATTCAATAGTTTTCAACTATTTAATCAGCCCTAGATGAAGGATTGTGTTGGATTGAAACATGTGCTTTCAGGAAGGCCCATAAACTTCATTTTTTACGGGATAGGGATGAATGGGAAAGAATTATGAGCAACACTAACAATCCCCAAGTATTTAAGTTCCTATGAAGATTCAACTTTTGGTACATATAACTTGCAATTATAGCAAAAAAAATTAAAATGAGAAAGATATTGATGTCGAAAGTCTTCTTAAAGCAAGACAATTTAAAACCATGCAAGTCGTGGTCATTTTTTCTTCTTCTTTTTCTCGTTTTGATAGTTTCATTGGCATCTCCCCTGTATGATGTCCTAGATTGTCAAAGTATAGACGATGCATCTAACAATCGTTGCCAGAGTTTCAGGCACAATTCACTTCCTATTTACTTCCACACCGAGAAAGACAAAATTTCATAATTCTAAAAATGTTTGGGATTGCAGCATAAAGGAGGTTGGTCAAAATTTATTTTTTTTGCTTTATTTGTTTTCAGATCTTTTGATGTATTGATGTTTTTCCGTGCAAAATACACTTCAAAATGATAAAACTACCACTATGTCAAATACCCTCTTAGTATCATTGGAGTTGAGCCATCAAACTTCAAATGAATCAAACATAATAAACAGCAATGAGATCCTCAAAGACAGACACAAAATAAATGAAAAGGCACAGAAACTAGAAGAATAGTTGAATATCAGATGAGTCAAAACCATGTCTAAACCTGAAAACTCAACAAATCTAAGATAGCAAGTCCAAAATAACAAAAATCACAGGAAACATAACAACTTAATCTCACCCATAAAACAAGATCAAATAAAAAAAACATTTAAGTCTAAGAGTACCCAAACGACAACCACATCCAAAGATCCCAAATTTCCTCACATGGGTCCAAGAGATCAAACCATAAAATCCACAAAAAACCAAGAAAACTCAACAAAAGATCTCACCTTGCCATTGATAATAAGCCAACAGTCCTTATGATTGTTGTGCACAGACACTTCTTCAAAGGTGAAAACTTTGCTGTCGCCTCCCATCGCCTTTTTCTCAACTTTCTCTTGATGGAATCACAAAGTTGAAAGGAGTGGCAAAGATACAGGAACAGTCTCGTTTGTTAACGGATAGGGGCAAGAGATTGAGATGGGAGCTCAGCTTCAAGTGTAAAAAGTAGAGTGTTTGGTGTGTGCTTTAATAGATTAAAAAACGAGAGAAATCTATGGGCCTAAAACAAAGGAAACTTCGTGTACCACGCCACCAACCAATCAAGAAAATGGAGCAGTAATTTAATGGTGGAAGTGAGGTCATTAAATGAATTATATTTTAGGTTGGAGTAGGTGCCTGAGATGGTTGACGATCCATTGAATTTTTTTATTTGTTTGGTAAGAATGGTTTTCTATTTTCAGCGTTGCATTTCTTTCTCTTGTTTTCCCACTTTTTAAGATTGGAAGAAGAAAAAACAGCAATCTGAAAGGATGTTTGGAAAGGCCTGTTTGGATATCGGTTGCAATAGTTTTTTAAAATATTTTTTGTGTTAAAATACATTAAAATAATATTTTTTTTATTTTTTTTTAAATTATTTTTGATATTAGCACATCAAAATGATCTAAAAACACTAAAATATATTTATTTAAAATAAAAAAATGAATTTCAGCAAAACGGCGGTTTGGCTGCAGTGCCAAACATGCACGAAGTGTGTCCATAATTATTTTTTAAAATAATTTTTTAATTATTACATCGAAATAATTTAAAAATGCTAACAAAAATTTAAATTAGAAAAAAAGATGATGAGGAGTGAGGTTTATCTTATTTTTTTTTATTAAGATTTATGTTTTCAAAATAATTATTTTAATACACTATGTTAAAAATTAGTTTTAAAAACTTAAAAATCATATATTATTGTAATGTATTTTATAGTGAAAATTAAGTGTTATCACACTCTTGAACCTTCTATGATGCTTTCATTGATAAAATCATTTATTTTTTTATTATCTTAAGAGATATATTTTATTTTTATCTTCAAATTAATTTTTTAAAAAAATAATATTATTTTGTATTTTTATGTTAAAAATATTATTTTTAAATAAAAAATAATTTAAAATGCAGTCGTTATGATAATAACTTTTAATTTATTATGTTTGATTTTTTTCTAAAAAAATAATTTTATCTATTTTTTAATCCATAATTTTATTATGAATAATTATCCAATATAAGAGACGATTGATTTCGTATCCTACAACATACGGAAAATGATGCACGAATTTTTTTTATTTTATTGAATATTTAACTTTATGGTTTATTTTAATTATTTTTATATTAAGTTATCTCAGTTACATGACTTAAATAACTAGTTTTGTGAGTTAATCTTATTAACTCGTTTTATTTTTTTCTTAACTATATTCTTTAATATTGAATTGATTAAAAATTGAGTTTTATAATTGTTTTTCATGGATTATCACAGTCTCATGACTTGACTTACAAGTTTTACAGGTTCATCAAGTTGACTTAGTTTTTAATTCTTTTTTTTTAATTTTATCATTCAATATTGAGCTAGTTGAAAAATAGACTTTATAATTCTTTTATTTTTTCCCATAGAGTTACCTCGTTTTCTTGATTTAGGTTTGTTTAGTTAACCTTGATTGACTTGTGTTATTTGTTTTATTATTATTTACTCAAATTAGTCCTTTAATATGAAGTTGATTAGAAATTAAGTTTCATATATTTTTTATTTGATTTTTATGAGGTTATTATGCTCTTATGACTAGGATCATGAGTGAGGTTGGTTGATTTATTTTTAATCGAAATATTTTCACTTACATCCTTCATTATTGTGTCAATCGAGAATTAGACTCCATGATTTATTTTAATTTGTATTATATGAGGTTATCCCGGTCTCATGACCTAGATTACCTCGGTTGACTCGTGTGTTTTTTTAATTGCATCTTTAAACATTGAGTTGACTGAAAATTGAGTTTCACATTTTTGTTTTGATTTGTTTTCTATGATGTTATCATGATCTTATAATCCAAGTTTATAAGGTTAATCTGGGTTAACTCAACTCATATTTAACCTGAATTAATCCAATATGTTGTCATTTTAAGAAAATATCATCTTGATTTTTTTTATAGTCAAACTATATTTTTTCAATTTCATTATTCAACATTGAATTGATTGATAATTAGAACTAATATATATATATATATATATATATATATATATATATATATATATATATATATATATATTATTTTTTATAGGGTTATTTCTCATGAACTAAATAGCAGATTTGACAGGTTAGTCCAAATTAATTTAATATATTATCATTTAATATTTTTACACTTTTTATTTTTGGTCTTACAAAACATTGATGGAACGAATCCCCAACAACAATTTTATTATATTAAAATGTATTTGAACATACAAGGAAACTAAAAAATTAATAATAAAATGTATACTGCTTTTTGTTAATTAAATATATAAAATGTTTCTGTGTGCTTAGCATATATGGTGTGGTCATGTTGATTTATTTGCCCAATTCAAAAGGAAGAGACGCCGGGTGAATCAAAAGACTGCCTATTTTATTTTATTTAGACTTTGAATTCCATACTCATAGTGCATTCAAAGTCAACACAAAAACAAAATATATCAAAATGTTTTTAAAAAGAAATATTATTTTTTTCTAGTAGTAAATGAGTGATTATGAGGTGTTAAATAGATTTGTTTAATGTATGATAAATACCTTGCCTGTACCAACGGGGGCGTGGGTCGACTGGTAGGGGGTCGTCCCAGCTTAACCAAAGTCTCGAGTTCGAGCCTTGGGTATGCAGCTGCTTTAAAACTCGCTTGGAAGAGTTTTGCCACCCTTAAGGGTCCTACCCGGCTCGAATCCGGATTAGTCGGCAGTGGCCGGATTACCGGATGATTTATACCAAAAAAAATACCTTGCCTGTTTTTAATTTAATTAATTTTTCCATAGTTATTATCATTGAAATCAATAAAGATTTGTTATTTTTTTTTTTTTTTACATCACAAATTTAATTCTCATGGTTCTCTTGCTTTGGAAATGGATGACGATGGCTTTTAGCCAATGCATTTGTCGTCTATTATTTGTCCGGTCCATGTCCTTGTAAGGCTTGGTTAGGGCTCGAGCCTACTGGGCCTTAATTGGATTGGTTAGCCTTAGGGCCAATCAAGCCGAGCCCAATCGAGTAAAATAACATTTTTTTTATTATTACTATACATCTCCAATGAAGCATGCAAAAATAAAATAAAATAAAATAAAAATATTTTTTACTGCTGTTAGTATATTTAATTAATAAAGAACTTTCATGGGTTGAAGGCTGTGATTTTATGTGGCAGTTGAATTTCATCATTTTTTTAAAAAAAAATGATAAAACTCAGATGCTCCTTTTTTTTTTATTATTATTGGGAAGAAGAAAAAAAGAAAGATGGTGGGAATTGATTAGAGTGACGATCGAGCAGAATTTATTGTTTCATTGTTATGTTTTAACTTCAATTTTGTTAGACAATAGTTTGATAAAGAATCGAGTTGCTCAAATCGAAGTTGTGTTTGATTTGGTTTTTTTTATTTGCTTTTTGTTAAAAACAAATTAAAAAAATAATAGTTTTTTTTATGATTTTAAAAACCAGGGGTTGGTTTAGAAGGATTGATATTATAAAAGGAATAAAAACAAAATAAAAAAATAAAAGAATAAGAACTGAAATGAAAAACAAAATATATGACCAATTTCAATTGAAAGATAAAATTGAAACGAAACAAAACTTTTATACAAGAAATCAGGACGAAATAAGAAATTAAAAAATCAATGACTCAAATATACATATCATAAACAAAGAGGACATGTATGAATATTTACTTCCAGGAGAGAGAGAGAGAAAAAGAAAAACAATCGACCATCAACAATACTCCGACCATCATACACCGGCAAGCACCTCACCAAGTGGAAGAGGGCATGGCCACGCATCCAAGGAGATGATAGATGATCATATTTCGCCACTGTATGGTGATCCACACGCCGCTTGTATGACGCAGACACATCAAAATTGCTAGCGCGTTTGGAACATGCGTCAACAACTTTTTGATTAAAAACTCTATAAAATATATGTCATAACCCATTTATGAGTTATTCCTAAAATGTACTTGAAATAAAAATAAAAAATAACAAAAATAAAAGGCTAGCAAGGTGGAAAAATTAAGTTAGAGATTTTGGACGGATTCAAGAGTGCGGTCGCACCTCTATCGTGCCCAAAAATTAAGGAAATGCATATCAAAGTCTAAAATAAATAATTATCGGATAAATCTGCATAAAAATTAAGTTGAAATGCATAATTAACTTTTTAATGAGCCAATTTAAAGTTTCATTATGTTTAAGAATTATTATAGGGTCTAATTGAAGGATTTAATTAACTACAAGGACTTAATTATACTTTAAATGGGTCAAATTAATTTTATTCAGGGTTTAATTGGTGAAAAAAATAAGTTTGGGAGCCAAATTCGAAAAATTAAGAAATTGGAATTTTTGAAGATAAAATTTATTTTTTTACCAAGTCAATTGGTTGAAATTAGGGAAATTGCAATAAATTTAGAGTCATCATAAGATAAAAGGACCAAAATGACTTTTGGTAGAAAAAAAGGGATCAGACGACACGTCATCTAGTCACTATTCATTTTCTTTCCCAAATTTTGTTGAAAAAATCTTGTTTTGGTACCAACTTTGCAGGCGTATTTAATGCCTTTATTATTCATCAAATTTGGCAAAACTTGCGCGAAAATGATCCTCTGATTCTTGACTATACTATCGTATGGTTAGTTTTGGTTGATTCACATCACACACGCTGGTTTAGCCCCAAAAGTAACAACGTAGACAACCTACCATAGCTATCAAATTTGACACTTCACGACACTTACTTTGAGCCAACGGTTGGGATGATTCTGCTTTGAACCAACGACTACTCCAATGTAGACTAGATTACCCTCTTTCTTTAGGTATAAATAGAGGTGAAATTCATGGTTTGTGGAGGGAGAAATCAGTAGCTAAAATTGAAGAAAAAACAACGTTTTTCCTAGTTTCCTGCTAAAAACTCCTTATTGTCTGTCTATATTTTAATACTTTTGTATCCTTTTTTTTATTTTAAATGTCATTTCAAAAATTTGATTAAAAAACAACAAAATATGCCTTACCCGTAACCTTACCAGTAGCCATACTCTGCAGTTGCCATCACTTTCAACACACCATTACCCTGCCTGTAACACACCATTTTCTGCACTAGAACATGCCATTTCATGCACAACAATCTCATGTCCTACAACCTGCACGCTGAGTCTATAAAAAGGAAGGGAACGAGAGAGCAAAAAAAGAAAAAGAACATCAGAGAATAGGGAGGAAAAACGAGAACATAGAGAAAGATAAATGAAAAAACTAATAAAAAGAGAATAAGAGACGAGAGAAATAATAGTTCAACACACAAATTTTTCTCCCCACTGTAATCAACCCACAACAACCCTTTCTTCTCGTTCGGCGACAACAAAACCACAACTAGCTCCTCTTTTGGCAACTAGCAGCAACTGCTGCATCAATCCTCCTTCCCCTTATACGGTACCAGTAGTAGCAGCTGCAACAATCCTCCTTCTCCTCTAACAACCAACAATAATAGTAGCAACCATTTTTCTGCTCCTCCAGCCACAAGAAACAACCTGCAGCTCACCGTAGATGACTTACAGAAGGCTTTCCTCGTCGTCGTTAGTTGCACCTTCCTCTCTATGCAGTAACAACTGTTAGAGAATAATATAAATCATATTATGGGGCCTCACCTACAAGCTTAAGCTTTTAGGTGAGATGGTCCCTTAACTTGGTATCAGAGCCTTGTTGACCTAGCGATCACGAGTTCGAATCTCACCACCCCCATTCTATTTGATAAAAACCAAGCATAAGGTGATGTGGGTCTGTGCAAGTTTCAAGCCCAAATGGCTTTCACTTGAGGGGGGGTGTTAGAGAATAATATAAATCATATTATGGGGCCTCACCTACAAGCTTAAGCTTTTAGGTGAGATGGTTCCTTAACAACAACAACCATTAACAATAGATTTCCCTTCTTTCTTTGGCAAGTATACAACCGCCATCGACTATCATTCTCTTCGCTAATACCTCCTTTAACACCGACCTGACCTCCTCTACACGGTGGCAGCAACAAGTCAACCTCCTTCCCTCCTTATTCTCTTGCTACTGTTCACTGCAGTGAACACTAGGCTTTAACTGGGATGGACGTTACGTCCAGCCTAACCCCCCTTTAGTATTTTGGGTCATTTTGGCCCATTTTGTTGGGTAGTCCAACTCCTTTAGCATGCTGGGTCATTTTAGCCTATTTAGATAGGCATTTGAACCATGAATATACACAAAAAATATATAGAAATTGCATGTAAAAAAAATATTTTGTTTTTATGCATAAAATCAAATTCTAAAAATTTCCTAAGCATATTTTTCACAAAACAAAACAAAAAAATGCATTTTTTTTCATGTTTTAAAATAAAAAATGGGATATCATAGTCAATTTATGATTATCCGTTAGAGTTCGGCCAAAATATCAATAATATTTTAACAACCAAATACTTAATTTTTATGAACTAAAAGGTAAAATAGTAATTATAATATAACAATCCACAATAAGTTATATCTATACCTACAGTGAATTACTAAAAAAATTTAGTTTTTTTTTAAACTTGCTATTATGACGTTGTAGAGATAGGGTGTTAAACCCACCTCGTCAATAAATATGTAGATTTTGTTTTTAATTGCTTATTTATCTTTATATGCCCTAGTGCTATGCCAGGCCACTATTTGTTGGATCTAAAATATCGAACCCATAAAACAAAATTCTTAAACATCTCACGCTAAACACAAGCCAAGACGTAAGGTATCATATGCATCTTTATTTATTTATTTATTTATTTATTTATTTATTATTATTATTATTATTATTATTATTATTATTATTATTATTATTTTGCTTTTAGGTTTTTGGGAAGAAAAGGATTATTTGTTTTATACTTTTTTTCAAAAGAATAAAATCGACAACCATTATCACAAATTTTCATGATAATACATTTTTTTAAATAATTCTCTAATTTATCAAATATAAATTGATGAGGAAAAGGATAAAAAAACTTACAAAAAAAGAGGGTTTGGACACAAACACTTAATAACTAAATTACCCAAAATATTTATAAAAACCAATCCAAAATTATTAAAAAAACAAATCTGAAAAAATCAATTAATCTTCGTTATAAATTCAATTTGATTCAGTTTTAATTTTAAATACTATAAATAAAAAATAAATTTGATAAATAATAAAAAATAAATTAAGAGAAAAAAGATTATGTATATATAACCTAGATAAATAACCATTTTTTTATATAAAAAAGTCAACTTTGATAAAATTAACGTAATCTTTTTATTTTTTTGACTTTTTTAGATTTATTTAGTTTTAATAAAAATAAAATAAAATCGGATTTTTTAAAATTTAATTTAGTTTAAAATTAAATAAAAAGTAATTCTATGGAACTTCTTAATCCAAGCTTAACCATTTGAATGATCCTTGTCAAACGACTATTATTTTTAAATCAACTTCCTAATAGTATTTGTTTTTGGTATTTCTTGACTTGTCGAGTAAGTTTGCACAAAATAAAAAAGGTAACAAGTTCTTTCCACTGAGCCCCTTCCCTCTCTCTCTTTCCTTCTAGCAATCTAGGGTTTCTAAATCCCCAATTTCGAAACCCTCAAACCAAACCAAATCAATATAGTTGGAGCAAACCCAGTTCAATTAACGGGTTAGGGTTTCTGAAATCTCAACCAATGCCGGAAACTATGGTTAGCTCTGCGGGTGGACTGCTGGCTATGCTCAACGAGAGCCACCCTTTGTTAAAACAGCACGCCCTCTACAATCTCAATAACCTTGTCGATCGATTTTGGCCTGAGATCTCTACTAGCGTGCCTATAATGTAAGTCCCAATTGTAAAGATTGAATCTTTTTAGGTTTTCTTTGGTTAGGGGTAACAGGTCACTTTTTTACTGGATTTTGATCGGTTTCTGACAACATTTTGAGCAAACAAGACTGTTCAATGTTAGAGATTAGTTGAAGTGATGTGTTTTGTGAATAATTTTGTTTTAATTTAGCTTCAAAGTTTATTTTTTGGGGTTCTCTAGTGAATTAAGAGATTCCTAAAGTATAGAAGGGCTTTTTTTGGTGGTTTCAGAGATGGGGTTTTAGTGTAGGGTAATTACGATTTGGGGCCTATGAGATTGAGAAGATTTCAAGTTTTTGCTATTTACTGGGATTGGCTTGAATTCTGAAGTTACGATTCGTGAGTGTTTTAGCTTGTTGTCCTGTATTTATAATGTGATTGTGGATATGAATTTCTTTTTGTTGTTCAGAGAGAGTTTGTATGAAGACGATGAGTTTGATCTGCATCAGAGGCAACTTGCCGCATTGCTTGTTTCTAAGGTACTGGCTTTCTTTTTCTTGTGTTCCTTCTCCATCTCTCAGTCCCTCCCCTGTATATTGCAGAGAAAGAAGAGTAAAAAGAAGAGAATGGAGTGTAGAATTTAACTTTGTCAAACCATGTCCACCTCCTTATCTGTACATATTTTAAGTAGTTTCAAGGAAAGTACTAGGAGCACCGAGATAAATCAGTTCAACAGTCAGGCATATAAAGTTTTTGTTTTGTTCTGTAGATGGAAAAAAGTTACCATTCATAGAGGAACCCTCTATAGCAAATGCGCGTTATGAGTGAGAGATGAGATGTACAATTGGGTTGAATTGGGTGGACATCAAGTTTGTGAAAAATGCATTCTTGTCATGACATGGAAAATACAATGTAAACTGGGATTGTAAAATGTCAGTAGTTTTTACAAAAATTAAAAACCTAACTTGGGTTGCTCTAGCTTACAAGTCAGTCCAAAATTCAGTCCCACAGCATCAAAAGGAGAATAATATATATGCATTGTGATTAATCAAGCCCAGTCTCTAATAGCACCTAGAAAACCAACATTTAAAAACAAAAAAAAATGCCTGGATTACATAGAGTCATATACTGATATTACTATACTTTTGTTTGATCTCAAATGTTCACTTAAGATGCTTAGCTCTTATACATCCTTTTTCTAACAATATAGCATAACCATATTTCCATTTTCTTAACCCCAACCACCATGTCTCTGTTGTCCTCTCTTTCATTTGGTTCCAATGTCTTACCATAGATACTATCAAACCTCTATTTTCAGCCATTAAAACCACTATCCTCGCCATTCAGATTATCCTAAGAACACCTTATATACATTTTATGCCCCACCCAATGGCCATGGCATCATCTATATTTGATTTTTTCTTGCTGCAAAAATCTACCGTTCTTCAATGATTGTACATAGCTAGTGTGGTTAGTGAACTGTGAAGGCAATAGAAAGTAATAAGACCTAAGCAGCTTGGAAATTGGTAAGAGAAATCATGGGGTGGGTAAGCTTGATATCGCTCAACAGTCACAGTGAGGTTGAAAGGAGAGGAGAGAAGATGGTTGATTGGGTAGACGCGGAGAATGGTGATGAGATCAAGCAAGATACATGCCTTTTTGTTTTGCCACTCTTTCTTTTGTGATAAAGACAGAAAGTTCTTTGATTCCATTCTCATGGAGTCAATGGTCCATCTAATCCTACTTCCCATTGCATAGTTTGGCAATGAAACCATGATTTTGGATGATTTTGAATGATTTTACCAAGTTAGAATGATTTCAGTTCGATTTTATCAGCTTTTGAATTTTTTCAGTGATTTTACACGGTAATTATGTTTTGAATCGTAAAGTCATATGATTTTTTTATGAGTTAAATCACCATTTTAACGACCTTAGTGGATATAATTCATAGAATTGCTAAGCCCTTGTTTGCAACTGATTAAAGTAGGCATTTGAGTTTTTTGACAATAACCAACTTAGTCTTGTATTAAAATGGATAACTGTTTCTTCTTCAGGTTTTCTATTACTTGGGTGAACTTAATGACTCACTGTCGTATGCCCTTGGAGCTGGATCCCTCTTTGATGTTTCGGAGGATTCTGACTATGTTCATACTCTTCTTGGTACTTTGCTCATCAACTTGCATTGTTTCTTTTCCTACAAACCAGTGAAATTACTGTAAAGACACCAAATTCTAGCATGCCCACAAACACCTTTAAATAGAATGAGATGTTATGATAACTTGTCATAGCATGCATGATTCAAGCTTGTATTGTTGTCATATTTTGTGAAGTGTTTAAGGGATGTTATGAGGATGCTTTCCTGGTCTGCTTATTTTTTGTCTCTTCCTATCTCCAGCTAAGGCAATTGATGAGTATGCTAGCCTAAAGTCTAAGGCAGCTGAATCAAATTCTGATGGAGCTGAAGTGGACCCTAGGCTGGAGGCAATTGTGGAGAGATTGCTAGACAAGTAACATAAATTCTTTTATTTTTTATGTATCTTTGTACTACTGGTTATCTTAATATTTCTCCATTAGGTGCATCATGGATGGAAAGTACCAACAAGCTATGGGAATTGCAATTGAATGTCGACGATTAGATAAACTTGAGGAAGCTATCATGAAGAGTGATAACATCCATGGAACTCTTTCCTATTGCATTGATGTTTCCCATTCATTCGTTAACCGCAGAGAGTATCGACATGAGGTTAGTTTGTTCACATTCTAGCTTTCCTAACTAATATTGTCCCATGTTATTGCCATTGCATGGAAGTCATCATGCATGAGTATGTTCAACACTGCATACAAGTTGTTATGTGTATTGTTTTTTGATTGTCCACTGTTACAACTAATAACATTGTCTTTATTGGCATTTTCTATCTTTATCGTAGTTTTCCAATTGCATCGGGTAATACTTGAATTCTTTATTTTTTCTACGGGTCTTAATACATGAATCATGAACGGCAGTGCAATTTGTTTTGTTGTAAAATATTGGATGGTTTTCAGGAATTAACTCTTTCGGTGTATTTCTAGTGTGTTTGTGTTTCCTCACCTGGTCCAGTTCCTTTATTTTTTCTGATCACTTGTCCATACTGCGTGCCATGTTGCATAATCTCTGGTTAGTTATGAATGTGGTAATGAACTTTGAATTTCATAGATTTTTTTGTCTGACCTCTTTTATAAAAATTCATCCTATATGGAAAGTTGTTGAATGGTCTTTTTATTTATCTTGAAGGAGATTTGTGATATAAGTTGATGACTGTTTGCTGTTTGTTTTTTTCTGCAGGTCCTCCAGCTTCTTGTTAATGTGTATCAAAAGCTGCCTTCTCCTGATTATTTGAGCATTTGTCAGTGTTTGATGTTCTTGGATGAGCCTGAAGGTGTAGCTAGCATATTGGAAAAACTTCTACGCTCAGGAAACAAGGATGAAGCTTTGTTGGCATTTCAAATAGCTTTTGACCTTGTGGAGAATGAGCATCAGGCTTTTCTTTTAAATGTTAGAGGCCGCCTTCCACCTCCAAAGTCTCAAATTTCAGAGCCAGCACAGCCAAAATCCACCGTTCCCGATTCATCTCAAAACGAATCTTCTAGTGCTCCAGAAGATGTTCAAATGACAGAAGGAACTTCTTCTACTGCGCAAGAACCAGATCCAAGTGAAGTAGTGTACGCTGAGAGGCTGACAAAAATCAAGGGAATTTTGTCAGGAGAGATGTCAATACAGCTGACTTTGCAATTCCTATACAGTCATAACAAGTAATGCTAAAAGTCCTGTCATTTTTTTCCCCATTAAATAACTTAGCTTCTTATATGCCTTTTTCATTAATGATACTTGGTATGTCTGTTTCATTAATTATACGTGTTATGCCTTTTTTGTTAATAATACTTATTATTTGCTTATAGGTCTGACCTCCTTATATTGAAGACAATCAAGCAGTCTGTTGAGATGAGAAACAGTGTCTGTCATAGTGCAACTATTTATGCTAATGCAATTATGCATGCTGGAACAACTGTGGATACATTTCTCAGGGAAAATCTAGTGAGTTGCACATCTTTGTTTTATCTTTTTTGTTTAAAACTTTGGTCTATGCATGTCTGTTAGCAGATTTTTGTGCACCCTTATAATTTTTATGCTCAACTATTTTTGGCTTATATATCATGCCAGGACTGGTTGAGCAGAGCGACAAATTGGGCCAAATTTAGTGCAACAGCTGGTCTTGGTGTCATCCACAGAGGTCACTTGCAGCAGGGCAGGTCACTGATGGCCCCATATTTGCCTCAAGGTGGTGCTGGTGCTGGTGGTGGAGGTAGTCCGTACTCAGAAGGTGGTGCGCTCTATGCCTTAGGACTCATTCATGCCAACCATGGCGAGGGCATAAAACAATTCCTTCGTGAAAGCATACGTAGCACCAGTGTGGAGGTGTGCTAACTGTTCCAATTACTATTGCTTTCTATCAGAGTAAAGACATGTAGTTAATTATGGAATTGACACTAAATTGTTTTGTTCAGGTTATTCAACATGGTGCATGCTTAGGTCTTGGTTTGGCAGCTCTTGGAACCGCCGATGAAGATATCTATGATGACTTCAAAAGTGCATTGTATACTGATAGTGCTGTTGCTGGTGAAGCTGCTGGTATCAGCATGGGCTTGCTCATGGTTGGGACTGCAAGCGAAAAAGCTAGTGAGATGCTTGCATATGCTCATGATACACAACATGAGAAAATCATCAGGTAAGTGGGGTTCATTTTTGGTTATTGGCTGAGCCCTCAGCTTTTATATTCCGCACTTTTGCTTATAATTCTGCATATGGTGCAGGGGATTAGCATTGGGAATAGCCCTTACAGTTTATGGAAGAGAAGAAGAAGCAGACACACTAATTGAGCAGATGACACGGGATCAAGATCCTATACTTCGTTATGGCGGCATGTATGCATTGGCACTAGCCTACAGTGGTACTGCAAACAACAAGGCCATTCGCCAGTTGCTGCATTTTGCTGTATCAGATGTGAGCAATGATGTTAGGAGGACTGCTGTTCTTGCACTTGGATTTGTCTTGTACTCTGAGCCAGAGCAGGTAGGTTATTTCCGTTTTTTCATTTTCTTTTAGCACTCCATACCCTATGGCTGTTATTGCTGTTGTCTTTCCAGTATAAATGCTTGATATCGTTTTGGATTAAAATCATCTGTTGATGTTTTCAAGCTCTTGCTTGGTTCTTTGTAGTTGATTTTCTTATGTCCATGACACAAACACATGGATGTGCATTTATATTCTGTTTTCTGATTATGATAAACTTTCTGAACTGTGAAACTGCAGACTCCTCGAATTGTCTCCTTGCTTTCAGAGTCATATAACCCACATGTACGATATGGTGCGGCTCTTGCAGTTGGCATCTCCTGTGCAGGCACTGGCATGAGTGAGGCTATATCATTGCTAGAACCTTTGACGTCAGATGTTGTTGATTTTGTTCGTCAAGGTGCCCTGATTGCAATGGCTATGGTCATGGTCCAGATGAATGAAGCCAGTGATTCTCGTGTTGGAACATTCAGGTATTGCAATATAATCTTGTATTCTTCCATCTGTTTTACTTAACAAAGACTAACATTTAGTGCATTTTAATCATCCTGCCCTTTTTTACAAAGTCTAATCTCGTCTCTGTGAACCTGTTATTGTAGACGGCAATTGGAAAAAATAATTCTTGACAAGCATGAAGACACAATGAGCAAGATGGGAGCAATCCTTGCTTCTGGCATACTTGATGCTGGTGGTAGGAATGTGACAATAAGATTGCTTTCCAAGACAAAGCATGATAAAATCACTGCTGTTGTTGGCCTTGCTGTTTTTAGCCAGTTCTGGTACTGGTATCCTCTTATCTATTTCATAAGCCTGGCTTTCTCACCCACAGCGTTTATTGGACTCAACTATGACTTGAAAGTTCCAAAATTTGAGTTTCTATCAAATGCAAAGCCTTCTCTATTTGAGTATCCAAAACCAACTACTGTGCCTACCACAGTGTCTGCTGTCAAACTTCCTACTGCAGTTCTTTCGACATCAGTGAAGGCCAAAGCTAGGGCTAAGAAAGAAGCAGAGCTGAAAGCTAGTTTTGAAAAGACTGCGGGAGCTGAGTCTTCACCTGGAGCAACAAGTGCTGGAAAAGGAAAAGCATCTAATGAGAAGGATGGGGATGCTATGCAGGTAAATATCAACTATTGATGTTTCTTTACCGTGTGTTGACGTGCAATTGCATTTTCATTGGGAATGGAGAAACAGAACCGCTAAAATATTTTAGTCCATCATCATTTTATTCTGATGCACTCTCCAGTTCTTAAGATTGGCATATCACCTGTTTTGGATTAACAGAACCGCGTTGATTGCCTGTTTTGACAGGTTGATGGGCAACCAGAGAAGAAAGCAGAGCCCGAGCCTACTCATGAAATTTTGATTAACCCAGCCAGGGTTATTCCTACCCAGGAGAAATTTATTAAATTGATGGAAGATAGCAGATATGTGCCGGTGAAGTCAGCACCTTCAGGGTTTGTTCTCTTGAGAGACCTGCAACCAACAGAGCCAGAAGTGCTTTCTCTTACAGATACACCTTCATCTACAGCATCGCCCGCGAGCGGTTCAGCCACAGGACAGCAAAGTTCTGCATCGGCCATGGCAGTTGATGAGGAACCCCAGCCTCCACAGCCTTTCGAGTACACCTCGTAATTCTGGTAATTTCTCATGTTAGTTTTCCTTGGAGCTCTGAAATTCTGGCTCTCCAGTTGGATGAAGGAAACCTCTAATGTGTTTGAGCAACCTCTTCTGCTATCTTGCATGGTTTTGGCTAAACAAGAGTTAGCCAGCACTTTGAGGCTTTACTGAGATTTTAAACTTCTATGTGGTCTCTGCTCATCATGTTCTGTCCGTAAACTTTTTTATTTCAATTATATATTTTTCTATGTTTTGAGGGGCTGGGGAAGGATAATGCGGCAGCTAGACTGCTTCAGGAAGATTTCAATATATAAATTCCCAATCAAGTATTTCTTTCTGCCAGAATCTGGCGCTGAACAAAGTCCAATTGTCTCCCATTATTCAGGACGAGTTACTGTGCCTTGTGTGTTTCCCCAGTCTTTGAAGTCAACTTGAGTTCATACAGTTTCTCCCATTTATTTACGAGTTTAAAATTAACTTAGACCATCGTTCCTATTTCCAATGCAAGTCATATTTGATCGCAGCATCTTTTTTTTTTTTTATAGTATTTGTTTTTTGAAAGAAATTTTCTAATTTTTCCTTTTCCCATTTTCAATGGAAATTGTATTTGTTCATAGAAACTTAAGTTTGGTACATCCACCTTGGTAGCTAAATTTTTTTTCTTCTCAGAACCAAGTTCAGGCTGTATTTCGTTATCGATTCTTGTGATTTGTAATGTTGCGTTTCCTTGGATCCAAAGCTCATCGAGAAGGGAGAAATATTCAGCATGCTGTTTGTAAAATGTTTTTTTATTATTGGAAATGTATTAGATAATATATATTTTAAAAATTTATTTTTGATACTATCATATAAATGAAAAACAAAAAACAAAAACTAAAAACTTGGTCTTTAAAATTGAGCAGCCTGTTTAATATTATGATAATGTTTGCTTTTTAAAAGTGTTTATCATGAAAATATATTGAAGTAATGTATTTTGATTTTTTTAAAATTATTTTTAATATTAGCATAGCAAAACAATAAAAAATTAATTTGAAGTATTTTTTTAAATATTTTTTAAAAGTATTTAAAATGAAAAAACAAATATACCCATCAAATATAAAATTCTAATTATCACCTGCAAAATTTAAAACTAGCTTAAACAATTTATTTTTAAAAACTAGCTTAAACAATTTATTTTTAAAAACTAGCTATACAATTTTTTTTTTCTCCAAGGGAGATTGTAAAATCAATCCAAGTTCAAGCGTTATAACTCACGGGATTTCATTAGAGCTTTGCATAAAATTTAAAATTGAGTTTATGTTTGCTCTAATCAAAATACTATTTCATGGATTTGGAAAATAATATTAAAAATATTTGTTTTTATGAAATGAAGATCTTGTCTTGCTCATTTAGTTGAACTTACCTTCAACTCTTCCCTCTCAATTACATAAAAACACAAGCACATTATAGATTGTGGGACTTGAACTTGGTATCTTCAACTCATTTATTATGCTTCATATATAATAATAAAATTTATATTATAGTACTAACAACCTAGTAGTTTGACTAGTGATCTTGATGCTGAAAAAAACAATATCAACAATTTTAAGTTAAAAGGTCAATGGAAAAGGGCTATATGAAAAGGTTGAGAAGATCTAAATGTACACACTTCTCACAATAAAATAAAAAAAGTATTCATCTAGATAATACGGGTTCTAGAATTCTCTAGAAAAGTTTTATCTCGATCCAATAATTAGATTAAAAGTAATGCTCATTATTATAAGAATGTTTTTTTTCTACTGAAATCTTTTGCAATCAATCTTTCTCTTATTGGAAAGAACTCATACCTGAGTTTAAATCATTCTTCTCTCAATTTCATGGATGTTCAATCAAGGTTGACTCTCATTGACCATTAAAATGTTGTATTCACAGAACTAATGGTACAAAACAAATTTGACATAAAAGCCCCTCCAGACCTTAAAATAGGCTTTTCTTTAGCTTTTTATATGATGTCAACTTATTTTTTAATTTATATCCAAACCAAAATCTCCAATCTAAGTATTGAATTCATAATATGACATGACATTATTGTCCTTGACAACAACTAGGTTTTTTTGGTAGCACATCTTTGAACTAAAACCAACTTCAAATTATTGAAACGTCAACTTTGAACACTTGATCATCATAAAAGAACAATAGGCTACTCCATTAATAATTTTTGGTTCAAGGTTCTTAGTACTTTAATATATACACTTCCTTTAGCTTTTTATATGATGTGTTCTCATTCTCCAATTCATATACAGACCAAAATCTATTGAATGGACATTGAATTTAGAATTTAACATGACATTATTACCTTTAACAATAACAATGATGTTTTTTTGGCAGAACATCTTTGATGAACACACCTTTTGATTGATTTTAAAATTCTTCAAATGCCAACTTTGAACACTTGATAGTTATTAGGCTGATCTATTGATTATTTTCTAGTGGAATTTTTTTTTTATTTCAATATCTTCAAAGTTAACTCTAAAAAACACACTCTTTTAAAGTATCAAGATATTCTTCACATTTATAAGAGAACTATATATATATAAAAAGTTTTAGGATTTCTACAACCTTAAAGCTCAATGATATCTTGAGCTTCTTCCTCATAAAATTTATTATGGTTGAATGTAATTCATAAGAGAATTATAATAACAACAAATTTCAGTTTTAATATCATATTTATTTGGGTCATCTCATTTACTTACACCTTTGAAATAAATTTTCATAATTAACAAAAGACTCATGATCACTCTCCTCAAGATCCTTTAGGTTTCTCTCTATCAATCAATAAGTTAATTTGCAACTTGCTTTATAATTCTCACTCCATTATTCAACGATTTAATTCTATAATATACTTTCATAGATTCTTAATTGTTAGTTCATTACTATTGCACTTTTGGACATCTTTTTCCTAAAGCAAAACGTTTTCATAACCTTCTATATGAACACGCCCTGATTTCCGACCTCTTCCTGGCATGATTATTCAAAAACATATAATAATAAATTTTAAGGGGGATTTGATACCAATTACATATCCAAACCTAAGGAATAAGAAATAAGAATCAAAGAACAAGAAAGCCAAAATTCTCAAAAGAACATCACATAGAAATCCTAATTTGCAATTTATTACTAAATAATTCTCTTTTAATAGCCTACCCTTAAAACAAAGATTACAATAACTTAAATATGCCTTAAATTTACTTTTGCAAAATATGAATAATCAAAATTCAAATCAAATAGGAGAATAAGATAAATCCAAAAACTAAGCTTAAATTCTAAAATTAACTAGAAAAATAAAAATAATAAATAACATCTTCTAAACCTAATTTGAAGGCTTTCCCAAACTCAGCTGGTTATAACTATTCATTTTATCACAAAACTAAGATTGTAGAATCTCTTAAAAAAATTAAATTTGATCAAATGATTAAATCAAAAGTCTTCCATCATAAAAGTAGCTTGGTATGACCTAGTCTCTTCTTAAGTTTGGACTTACATATGGTCGAAATACATACATACTAGGTTATTTATGTGGTTTAAATATAATAAATTCATATCCCTTTTACATTAGATATATTGGAGTAGATATATTGATGACTCGAAAACCTAGTAACTTGACTAGTTCTTTATCCCAACATGATTTAATAATATTGTGACATTGCACCTAAACATGCACAATTGATTCAATTTGAATTTTTTTAAAGAAATTTGAATTAAGTTTTAAGTGGATAACTTATCCTTAATTTCATAAATCATTTTGTTTCTTTATTCAACTTGAGATATATATGTAAACAGACGAGAGCTAGCTATAGAATTTAATGATCAGACTTCCAATTTAAAATTTAGAAAGAACATTAATCAATTTCATAAAACTTGCTTATAAGAGCATTAATTCAGAACCCACATCTTGGAGTTCTAATTTAGAAGCAAAAAGAAAAAGGAAGCTACAAATTGCATGGTATTACTCTCTTGAAAGTTATGAGTGTTACATCAAAATATTACTACCATGCATGCATGTCATGTGAAAGCTGCCAAGATTGAATTGGGTCGCAAATCAAGTCCATGATATCATCTACAAATTGCAAGATATCATCTAATTTTCAAAGTTCAAAGTTGAAATCACCGCATCTGCAACCTTCATCTTTAATTAGAGTCATGAAAAGAGTTGTAAAAGCAACGAAAAGAGCGTTGTTGGCCTGTGAAACACATAAATAAATTGCGGTGAAAGTGTGAGGTGTGCATTAATCCAGAAGGCTCCTCTCTCTTTCTTCAAGTCAAACCCACCTCTCACAGGCAATCTTCCATGGTGGTACCCCGTGCTTCTTCTTCTCTTCAAAATATCAGAATCCCACTTAAAATTCACCATTTTCTTATTATACTCTCACTGTACGTATGGTCTATCTCCAATCAGGTTATTGTGGCATCTTCTATTTCCAATCACTTCCATGCAACTTGTTTTCATGTTTTTCTGTGCTCTAACCAAACCCTAGTGTTATTACACAGCTAGCTCCACGCGCACACATGCACATATATTACTAGCTAGCTATGTTTCTGCAATATTTACCTGCTGTTAATTTGATGGAGTCGTCTTTTTTCTTTTTTTCAGGTGGACCAAGTTGAAGAAACTCGATCGACTAGCTAGCTAGGGCTAGCTTGTCCTTGCATGAGGGTTGTCGATTAAAGCACGAACATATATATAGCAATGGATAAAGAAGAGAACTACTCGGTAATCGTAGCTCTCATTAGAAGTATATTATTTTTATGTTTTTGTCGATAAATCAATTCACCACCATGTTATTTTGCTCTGAATTTGACTACTCGCAGGCGAGTTTTGCTGGGCTGGATTACTCTCTAGACCATCATCTTCTTCAACAACAGCACGAGCTCGTGAAGGAGCCGCGGATTGGTGAAGCTTCTGGTGATGGTGACAGCAACAATGGGATGGCTTATTACATGCTCAATAATCCTCGTCAAAATGAACCACAAATGTCATCTGGGTTTTGTACTTCAGCTTCTTTCGATAAGTTGAGCTTCGCTGATGTGATGCAATTTGCAGACTTCGGGCCTAAGCTGGCCTTAAACCAAACCAAGATATCTGAGGAGGAAGAAATTGGGATCGATCCAGTGAACTTCCTCAAGTTTCCAGTTTTGAACGACAAGATTGAGGAGCAATCTCTAATGGTCCCTCGACTGGGTGGTGAAGATGAAGAGAGGTTTGCAGGAGTGAGTAGTGATGAATACAGGGAAGGATTAATGGCGGGGGAGGATGAAGAGGCTAGGATTTCGGACAATAACTCGGTGCAACTTCAGTTTCTTGGAGATGAAGATCTTCAAAACAAGAACACTAAACCAGAATCGAAGACGAACAAGCGAAAAAGACCAAGAACTATCAGGACAAGTGAGGAAGTGGAGAGCCAGAGAATGACTCATATCGCAGTCGAAAGAAATCGAAGAAAGCAAATGAATGAACATCTTCGAGTCTTGAGGTCTTTCATGCCAGGATCATACGTACAAAGGGTATCAAATTTTAACTTCTGATCAATAAAAAAAAAATGAAAAGGCATCAGATTTTACGCGTTCCATTCAAGAAAAGAGAAAAAAAAACTGTTTTTCTCATTACCCAGATCTTGATTTGCTAGATCCATAACCAATAAATGGAAACCATCATGCTTTGAGGGAATTCTAAACAAGATCCTACTGGTTTCTGTGAATTTGCAGGGAGATCAAGCTTCCATAATTGGTGGAGCGATAGAGTTCGTTAAAGAATTGGAGCAGCTACTTCAATGCCTAGAATCCCAGAAGCAGCGAAGATTAATGGAAGACTCCTCTCTTGCAATCCAACAATCTCATCCACCATTCTTTCCTCCCATGCCTCTACCAAATGATCAAATGAAGCTTGTGGATTTCGAGGCTGATGAACTCCGAGAAGAAACCGCTGAGAACAAGTCTTGTTTGGCTGACGTTGAAGTGAAGCTTTTAGGGTTTGACGCGATGATCAAGATCCTCTCAAGGAGAAGGCCAGGCCAGCTGATTAAAACCATTGCAGCGCTGGAAGATTTGCAGCTTAATATACATCACACCAACATTACCACCATTGAACAAACTGTTCTCTATTCCTTTAACGTCAAGGTATTGTTAGATCAGCTGCTGTTAATTTGTTCATCATTTAACAGCCTTATTTTTTTTAAATGAATCAATCTTGAATATACAGTAACTTTCTTCTTCTTTTTTTCAGATTGAAAGTGATTCTAGGTTCACAGCAGAAGACATAGCAAGCTCAGTTCAGCAGGTTTTCACTTTCATCCATGCAAACAGCAGCATGTGATCATCCAAATCTAAGATGGACAGAAAAGATGTTCTCAGTTTAGATCATTATCTTTTTTTCGCTACTTTCTTTTTTCTTTTCCCATTGGATTTCCTATGTTTATTGTAGAAAAAAACACTGTTTACTGATCTAGCATGCAACTATGTATCGAATAGTTGTGGTGGCAATGGTGGGGGATGAATTCCTAATCATGCATTTTCCTCTTAATTTGTTGCATGGATCAATATTATTGGAGACTACGCTAGATAACAATAATCAAACATTCCAAGTGTTCTTGAAATAGTTATTCGTACAGATTTATTAAATAAATTCTTAATTTTAAAAGGTTAGAGGAAGACTATGCTAGATTGCATGTTTGGTTGTGTCATTGAGGTTGTTTTTGAAAGTGTTTTTATTTAGAAATACATTAAAATAATTTTTTTTTTTTTACAAATTATTTTTGACATCAGCACATCAAAATAATTTAAAAACACCAAAAACAATTAATTTAAAGTAAAAAGTAAAAAATTAAAAATTATCATTTTTTTTCAAAAGTGTTTTCCAAATGCATTCGGAAACACCCATTTAGATATTTATTATACACACATAGTACTAGTACTTAAATGATAAAAATATATATATATAAAGGTTTGTTGGATTTTTTTTCCAAGTTCTTGTCATCTCTTTTTTTCTCTCCTCTCGAACAGTTCTCTCTTTTATCCTATTCTATTATGGTAAAAGAGCTTATGTTCAAAACTTTTGAACCATTAATTTTTGCATCAAAACAAAGCTGATTTGCAGTAGTAATCTTTATTTATGTTCTCTTCATCTTTTCCTGTATTTTGAGCTTATTATATAATTATAATTGTGATCATAAAAGGGTTTAACCATCTCCCTCTTCATATATCAGTAACCTCCCCTAATATTTTAATGGTGATCGGTTTAACCATCGTGTAAGAGGTTATCAATAACATAGTCGTGGTCTAACTCAAATTACTTATTTTAGATTGTGATAACCTTGGAATCAAATCCAAGTCATCACCATATTGATGGTGCTAATTATATGGTAATTGGGGATCACTTGGCCACCTCCTTCCCTTTCTGAATTCATCGTGCCATTTTCCCTCACACTTATGAGAGGAAAAACTATTGAACTTTGTCATTGGTATTGTTGAAATCATATATCAGCTCCAACTATACCTTTCAAATCTATGTTTTAAATAATATTTTAGTTGTCTTAACTATACTTTTTTAAAGTTTTTGGATGTTTATGTTTGTCATATATTTGATCATATAATCATCATAAGATGATTTTTTGCTTTTCATCATGTGTTTTTTCTAGGTTAAATCTCACTCAATATTGGTCAACGGTGTATATAGACATTTATTATCATCATATCTACATTGTTTGTCATTGTACTTTTCATAATCATCCTTTCCATTTTTCAATTCTTTTAATTAAGATAATTTCTTCCCCAATTAATCTTCTTTAAAGTCAACCTTTACTTTTAATAATTAGGTCATCTTACCCTTATACAGAATCTTTTCTAATCTTTATTCTTAATCCATATCATGTCTTCTTGTTTTATAACAAAAACTAACATGTTCTAAGTCCTATTTCTCTTTCCTTTTGATCTCCCAAGTCCTCTTCAATCTAATCTTGTCATGTTACATTTGCTCACCCTGTCCTCTTCGCTCTTTTCTACCACTTCTAGCTTATATTTTCTTTTTCATCTCAAATTTACTATCACACTATCTCTTTCTCTTTCCATATCTTATCCCACCACAATATCTTTTTCTCCTTCTATATCTCATCTTAGTGTCTAAAATCAACATCATATGATATTATGACCTTATTCTGCTCATTGTTTTATAGCACTACTAACATCCCCCTCTTAAGTTATCCCCAAATCATCATCTTTTACTAAAGCCAAATCATATCCTAAGTGGAAATCTACTACTATAATTATTGGTACCACATGATCTGAATATGAATATGAATATGAATATGATGGGTTATAAATATGCAAAGAAGATTAAATATAGTGTAAATGGGACTCTTGAGGTATATAAAACATGTTTGATGAAAAAAGTATATCATCAACAAAAGGTTGATTCTTAATAAACATTTAATTTAATGGTGAAACCTTTCACTATTCAAATAATGCTAAGTATTGGTGTTACTCAAGATTTGTCAACTTGTTAGCTTGATGTATATAATATTTTTCTTAATGTATTTTAGAATATGAATGTGTTTATGGATCAACCTTCTAATTGTGTTAATCCTCAATTCCCAAGCCATGTTTACAAACTAAAACATTCTCTTTATGGTTTAAAATAAGTACTTTGTACATGGTTTAACTAGCTTAGTCAATTTTTAGTTTCTTCAGGATCTATAACTTTAAATTTGATATATCCTTATTCATTCGTCATCATGTTGAGGCTATAATAATTTTATTAATTTATGTTGATAACATTTTATTAACTAGTAATAATTTTGTTTTTTTCAACATCTTATTACTCGTTTGGGGTCCTAGACATGTCATTATTAACCTTGCTCCATTTCACTATTTTCTTGGCATCAAGCTTTCTTCCACTAAATACTTTTTTCATAAAAACAATACATTTAAAAAAAAATCAGAATGCCCAAGTGTAAACTTGTTTATGCTTTTATTGCCTTATTCTTTTGATTGTTATTTTAGCAACAATTTGTTTTTTTTAATTCTATCCCTTTATTTTTTGTTGGTAAGGAATTGAAAATTAATTTTGATTTTCTATACATGGGTTTATCCTAGTTGACATGGGTCATAGTTTTGTCAAGTTCACCTAAGTTTACTTCAGTCATTTTTATGTTCCTTTTCTTGATTATTATATGTATTTCAATTTCATCATTCTATTTTTTTTTTTGTTTTTTAAATTGGCTTTGTAGTTTTCTCAGTTTGCTGAAAACAAATATGTTTTATAAAAAATAAGTTAATAAGAAAATAGGATTTTTTTTCTCCAAAAATATTTTTTTTCATGCTATTTCAATTTTCAAGATTCTTGGAAATACTTGAATTATCTTGAATTTTTACTAAAAAAAACAACATTGATAATAAAAATAATATTTTTCATAAAAGAATTGCATAAATAAGGAATGGAGGCTTTAATATAAAAAATGTATTTTCTTTTTCAGAATAAATGTTTTTATTTATTTTAATCACTATATGATTAAATAAAAAATAACTTTGAAAGCTACCGTGATATCGGGCTGCCATAGAAGCTACTTGATCCTATAACACGATTATATTGAAAACATGGGAAAGTGAAAACATGAAGAACAATAGATTAGTAACTAGAACTGAATTAAATAATTCTCTCTATCATTTTTAATAATAAAAAAAACTAAAAATCAGAAACAAATCTACAGACATTTAGGTTGTGAAAGTCTGGTGTGTTTTTCATAGTAGCTATACATCTGACTTGCGCAAAGAGTAATTTAGTTTTTCTCTTACTGTAAACTCATCAGCACTAAATCTAATTACTTTTTAATTATTGAATTCTTCTCTATAAAGAAGAAGTATCCCACGATTCTTAAATATAATTACTTATTACTTATTACTTATTAATCACTTCTTAATTATTAATTCTTCTTAATTTTCTCAACATTAAGATAAGAAGAAAAAAAATTAAAAAAAACAAAAATATTGTACCTCATCATGGTTCAAAAATTGAAGCGAGCAAACAACACAAATATATTTTTGTGCTGGACTTGATTTTCCATATTTCCCATTTGCATGTCAATGTACAAACACTTTTGGAGAACCCATGAATAGTCATTCATGTCAGAAGCCATCATACATGTATGTATACCAGATGGCACATACGATTCACTGCATGCTAGCTAAAATGATGGAGCATATATATATATATATATATATATATATATAGTGACCATACCCATCGGACAATAAGTTGTTGCCATGGATGTTCACTTGGAATTTTCTTATATATATATATGAGGAAGGTCTTGCTTCCAAGTTAGAAAGGAAATGTTTGCATACGATAAGGAAATATGATGTTACTCAACATATATTTTGCACTAAACGGTAAAAAGTTCATACAAAAATTCAAAAATATAAAGAAAAAGACAATTTTAAAAGTTATGGTCGAAGTGAGGGAGGGAGGGGGATTGGAGATTGTGAAGAACACTTGGTGAAACTAGGATTGGAACTAGAACTTTTTCTCATTCATGGACGAATCTAATGAAAATGGTCTCCACAAAGTTTGAAAATAAAAATGGAAATAAAAATTTATTTTCTATTTCTTATAAAATTGGTAATGCAAGTTTTAATTAGTGTTCTGTTAAGATATATTCATGAAACTTTTCACCTTGATCCTTTAATTAAAATTGGTATTATTATTCAACTTGTTAATTGTTCTTTTGTTTATACTATTAGTGTGATTGCGAATGTGTTAGTGCAAGCTAGTTGATTTTTATATTATATGTTTGGATAATATATATTCTTTTAAGCAATAAATGTTTGATTTAAAATAAATTGAATATGATGATAAGCTAGATTTTAGATTCAACTAGTAAAAGAAAAGTTAGTTGTAGATAATGATTTAGTTTATTCAGTTATGACATTGCAAGTTTTGCAAACCACGTCATATAAGTATAATAAAATATAAAAAAATAGTTGAGAACCAAATTATTGATCATTTAAGTAGACTGCCATGCAAGAATGATGATGATGTCAGACCTATAATAGAATATTTACCTAATGAGATGTCAGACCTATAATAGAATATTTACCTAATGAGATGTTGTTTTCTTTGTATGGATCTTATCCATATTATGTAGATTCAATTAACTTTTTAGTTGCTAAAGAATTGTTAGGAATGTTCTCTAAGGCAAAGTATTATGTTTAGGATGAGTCTTATTTGTGGAAGTTTTGTTTTCATCATATTAAATGTGTGTGCCTAATAATGAATTTCATTTTATTCTTACCTTTTTCCATCTTTATACTTGTGATAAATATTTTAGCGTAAAAAAGGTATTAAAATATGGTTTTTATTGGCTTTTTTTTTGTATAAAAATAGATAAAACTTTTGTAAGACATGTGTTTTTATTAAATATAATATTTCTCATCTTGATCTAAATGCCTTTAACTTTTATACTAGTAAGCAAAAATAATAATAATTTTAGGGTATTTATTTCATGGGGTTTTTCCCATACTCTTTTAGTAATGTTTATGTATTGTTTGTTTTTTATTATATATCTAAATGGAATGAAGCTAAAGATATATGGTTATTGTAGATTTTATCAAAATTCATATCTTTGACAAGTTTGGAATTATCAAAGCAATCATTAGTAATGTGGATGCACTTCTATAATCATTGAATCAAGGTTTTGCTTTACAAGTACCATGTTACTCACTATATTTTCACTTTGTTTCATCCTTAAACAAGTAGTCAAGCTAAAGTTGAGATTTATAATTCAACAACCTATAGAAGTAGTCCTAATAAGAAAATAGAGCTTTAAAGTAAAGACAAGTTAAGGAGAAGATGTCTTAATGGTATATAATAGAGATCATGAGTCTATGTGTAACTTCTATGCTACTTATACCTAAAAAGAATAGAACTTGGAGAATGTGTTTTGATTGTCGCAATATCAATAATTTTATGGTATAATATAGACATCTATTTTCTATGCATGATGATATGTGAGATGAGTTTCATGGTTCATATGTTTTATTAAGATTGATTTAAGAATTAGATGCTATCATGTTAGAATAAAAGAAGAAGATTAATGAAAATTGATTTTAAGACTAAGCATGATTTGTGTGAATCATTAGACATGTTATTTGATCTTATTAATGCACCAAACACATTTTTGAGACTGGTGAATCATGCTTTACAAACATTTATAAGTAGTTTTGTTGTTGTTTATTTTGATGATATTTTAGTACATGGTAAAAGTATGAGCATATTGAACATTTATTTTATATGTTTAATGCTTCAAGAAATGAAAAACTATATGTTGATTTTATGAAAGTTTAATTTTTGAATGGAAAAGGTTAATTTTCTTAGATATAGTTTTTATGTAAAAGGTATAAAGATGGATGAGAAAAAAATTATTGTTATCCAAGAATGGTCCACACGTTAATTACCGACATAAAAAAATGTTCATGGTTTGGCTAGTTTTTATAAGATATTCAAGTTGCATCCTAAAAGAGATGGTCCATTCCAAGTTCTTGAACAAATTAATATCAGTGCATATAAAATGGATCTTCCATATAAGTATAACATTAATGTTATTTTTAATAATTGTAATCTTTCTTCGTTTGATGTAGATTACAATTTGAGGTCAAATCTTTTTGAGAATAGAGGGAATGAAAAGAATCAACAACAATCACCAAATGATATATTAGATATGTGTAATTACACCAATTATAAGGTAAAAAAAATAAAAAATAAAAAGTCATTCAATAACTTAATTCAAGGTATTTGAGTGAACTAAAATATCAAGATTACAACAAGGGTTGATTAAGCTTTAATTAATATAATTCATGCAAAAAAATGAGTTGGTTATTAGGGTAAGGCATGTAAATTAAATTTATTTCCCTAATATAGAGTTTTGTATTAATGAGCATAACTTTCGATCCAACTATTAGGTCAAGCTAAAATCTTTCTCAAATTTTTAAATGAAATTTCATAACAATGATTCATTAAGAAGGATTTGGGATAAAACCAAGAAATTACTATTCAGGCATTGCAACATATTCCTAGTTGATTTGTTATTCTTTTTCTATTTTACTTAGAGCTCTTTTGTTATTTTTTCAACTTTTTTAGGATATTTTATCTAGTATAAATTTGATCATTTAGCTTGTATTTAGGTTAAAGAAATGGATAAATTATTCAAAAATAAAGCTTGTGTGAGAGAGTTTTCTTTTACTTTGAGTTGTTTATGGGACTTTAAAAACTTATCAAAGATTATTTATGCCTACACCTTCCATTCTTGTTTTGTTATAATAAATGAATCAAGGTTTTCATCGAAGAACTATGGTTATTTAGTTCAAATATGAATATGTTGGGTTCTTTTCAACTGGATCTTAGATTTTTGGGGTTGTTTTCAATCTTAAATATGATTTCTAGAACTCTTACCCTCAAAGTTTTTATTTTTTAAGTCTCCAGAATAATCCTAAAATTAGTATAAATATGTATCATGAAATAATTCTAATCTAAATCTAAATTCATAGAATTTCCTCATGTAAGAGTAACATATTATTAGTGAGATGAGTTCCACCATGCTTCACTTCCTACTTCCTCTTCTCTAATTTTTTTTTCTTAAAAATATATTTTCTCATAATTTCAATTGCAACTACAAACATTTCCAGATTCTTGCTAATGAATATGAGGTAGTTGAAATTTTATAATTATTTAAGATTTGTTTGATGTATATTACAGTTTATATATGATGATTTTTTTCATTATATTTGCAAACAAAACAATTCTTATACATTTACTTTGACTGTTATTGCTCGTTATTTTAATGAAAATATAAAAGAAATATCAATTAATAAGTTTTGCCAAAGTAGTGGGGTTTTATACCAAAACCATCCTCTATATTCTTGGTGTTAACCTATTTATTAAAGAGAAAAAGGCTATTATTTTGGTTACTTTCTTTAAGTTGTAAGAACCCAAAAAAAAAATTACAGGGGAAAAAATGCTTTAGGATAATTGAAAGTTTGTATTAATCATAAATAACAAATTAAACTAATAATTAAAGAAAATAACATGCAAGCAATAAACAAATAAGAGGGAAAAAAAAAGCTTGATTACTCAACTAAGTTTAGTCTGTGACTAAATATGAATATAATTGAAACAACTGAATTCTCAATTTGAATATTCGAATTCTTCTCCAATTCCTCTACATTAAGAAATTCAAAATTTAAACTCCATGAAACTTTTTATTATTATTGGAATTAGATTATTTTAAAATAATATTTTAAGAAGAGTAAATATAAATTAAATGGGAGTCTCTAGGAATTCAAATGAGTTTATAAACTGAGAGAGTTGATAATTGAAAAGTGAGATCAAAAGAATTATAAATATTAATGACAATGTGATATTAATAGGTAATAAATATTATTTTTGGTTTTAAATAGAAGAGTTATATTCATCATGAAAGTGATTTATAAAAATTTTAAGGACATAAATAAATTTCAGATCGGGTTCGGATCAAATCAAGTTAAACAGTATCAATAACTTATTTGGAATCCGACTATGTCCTCTCAGAGTAAAGCTAAAAAATCAATAAAAAATTATACCTATTATATTTATCAAGTTCAAGTGAAATTGATATTGTTAATGAAGCTAGTGAGGATAAGTTGATAATGATTAAAAATATTAGAAGATATCATGATTAAATTATTATATATAAAATATTTATTAAGAATTACACTAATACTAAAAAACACATAAAAAAATTAGAATAAAATTATTTTACACAAAACCTACATTAAAATAACTACAAAGCCAATTTAAAAACAAATTGTGCTTCCCATCATTATTCATCATGGATTATCCTCCATATTGTATAGCTCTAAGCCCAAACCCAAAAAACCCAACTCTCCGCAGCCCATAAAAAGCAACCCCATATATTAAAATCCGAAACCCTAAAGCCTCTGTCTTTATTTTCTATTTTCACTTCCCTCATAGCAGCCGCTTAGCCAGAGAAAGCAGAGGCACAGCTACAATGGTGTCTGGGTCAGGGATCTGTGTTAAAAGGATTGTTGTTGATGCAAGGCATCATATGCTAGGCAGGCTTGCATCAATAATAGCTAAAGAATTACTAAATGGACAAAGAGTTGTTGTTGTTAGGTGTGAAGAGATTTGCATCTCTGGTGGGTTAGTGAGACAGAAAATGAAGTACTTGAGGTTCTTGAGGAAACGAATGAACACTAAGCCTTCCCATGGTCCTATTCACTTCAGGGCTCCTTCGAAGATTCTCTGGCGTACCATTAGAGGGTGAGTTTTTATTTAATAAAGTTTGAGTCTTTATGATTTGGGTTTGCGTTTTGTTGTTCAGAAAGTTGATTTTTTTTGGTTTGTTTTGTAATAGTAGGTGGGTTTTAGATAGTTAAGAGGATAACCCATGTTTTGATTTGTGAAATGGCAGCATCTTTAGAGATGCATTATTGAGTTTAAAGATTTCTGATCCTTAATTTAGCTATTTTTGGAAATTTCCAAGCTTTATGATTCGTAGTATATCAGGGTTTATTGTTGTAGTTACACGTGCTGCTCAAGGTTTTCCTTTTGTAATTGAAAATCAACAGAAGATTCAGTTGTGTAGATGTAGGGAATGATATCTTTATGTGCAGTCGAGGAATAAGAACTGTAAGTTGAATACTGTAGTCAAAGTTTAATCTTTGTGTATGTTTTTAATGTTTGAAATGATGTCTTTGTGTTGTTGAGGTTGTGTGTATAGGGGAAATGCATCATGCGCAAGAATAATTTGGCTGTTGATAGATCTTTTTGTGCTTTGGTTCTATGCCTCTTTGAATTCCTGAATGGGTTTTGGGAGTCTAATATACAACTTTAGGGTCTCCAAGCAGTTTTCATTTTTTCTCTGTTCTAAATTATTTTTGGTTTGAAGGATGATTCCTCACAAGACCAAGCGTGGAGAGGCTGCTCTTGCACGTTTGAAGGTATTTGAGGGTGTTCCTCCTCCATTTGACAAGACAAAGAGGATGGTTATCCCTGATGCTCTCAAGTGAGTCTTTTTAGAAGGAATTTATGCATGAAATACATTTTATTGGGTTAATGCAGTTGAATGCTTATTCTTTCTATGTTTTTGATGAATCAGGGTTTTGAGGCTTCAGCCAGGACACAAGTATTGCTTGTTAGGTCAGCTTTCATCCGAGGTGGGATGGAACCACTATGATACCATCAAGGTAGAATTTTTGCTACCTGATTTCTTCCTTTTTCACGTTTGCTGCTGCCTGCTTGCAATAGTATTATCTATGTCTTAGTTGGATGTCACCTATTAAAAAAAACTCATCAGATTGTATTTAGTTAAGAATTAGAACCCCTTCCCCTGTTTTTCTTTTATGTTAAATTATGTAGTGCTGTGGTGGTGACAACTAATTGGCATTTATTTACTGGACAATTATTTCAATTTGCCACATTTGGTGTTTCTATTTGCATCGATAAAATGTTGTCTTACATATAGTTATTAGCTTCAAGAATGACAGGTATTGTATAACATGGCAGCATGATTTTACTGGCAATCATTTGCCATTGTCAAAACAAATCCCGATCGTTTAGCATTTTCTGAAACTTCTGTTACTGATCTGTTCATTCCTGCAGGAGCTGGAGAAGAAGAGAAAGGAAAGAGCTCAGTTGGTCTACGAGAGAAAGAAGCAGTTGGCAAAATTGAGGGTGAAGGCAGAGAAGACCGCAGAGGAGAAACTAGGTCCCCAGCAAGAAATCATTGCTCCACTCAAATATTGATTGAAGTTTGAAGAGAAGGTTGCTATTGAACTAGGAACTCTGATCTGAGAATACTGTTTTTGATTCTAAATCTGTTTCCTGTTTTGACAACTTCTGTTTTGAGTGAATTACTTTATGCTATTTTTATTATCAGTATTCGCGCAACTATTATTCTGCTTTTCAGTTTAGATATATAAAAGTCTGAACCTTTCCTTTATCACCATGCTGTTTTGCATATCCGAAAATCTTATTCTGGCAAATGTTTGCCTGTAAAATCATTTTCTGGAATTTTTTTCTAGCGGAGCATGGAAGAAGGGTTACCATGTAAAACTCAAATTGAATGGAGTTTTGCTCCTTTGAACTCAAATTGAAAGGTCATGATTAACCCCAGGGACTTAGGCAAAGTCTTGCTCATGGAGAAATCATGGGAAATGCTATCAATGCATAGAAATAATCTTTCATTCTTACTGATTGATATTTTAGACTGTCTTCACTTGTTATTTGCAACTTTTGTTTGTATTTGTATCAGGGTTACCAATCTTGTTTTGTTTCGGTCTAAATGTTTTGTTTTGTATCAGTAAAAAAAAGAAGATAAAATAGTGTTGTTTTTGTCCCGTTTAAATTCTAGTCTATTTCGGATTTTTTTGTCAAATACTGGCTGAAATGTTTCGGTCTGAATGTTAAATTGAGATGTAATTTTAAGAGGAGTCACTTTAATGAACTTGTCCGATTGATGATAATATTTTTGTAATATTATACATATTTATAATTTTGTTCAGAAAAATTATTTATTATATTGTTTTTAGATTAAATTGTACAATTTTAAAACAAAAAAAATTATTTGAACTAATTTTTTTTGAATTAATATTGTCAAAACATTTCAAAAACAAAATATTTTATTCCAATTAAAAAAATAAAACACTAACCAACAATCTTTGTATATCATATGAGGTTAGTCACGATTGTATGCCAATTAGTCAAATCCTTTTGCATTATATCTGTGGGAATGGAATTCGTGTCCATGATTTTGGTTCAGAATAATAATTCTTCAAACAAATGATTAAACATCATTTTCTTGTGGAAATCAAATCTTCAGTCTTCACGAGAAGGAAAATCTATGTTGCTAGCTGTAAGTTAGCTGATCGCTTTCAATTTGGGAAGGGGTCTCATGCAGGCCGTTACAAGGTTAGTAATTTGTTTTTTCAATTGGAATAGAATATTTCTGTTTTGACGCGATGTTTTGGGATTGTACTGTTTATATATATATATTCAAAAAAAAATTAGTTCAAATTCAAAAATAAAATTATTTAGAATTATACAATTTAATCTAAAAAAGGCACAAAAAATAATATTTCTGAATAAAATTATGAGTATGTATAATATTACAAGAATGTCATCATCAATGTTGCAAGGTCATTACATTTTTGATTGCTCTGAAATTTTAACATAATTTATATAAATATGTCAAGAGACTCCTAACATTTCATCTCAATCTATCTGTCTAATTAAGAGATATGATTATTATTATAAAATTATTTATTATTTAAAAAAAACACTATTTGACCGAAACAAAACGGGCAGAACGAAACCGGAATGTTTTGGCCGGTATTTAGCCGAAAAATACGGAATGGAACAGGGTTTAAACCAAGATGAAAACAACAACTTTTTTTTTTTTAACTGGTACAAAATATTTCAACCGTTTCGGCTAAAATAAAACAAAACTGACAACCCAGCCGGTAGGGTTTTTCTCTGTTTCTAAACCTTTCCTTGTTGCGTTAAACATATGATGGAGCATGTTGAGCATGTTTCCAAAACAAGTTCCACGATTTTTTAAGTTCTTTACTGCCTCACCATTCCAGCATCGACTCTGCTCATCGTTTTCACCTTAAATGATTTCAAATTTCTCTCTGGACAACCAAGATTTTAGCCCCGCCACACTCCAAACGATCATGGAAAAACAAGAGTTTCGAGTTCGATGATGTTGTAGTCATTTTCTTCTGAAATGCCGAGGAGAAGAAAGGTCAAAGGGAGCTGAAGAGTATCAATCAGAATGAATAGAAAAGGAAATAAAAAGTTTTTGCTGTATGAATAATCTTTAAGGATCAATCAATTGATTCTAATTCCATAAAAAACTCTTGGCTTTCCCTTTTCCCCTCCAAAATCTTTAAAACTGTGATCGCTTCTCATTTAAGAGTTGCTAACTATGTATGTTACAACTTGCAATTCTATTTCCACTACACAACTTTTTCTCTGTTCTGTCATTTTTCAACCCAAGTTTTCCCATCCCTCTTCTCCATCAAGATGTTTCTTCCATGGTGTTCATGTTTATATTTTGCTCTCTTGCTCTGCAGTTTTCAATTAGGACTAGCCAATAACAACTTACAAAAATATGGCAAGGGGTATGATCCTTACAGAAAAACACTGCCAAACAGATCACTCCTGGTTGACAAGTCAGGCCATGGGAATTTTTCTAGTATACAATCTGCCATTGATTCAATTCCATCAGAAAATAAGAACTGGGTTTGTATCCACATAAGGGCTGGAACATATAGGGAGAAGGTTAAGATCCCTTACAACAAACCATATATCATTCTCAAAGGAGAGGGGAAAAGAAGGACAAAGATTGTCTGGGATGATCATTTTTCAACAGCACAGAGCCCCACTTTTGCTTCTTTAGCAGATAATATTGTGGTCAGAAGCATTGCCTTTTGTGGTAAGTGATCGTTGATCTTGTGCATTGTTTTTTCTTTTTGGATTCGAGAAACCCCATCACTGGAAAGCATTTTTTGTGGGTTCAGGCAAACAAGTAAAACCCCGATTATCCCAAGCTCTTACAAGAAGTGCACACCCTGACTTGAACTCAAAACCTGCCGTACATATCTCGAGCCTTTTGTCATCACGCCATTGTTGTTGTGTTTATGAAAAATGGAGGAATTTGGTATAAAACATAAAAATAGGGTATAACAGTATACCCTATAAATTCAGTGAAAAGCGTTGGGGAAATTTTGCTTTCGTTCTCCTAAAGTTTTCTAAACTTTTGATGTTCATTTGTTTCATTTATTGATTATTTGTCTTTGGCAGAACTCCTATAACTTTTCCACATAATAACAGCCCAAGATTGCCAGCAGTAGCTGCCATGATAACCGGGGACAGGACAGCTTTTTACAAATGTGGGTTTGCTGGGGTGCAAGACACCTTGTGGGATGAGGCAGGCAGGCATTACTTCAAGCGCTGCACCATTCAGGGTGCTGTTGACTTCATCTTTGGAAGTGGCCAATCTATTTATGAGGTATAACTTTACTTCAACAATATAAAGGATTCTTTTTAACTATATATATATATATAGATAGATAGATAGATAGATAATTACTGTATCCTTTCTTTATTTTGTAGGGTTGCTCCATACAAGTACTTGAAGGAGGGTTTATCACAGCACAAGGAAGAACGAATCCAAATGATGCAAATGGGTTTGTGTTCAAGGGGTGCAATGTGTTTGGAAATTCTCCAGTTTACTTGGGAAGGCCATGGAGAGGTTATTCTAGGGTGTTATTTTACAAGTCAAACTTCTCAAATATTGTGGATCCCAAAGGATGGAATGCTTGGGACTTTGTTGGCCATGAGTAAGCTTTCTATTCTCACAAATCATACTTAAGACAGTTTGATTACTGTAATTGTTAAGAAAATGTGTTTATTAATGCTTTGTGTTCACATAATTTGCAGGAACCATATAGCATTTGCTGAGTATGGCAACTTTGGGCCAGGAGCTGACACTTCAAGGAGGGTCAGCTGGGCAAATAAGCTGAGCCCTCAAACATTGGAAGAATTAACCAGCATGTCTTTCATTAATGCTGAAAAATGGATCCAAAAACAACCTGTTTAGATCCAAAAAGAACTTTTTCAGGAAAATTATATGCTTATTTTCCATTTTCCATGAATGAAGCATGCTCTTTTCATCAAAAATGTTGAAGCAGTGGAGTGCACAGAGTCATAAAAATCCTTGGCCTCCAGAAACATGCAACCTCAAGAAAAACTGCACCAGAAGATTGAAGTTGAAGATCCAAGATTTTACCTTTTTCATTATAAACAAATTGATGCTTAATCTGCATATGAGTAAGTCAATAGGGTTGTATATTCTTTCAGTTTCAATCAACATTATGTAGTCCAGGATGCCTTTCGCACAAGTTCCTGATCCACCACTGATGTACATTATCAGACAGCAAAATCAAATTCTGGATAACTCATTTGCCATGCTGATCCAGAGCATCAATTGTAGCTGGAAAATGGGATAAACCATTGAATTTCAGCTATGATTGCTAGATCAGACTCGTAATTTCACATGGAAAGCTATAATTCATACAAACAGAGAAAAATTCCATCAGGGTTTATGTCATACAATTCAGTTTGCTGTAACCAGAAGGTAAAGAATAGAGCTAGTTCAAGTAAATTTATAGAATCTAAAACTATGTTTGGAAACCAAATGCACTAGCTTATCTCAAACAACTTGGCTTGATTCTTTTATTTGGGTGCATCAAAAAGTATATATATATACCGGCAATTCCAAAATAAATCTGAGATTCATTTCAGCAGACAGTTTTTATTCATCATGCTTTTAAATCTTTATTTCATGGAGGATAAGGAGCCAAACCCAGTTCAAAAACTCAAACTTCAATACAAAAAGTGTTATCACCAGTAAAAAGATTACAACTTATTGCAATGTCTGATAATATATATATATTTTGATAACGGGTGTCCAGGCCAGCTTACACGCACCACAACTAATCCCTGGACTCATTGAACATCCTGCAAACCCAGTGAGCATGTAAGGCACCGCGGGGGTGACAGGTGTGCATGGTAGAACTTGAGCCCTGGTGCAGAGGAAGGAAACAAGTCCCTTCACCCGCTAGGTCAAAACCCCACTTGCCAATGTCTGATAATATTAATATGCTGTAAAGCTAGTTTGCTAGAGTTAACTAGAGTTGAATGCGTGTTAAGTTGTAGGACAGCAGCCAAAAAGTGAGACAAAAATAGAGAAAAACGGTAGCAACAGACTGTGTAAACTCTCTCCATTGTAACCCGTTCCATAGAGAATATTTCATTGCACTACTCAAAGATTTGAAAGAAAAGAGAAGTAAACCAAACATGGAAGACTTTGCAAAGTGAATATGAAGGTGATGGGAAGGTAATAGCTATTAAATCACAAAGTTTTACAGAATATGAAAATTTGGGAAAATAAATTTATTGATGAGGTTAACCTTATAGAGAAGTTACAGAAGAAACAAAAGATTTGTCTAGATTGAGTGTTCATGAGTTGGTAGGTTTTTTGAGGTCTTATAAGAAGAGATTGGTGAAGCAGAATGAAAACTCAATGGAGAGTGATTTTCAATCAAAGTACTCTTGATAAATAAAGCCAATAAAAAGGATCTACATATAGAAGCGGTTTGGGATGGCGTTTGAAACGCTGTTTCCTCTTTTTCTTTTTCTTTTTATTTTAAATAATTTTTTTCTGATATTTTTAAATCATTTTGATGTTTCGATGTCAAAAATAATTTTTAAAAAATAAAAAATATTATTTTGATGTATTTTTAAATAAAAAACACTTTCAAAAACAACCGCAACCGCCCTCCCAAACAGGCCCATAATGTGAGAATGGATATTGAATCCTTTAGAAGTGGAGGATATATAAATTAAGAGTTAAGAAAACAACTCAAGTTAATCTACAAATAAAAAAATGAATAATCAAAATTGGGGTACGTGAAGTACAATAAATCTTATATCAATCACTTCAGTATGATAGCAAGCAATTTGAGTAGCACTCATCATCATTGTTGGGCCATTGAAGAGTTGCTCATGCAATTATAGCCCAGATCAAAGCCCATATATGTTGGACAAACTACGAGTGGGCTTCTGTGCTATGTTTGGATGCTGGGCAATGGCATCGTAGCCCAATCACTAATTTGCTGTTAACTTTTTGGGTTCTTTCAACAAAACCCGGTCGTGCGATGAAACTTTATGATTTATATATTTTAGTTACATCAAAAATATAAATTAAATTAACAATTATTGGTCATATAAAATTTAAATCTACAAGCATAATTTAAATAATAATTCAATTATCAGTTAAATGTAGAAATTAGGGAAAAATAAAGAGTCATAACGGCATTCAATAAAAAAAAAAAATTGCTATTACAAGAACATTTTTTTGTAATTTTACTTCTTTTTTTACAAAGTACAATAATTACATCTAATCTTTTTTCCAAATTTCAATTCCTTACACAAAACCAAATTCTAAATTCAAAGATAACATCTTTTTCCACCCCCACCACTAAATCTATGTTTAGAAGTGTAATTGAAATTGTTTTTTAAAATGTTTTTTTGTTTAAAAATATATTAAAATAATATTTTTTATTTATTTTTTAAAAATTATTTTTTTTATCAACACATGAAAACGATCTACAAACACAAAAAAAAATTAAAAGGTAAAAAAATAATTAAAAACACTTTTAAAATACAATATCAAATTCAACTAAACAATCTAATCCTCTATTGAGACTTCAATCCCAATCCACGCTTTCCATTCACATGAATGAATGTTTTGGAAGCATTTAAAAAGTGATTTTCAAAAAAAAAAAATTGCTTTTAGTTAAAAATATTTTATTATTTTTATGTATTGATATCAAAATAATTTAAAAAAAATATTATTTTAATATATATTTAAATAAAAAATATTTTAAAAAACAACCACACGATCGTAGACACTATCGTAGAAGAGGAATCTTGGAAATTTCCTTCGGCCTAATTCCCTAATCATTTGCCTCCTTCACTTATAACTCACAGTCCATGACACTAGCTCATTATCATTTAACTCATACCAATTGTTGTTGTCGTCATCCTTCTTCTTTTCATAGTCAACACCTCAATCTTATTACCATACTGAATTCTATTTTTTATATATATACTTTAATATTTAATTGGTTTAAAATGGAGAATATTTATTAAGTTTAGCTCTAGAGTTTCATGAGTTGCAAGTTTAGGAGATTAACCTATGTTTAGGAAATTTGTCTGGGTTTACTTGGTTTTTTCTTGTTTTTTAAATTCATATTTTTTCAGTTTTATCTTTTATCATTTGTTTTTGAATTAGATTAAATTAATTGGTTAAATATAAATATTGACAACCATACTTTATTGTTAATTATTGCTAATTTTTTTGTTTTAACATGACATACATGCTCCATACTTTAATATTAAATCATAGTATTATTTATGAAAGAATATTAATTATATTGAGAAATTAGTTACTAAAAAGTTAAGTCAAATCACTAATGAGTTTTCTAATATTTAGAGGATCATGACATGTTATTAGATAATGCACCTAATCTTCAAGTATAAATTAATCAATTATTGAATAGGAAATAAATTAAATTATTTAATTATAATTTATATTTGGATCAATATATTATGAGCCTAATGAGTTACAAACATTAAGAATCATTACTCAAAAAATAAATTGGGATGATTTTAATTAAGTATGACTTGATTAAAATATATTTTAGAAATTAAGGACTACAATATAGTTAATACATGGAATATATTTTTATACCTAGAACATCAGGTAAGGACTTGATTGAGTTAATTTTTAAAATTGAACTAAATTAATATATGAATATTGTTTCATGGGCAAATTGATATTTTGTTAATTTATAGGGTTTTTTAGACTTTCCTATAAATAGTACGTTATGCCTTTTTTATTTTTTAAAAGTTGTTATTTGTTAGAAATAAAAACTATGTAAAGCACAAAATACAGTGCTAGCACTATAGCCATAACAATCCTTCTATTCTAAATAAATATTTAAGAGATCTCTTAGTAATGGTTCGTGTGGATTATCATTGAAGGTCAGAAAATTAGACTACTTATGATTTGCGACAACTCAAACTTTAAGTAGTTATTCAAAGTCGAAAGAGATTGGACTTTCAAGTAATAAATTTATAAAATAACTATATATTTGTTTAACAGGATTTCAAGAACTTCTGAATAATTTTATTTTATTATTTTCGTTGCATGTAGGATATCAAAAAACCTAATATAGGAACATCTTCCTAATAATTTGATTTTTGTCGAGAATTCTAATACATAATTTGATTAAAATTGTTATGTTCAGAGTTGGAGCCAATTAAGAAATTCGTATATCTCCATTTGCAACCACCGTTTTCCTTTTTTTCTTTTAAAAAAAGGGTTTCTTTGCAAGATGTATTTATAGGTATTGCTATTCCACAAGTTTCAAGGTCAATAATGTGAATGGTTATATATAAACTCGAATAATAATTAAAATTGGATAATTAAGTATTTTATATAAATCATTGGATAATTAAGTATTTTATATTGGCAAAACTTTTAAAAAAGAAATTATATTATACCTTATATCAGTACTAATTATTAAAAAAAAATTCCTATCCAGAAACGTTGGCCAAGCATGCTTAATAATTGCATTATTGAGTAGACTATTTTGATGGTCACAAAAAAATAAAATTAATTAAGTGTTTTTTATTTATTTATAAGCAACTATGCCATGTGGTACACCTGGACACTTGAGTGTTTATGAATATTCAAATGGGGATTGACAGATCATTGTGATAGATAATTCTTTTATTATAAAGTTTACCTCCAAACCTACCTTCTTATACTAGTTATTTGATCCATGCGAATAATTTTATTTCTCAATTAAAAACATAAGCTTTTTCTGTTTTTTATTGTAAAAAATCTCAATTAAAAATAAAAACAATATGTATACATTTAATTATCTTCTCTTTTAAAAAAAATCAAGATATAGATAGAAATAAAAATATATTTAGCATTGCTAACATGTTTTCTAAAATAAATAGATTTTAATCATGAATTCAAAAATAATTGCATACTGGATGATATTTTTATCTAATATTAAGATGGATATATATATATATATATATATATATATATATATATATATATATATTAAATTTACATGGGTAATCCGAGTTGACCTGTAAGATCAATAAGGATAACCTTGCAAAAAATAAATTGGAAAGCTTAATACCCAATTAATTCAACATTAAAGAGTAAACAAAGAGTGAGTTTTTTTTTTAAGGAGTTGACTTGGTCAAGAATATGAGTCCCGAATAACACGGGCTGACCCGAGTTAACCCAAGATTCTCTTAAAAAAATATATTTGAGTTTAATATCCTATATGAAAAGGTCAAGAGATAATCTATGTGGATGTACATTATACATGTTGTGAATAATAAAGTTTTAAAAATTATTTCAAAAGTTTTTTTATCACATGTTGAAAATATATTATCTTCTCTTTTTAAATTAAAATATTTAAACAAAAAAAAGTTTCATATCTCACTTTATTCTAGGATTATATATATATATATATATTATCACATGTTGAAAATATATTATCTTCTCTTTTAATTAACTGGAATTAACCCGCGCAGCCAATAACCCAAGCATTGTGCCATGCGAGACTTAATTACTTGGGTTTCTACAGCTACATTTAATTTTACTTAATTAACAGCTACACGAATTCATAATTTTCGAAACTATAGAATCGAATATTTGAAATCATATTCAGAAAGAATATAAAAATGCTACTATACAAAAGCTCACTAAATAATACTTTAATTATTAAAACCCATTTCTTTTTTCTTTAAAAAAGAAAGTTCAAATACTTTTGTATAAAAAGATGGAAGAAGTAAAAGAAATCAAGAAAGGGAAGCCTTACATCATCCAGGAGGTGATCCAGTTGTAAAAGTTTGAGACTAAAAAATTTATTATTTTTGTAGTCTCAGGTTTGTGATTACTAATATGTCGATCACTAGAGACTTACAAATGCGTACAAGCTGACATAGATATTTATAATAATAAAAAATAAAAATAAATAAAAAAAGAGGCTTAAATTGAAAGTCAACTTCAGAGACAGTGGTCTCATTTAATTCCCATAATTGATCCTAGACAGATATGCCAAAAACAAATATAGAATATCTTCCAATGTTGAATTAATTGAAGCCTCCATTATTGTAGCATAAAAAAAGTGATCATTGCATGCCATCGATGAGCTGACTTGAGCTTCTTTTTTTCACCCAACTTAAAAAAACTTCAGCTCTCATTGAAAAACCATCATAGTTAAGCTTCTTGATGATTACTTTGGCCTCCATAAACACATGCATGACGCATATATATATATATATATATATATATATATATATATATATATATATATCAACGGCATAAAAGAAAAGATCTTGAATGAATAATTGAAGATGGAATCGGTCATATTTGGTTAATATAATTATAATTATTAGGTTTAATGTACCTTCTTGACAAGAAGCTTCCTAGTTTTTGAAACACAACATGACAATTTTTATTTTTTATTTTTTTAGGATTAATATATTTATTATCATACAATTTGATATAAAAATATTATTGAATCACCTAACCCCCCCTAAACCTTAACCAAAATATTTATACTTGAATCATCTAGTAGGTGTTCAAGTGATAAAAAATTGGGACCAAGGATTTGCCTTCTCTACGGTTTTAATTTCGAGCCTTGTAGTTGCTAATATAATAATCACCGGAGACTTATATGATCGTTAATTTTAGAATCTATGTGATTGGTTAAAGTACACATAAACTAACCTGAACATCCACGTTAATAATATACACACACACTTGAATTGATATATTGATCATCAAAACAAGTTTAATGTCATCTATTTTATGACTCGGATAATCACAAAAAGAGTTCAACCACCAATTAATCTCAGGTTAAAGCAACAACTCAGGCAGAGCCTGTTTGAGAGTGTGGTTGTGGTTGCTTTTAAAAATATTTTTCGTTTAAAAATGCATTAAAATAATGTTTTTTTATTTTTTAAAAATTATTTTGACATCAACACATTAAAATGATCTAAAAATACCAAAAAAAATTAATTTAAAATAAAAATAAAAAAAATTAATTTTTAATTTTTTTCAAAAATACTTTTTAAACACACTTCCAAACACCTCAATACCCGCTTCTTCTATTTGGTTCAGCTTTTATTTAACTCGTCACTGTAACTTTCCCTCCCAGTCACATGAAAACGTAGCTAGGTTTTCAAAACTTGTAAGAATTTTCAGCAAAAAGTAAAAAAATTCAGCAAAAAATAAGAATTTTCAGCAATAAATGCAACAAGACTTAGGGCCGGTTTGGGAGAGCGGTTGCGGTAGCTTTTTAAAGTACTTTTCATGCCGAAATACATCAAAATGATATTTTTTTATTTTTTAAAAATCATTTTTGACATCAGCACATCAAAATAATCTAAAAATACCAAAACATATTCATTTAAAATGAATTTTTTTTTTAAATTTCAACAAAACAGCGGTTTGGCCGCGCTCTTGACAGTAGAGCTGTGTTGTTGTCATGTCCTTGTAACGCCTGCAGCGGGAAGAAGAGTCAACAGCACTGCAATGACCAAAACTAGAAAATTAGAAGACATTTTTTTTGTCTGAAACTTCGTTGTCAGATTGCATGTCTTGGTAGGTGGTATACACTTGCATGAGTTGTTTTGATGTTGAAAATAATAGGAGTAATAATTGAACGGCAACCACCACCACTCCTCCTTATTATAACTAAAAATATTTTAAAAAAAATGATTTTCTTATTTTAAATTACAAAAATTGGTGTTTTAAATTATTTTGATTTGCTAATATCAAAAATAAATTTTTAAAAAATAAAAACAACAATATTTTGATGGATTTCTGAATGAAAAACACGTTAAAAACTAATCACAACTACACTTTCAAATAAACAGGAACAAAGCCCGTTTGGCTCTGCGTTTCAACCGGCGTTTTGCCGCAATTTGAATTTTTTTTTTTCATTTTAAATGAATATGTTTTGGTGTGTTTAGATCATTTTGATGTGCTGATGTCAAAAATGATTTTTAAAAAATAAAAAAGATATCATTTTGATGTATTTCGGTATGAAAAACACTTTGAAAAACTACCGCAACCGCACTCCCAAACAGGCCTTAAGTGACTGTTTGGAAGTGTGATTGTGATTATTTTTTAAAGTATTTTTCGTTTAGAAATACATCAAAATAATATTTTATTATTTTTTAAAAATAATTTTTATCCGCACATGAAAATAATATAAAAATACTATTTTTTTAATTTAATAAAAAAAATATTTTTTAAAAAAAAGACTTTTAAAATCGAGTCACAAGCACTTGTAAATGGGTGGGGTCTGGAATGGCCGGCCTGGTTTTGTCGGTCTCCTACGCCTTTGGACTGGCCTTGTCCCTTCCATATCCACTCTACTCTACCTCTTGTGCTCTACAAAATAAGAGCAATCACATGGTGAAATTATTGGAAGTCTTATGTGTGCTCATAAATTTCTTTTATAAGTATGTTGTCGGTTGTTATAAGCATAGGGTTTGACATATCTTAATATAATCGAAAATATTTTTCGTTCAAAAATATATAAAAATAATATATTTTTTTTTAAATATTTTTGACTTTAATATATCAAAAATGATCTAAAAACATTAAAAAATTTAATTTTAAATAAAAAAATATTTTTAAAACGGCGATGCCAAACAAACACTTGCTTCATTCTAAACATTACTCAGAAGCGCAAGAAATTAACCTTTTGTTTTTCTGTGAAATATAAATTGATACATGACTTTGTAAACATTTCTTACCTCTTATCTTTAGTAGGAAGAAGGATTATGAAACTAATTAGCATGATGGATCTTCTGAGTTTCAAATGGCGGGTTAAGGGTTTCGTGTTACTAGTACGGTTGAAATTGTTTTTCAAAATATTTTTTTGTTTAAAAATAAATCAAAATAATATTTTTATTTATTTATTACAAATAAATTTTGATAGTAGCACATCAAAATGATATAAAAATAATAAAAATTAAATTAAAACAAAAAATAAATATATTTTAAAAAAAAACACTTTTAAAATACAATGTCAAATCATGTGAAACCAAAGTGAAAATTGATCTGATAATTTTTATTTAACATGGGGTGTATAAGGTGGGCGTGATGATTCATCTTTAAGCACAATGTTATTGGGAACGAAATAATTTTCTAAAATATTTATTTTAGATTGTATAAAGATTATTTTAAGCATTGATTTTTTTATATTTGATAGCAAAAGTTATTTCCAATTAATTTGCATATTAATCTATTTAAAAGTTTGGGTCTGTTTGACATTTCATTTCAAAAACTCTATTGAAAAAAAATGAAAATCTTTTATTCTTATTTTTACTTTAAATTAAAAACAATTATGTCTTTTAGATCATTTTCATGTACTGATGTCAAAATAAGTTTTTTTAAAAATAAAAAATATCATTTCGATGCATTTCTAAACTAAAAGTACTTTAAAAAACAACTTCAATCATACTTTCAAATAAACACTTTATGTATCTTTGCAGTCATGTTTTGTTTTTTTTTAAATATAAATATTTTTAAAATTTAGGAAGCCATATAACTGCTTCTCAATTTAAAATTTGTTTGGTATTGTAACAGTATTTTTTTAAAATATTTTTTATTTAAAAATATATTAAAATAACACACACATACACACATATATTATTTTTTATTTTTAACATAGCATATCAAAATAGATTAAAAATATATATAAAAAATAATAATTTTAAGAAAAAAAATATTTTTTAAGTTTTTTCTTAAAATATAAAAACAATTGCACTCCACTCTCTAATAATTACAGGTATTTTCTTCATGCATGGCTTAAAATTATTTTTCTCTCGAAACACAGGGAAAAAAAAAAGGGGGACCGAAGAATAAAATAAGACCCCATCAAAACCAGTAGAAATAGACATTCTGCAACATGATATGCAACCACAGTAGACTTGAGATTCTCCCTCCTATTTGCCTTCACCACACACGAATAAAAAGACCTTTACACCCCCCAAAATAAAATAAATAAATGAATGAAGTTAATCTTTTTTATTAATTTTTTTTGTATAACAAGTTGTTTTTAAAGATATTTCTTATTTAAAAATATATTAAATAAAATATATATTTTTATTTTTAACATCAACGCATCATTATAATTTTTTTAAAAAACACAACTACACACCTCATTACCAAACATATTCTAAATTATATATTAATTTTAAGTATAGATCATAATTATTAAATTTAAAATAATCTTGTATAATGATGTAGTAACTTGTTGACTTGAAATCTAGTTGGGAAGTCAATTCATGACCTAGTTGATTTTACCACCATAACCTTGTTAAGAATCATGTTGTTTTAAGAAACTGAGATGAAATTCTTTTGGTTTTATTTTCTAGAACCTCTAAAATAATGTTGTTTTTAAATTGATTGGGATTAAGTGATTGTTTGAGAGTGTGGTTGATGTTGTTTTTTAAAGTGTTTTTTTGTTCAGAAATATATCAAAATAATAATTTTTAATTTTTTTTAAAAACGTTTTTGAAACACAATGTCAAATAATGACAATAAATCATATAATCCAACTTTCAAAACAGCTTGAATTCTGAATTAAGTAGAGTCTAGCAACCATATGGTTTAGATAATTCATCTATTTGAGACTTTGTAAATGAATTTATAAAAAATAAATCATTAATTAAAGGTTAGATAAATTTATGAGATGTCTCGCCTAGTGCAATAATTCTATATTATTGCATGAGTTACATTGTCACTGAGAATCACATCTCTACGTATCTGATATCTCTATTCAGATTTACTTGTAAAAGAAATAAAGAATACTTTAATTAATAAACTAAAAAAATATTATATATATATAAAATTCAGACAATTTTTTTTTAAAGTTAAATTATATTTTTTTTAAATTATATTTTTTTAATGAATAAACTAAAAAAATATTATATATATATAAATTCAGACAAAAACTACAACACATTTTAACTATTTGACTCTTTTCAAAAGTATTTTTTTTAAATTAATTTATTTTTATTTTAAATTTATTTTTTAATTTTTTATATCATTTTTATATATATTGATATTAAAAATAAAATTTAATAAATATAAAAAAATATTATTTTAATATATTTATAAATAAAAAATAATTTCAAAAAAAACCCCAATATCTGCTTCTTCTGTTTGGTTCAGCTTTTATTTAACTCGTCACTGTAACTTTCCCTCCCAGTCACATGAAAACCTAGCTAGGTTTTCAAAACTTGTAAGAATTTTCAGCAAAAAGTAAGAATTTTCAGCGTAGAAAACTCCATGCTAATGCTTGCCCGTCTCGCTTTCTTGATTCTTAATATTAAATGTCGGTTCAAACCTATATAAATCCATGCTAATGCATGCCCGTCTCGCTTTAATTATATCTTGTTCATTGTGTTAACTAGCTAGCTCGTTCTGTAGGGATCGAGACATGGTTTTAATTTTCCTTCACCTTGCCATTCTCGGCCTGTCCCTTGTTCTTATTCTTTTCTTCCACAGGAGAAAACTTTCAGGATCCAGGCTCCCACCCGGCAACAAGGGTTGGCCCATCACAGGAGAAACTTTGGAGTTTGCAATGAATCACCGACGGGGGTTCCCTGAGAAGTTTGTCATGGATAGGATGTGCAAATACTCCTCTGATGTGTTCAAAACCTCTTTGTTCGGGGAGAAAATTGCTGTATTTTGTGGAGCCCCAGGGAACAAGTTTTTGTTCACCAAGCACAACAAGTATGTTACCTCATGGTGGCCACCCTCAATGGCCAAAGTTTGGTACTTCCCTGAGAATCAAGAAAACACAGTAGAAGTCGCCAATAAAACGCGAAGTGTGCTGCCTGAATTTCTCAAGCCAGATGCTCTGCGAGATTACATCCCTGTCATGGATTCAATGGCCAAGGAACAATTGGAGACGGATTGGTCTCCACATGAACAAGTTCGGGTGTTTTCACTATCAAAGAAGTACACATTTGATTCAGCTTGCAAAGTGTTCATGAACTTGATAGATCCCGAGCAACTAACAAGATTGTCAAATCCTTTAACTCGAGTTGTGGCTGGCCTAATAGCAATTCCTATTAAAATTCCTGGAACGGCTTTCAGTCGTGCTATTGAAGGAGGCAAAATGGTTCGGGAAGAGCTTCTAGCAATCATCAGGCAGCGGAAAAGAGTGCTTTCGGAGAACAAGGAGGAGGCGACAGGTATTGATCTGTTAACTCGCCTGCTCCTGGCATCATATGAGAATGGCGAAACAACAAATGATGAAAAACAAATTGCAAACAAGATCATCGGTTTACTTGTCGCCAGCCATGATACAGTGAGCACTGTACTCACATGCATCCTGAACTATCTTGCCGAGTATCCCCAAGTCTACGAGGATGTCCTCCAAGGTACGTACGTCTTGAAAACATTTGAAACGTTCTTAGGTTTCCATGTATGTCATTTGACTGAGATTTTGTGTTTGTTAATATATAGAACAAATGGAGATTGCCAAATCAAAAGGTCCAGGAGAATTATTGAAATGGGATGATGTGGAGAAGATGAAGTATTCCTGGTGTGTGGCTTGTGAAGCAATGCGCCTCTCACCTCCCGTCCCAGGAACATTTAGAGAGGCAATTACAGACTTCACGTATGCAGGTTTTACAATTCCTAAGGGATGGAAGGTACGAATTAATCCATCCAGACTTTTTCGCCATTAATTCAGCCAAGAAACTCAACTACAGCTAGCTAATCTATACAAAATTTCTTAATTACGTGCAGACTTTCTGGACAGCATATTCAACAAACAGAAATCCCGATTACTTTCCAGATCCAGAAAAATTTGATCCATCAAGATTCGATAAGAGAGGACCGGCGCCTTACAGCTTTGTTCCTTTTGGTGGAGGACCTCGAATGTGTCCCGGAAAAGAGTATGCTCGGCTAGCAATACTAGTTTTCATGCATAATGTGGTGACGAAGTTCAGGTGGAGGAAAGCCAATCCTGATGAGAAGATCATTTATAATCCAACACCTGCCCCAGCAAATGGTTTATTGATTCACCTCTTGTTGAATAATTAAGCATTGACTTTTTCTTATTTAATGGAATAAAAAAGCTATTTTCGTTTGGTTTGCATGTTAATCTATATTAAAATTAGTCTTGGATCGTGTCCTCTGTTAGCCTGGAATCTGATCACTAATGTGGTGCTTGAAAAATCAAGGCAATGGATGTTTTGCCCTAAAATCCTGATTTTAAAGTCAAAAACACTGTTTCAACACCTTTAGAAGAAATAAATATAAATGCCTCTACCTAAAATACAAAAACAATATTGGTATAGAAACCCAAAATCAAACTCAGTTAGATTAGTATTCCTTGACTCTCATATGTTTTTACACATTATTGAGGCTCTAAACAACCATCATCATACGTATTTCATCGCATGGAACTTGTGGACACAAAAAACAACCATTTTGGTGGTAAAAAATGACGTGAATGGTGATTTTTTTAAGCATCAAATTTTAGCGACCTCTTTCTTTCATCTCTCAATATCCTATATTTTTGTCTTTATATTTGATAATTTATGGATTAATCATTTGTTTCTATTTTATCTAAAAATGTTTTGCCTCCAAAGTGGATTTTTTTGTTAGATTTCATTAACTTAACAAAACATTATTTGTATCTTTGCTAGAATGAAGGGTGAGATAACTAGAATTTAATGGTGGTTAAAAGTTTGAAAATTAGATCTAATATTGGAGATGTCATAGGTCTACTTTTAAATAAATAAAAAAAAAAAACCACGAAAAATAGTAATATAAACTCAATCCGTGAATATTTATAATATCCATGAAAAATTTAGTCTAACCTAATATGTTTGAGCCGCTCACATCCATAAACATTTGAATGAATTAGGTATATAATTTATAAAATATCATAAGTTTAGTTAAATACAATTATAAGCACAAATTTAATTGAAAATTATACTCTTTGTCGGATATTAAATTAATTTTGTTATCATTAATTAGTGCGTTATATTGAAATGTTTGATATAGGATTTAGTGTACTTCATGCATCCCAATTTTGATTATTCATTTTTATTATTTGTAAATTAACTTGAGTTGTTTTCCTAACTCTTAATTTATGTATTTATTATAGAATATTTTACATCAAACAAATGCTTTCTTAAAATCAAGAATTAATTTTCATAAATCATGTCAAATATAAAGCCTTACAAATGAATTGTTTTAATTTCCAGCCATATTTCAAATAATATCTATATCTTTCAGTTACTCTCATCGCAATTAAATGAGGGTCATAAAAGATGACTTATATGGAATTTTCAGGAATTCAAATATCCCAATTTTAATAATTTTGATTTTTATTATTTACCAATTAATTTGAGTTTTTCTTGATCCAAAAGAAAATAAAGAGGTTGTTTCTATATTTGTTTAAAATTTTTGTTTTAATAATATCGTTCCATTCCCTTTAAAAATAGTATTAGGTATTTGTTTCAGTATATCTTGTAATTTAAGTTATTTTTATTATAAATTAATCACCAAAAATATAGTAATTTGTTTTTTCTCCACGTTCCAAAGCAAGAGTAAAGTGTCATTCGAAGTGCACTTTTAAGTATTGTTGGTTTATTTCCTAAAACATATTTTCTCATATATCTAACGACTGATAGCAAGCAATTTGAGTTGCACTCATCATCATTTTTGGGCCATTGAAGAGTTGCTCATGCAATTATAGCCCAGATCAAAGCCCGGTCGTGCGATAAACTTTATGATTTACATATTTTAGTTACATAAAAATATAAATTAAATTAAAAATTATTGGTCATATAAAGGTTAACTTTACAAGCATAATAAATAATAATTCAATTATCAGTTAAATGAAGAAATTATGGAAAAATAAAGAGTCATAACGACATTCAATAAAAAAAAAAAAGGATTGCTATTATAAGAACATTTTTTTGTCATTTTACTTCTTTTTTTTACAAAGTACAATAATTACATCTAATCAACTACCCTAAAGTTCAACTCTTTACACAACACCAAATTCCAAATTCAAAAATAACAGCTTTTTCCACCTCCACCACTTAATTATTGTATCGTAGTTGAGATTGTTTTTTAAAATGTTTTTATCTAAAAATATATCAAAATAATATTTTTATTTGTTTTTAAAAAAATATTTTTAACATTAACAAAAAATAAAAATAAAAATAAGTATTTTTTTAAAAAAATACTTTTGAAATGTAATATCAAATTCAACCATACAATCTCATCCTCTACTTAGCCTTCAATCCCAATCCACGCTTTCCATGAACACACCCACTCTGGCTTCACATGAATGGATGTTTTGGAAGCATTTGAAAAAAAAAAATTGCTTCTAGATAAAAATGTTTTAGTATTTTTATATTATTTTCACATATCAATGTCAAGAATAATTTTTTAAAAAAATATATTATTTGAATACATATCTAAATAAAAAAAACACTTTAAAAAACAACCACAATCATATTCTAAACACTCTCAAATAAGAGGACTCCTCTTTGAACCAAACATCTGAGGAAATTTCCTTCGGCCTAATTCCCTAATCATTTGCCTCCTTCACTTATAACTCACAGTCCATGACACTAGCTCATTATTTTTTAACTCATACCAATTGTTGTTGTCGTCATCCTTCTTCTTTTCATAGTCAACATCCTTAATCTTATTACCATACTGAATTCTATTTTTTTATATACTTTAATATTGAAGTGGTTTAAAATCGAGATTATTTATTAAGTTTAGGTTTATAGTTTCATGAGTTGCAAGTTTAGGAGATTAACCTATGTTTAGAAAATTTATCTGAGTTTACTTGGTTTTTTTCTTGTTTTTTAAATTCATATTTTTTCAGTTTTATCTTTTATCATTTGTTTTTGAATTAGATTAAATTAATTGGTTAAATATAAATATTGACAACCATATTTTATTGTTAATTATTGCTATTTTTTTTGTTTTAACATGACACACATGCTTCATACTTTAATATTAAATCATACTATTATTTATGAAAGAATATTATTTATACTGAGAAATTAGTTACTAAAAAGTTAAGTCAAATCACTAATGAGTTTTCTAATATTTAGAAAATCATGACACTTTACTAGATAATACACCTAATCTTCAAGTATAAATTAATCAATTATTGAATAGGGAATAAATTAAATTATTTAATTATTTAATTATAATTTATATTTGGATCAATATATTATGAACCTAATGAGTTACAAACATTAAGAATCATTACTCAAAAAATAAATTGGGATGATTTTAATTAAGTATGACTTGATTAAAATATATTTTAGAAATTAAGGACTATAATATAATTAATACATGGAATATATTTTTAGCCCTAGAAAATCAAGTAAGGACTTGATTGAGTTAATTTTTAAAATTAAACTGAATTAATATATGAATATTGTTTCATGAGCAAATTGATATTTTGTCAATTTATAGGGTTTTTTAGACTTTTCTATAAATAGTAAGTTATGTCTTTTATTTTTTTAAAGCGGTTATTTGTTAAAAATAAAAACTATGTAAAGCACAAAATAGAGTGTTAGCACTATAGGCATAGCAATTCTTCTATTCTAAATAAATATTTAAGAGATCTCTTAGTGATGGTTCGTGTGAATTACTATTGAAGGCCAGAAAATTAGACTACTTATGATTTGCGACAACTCAAACTTTAAATAGTTATTCAAACTTTCAAGTAATAAATTTATAAATAACTATAGATTTGTTTGACAGGATTTCAAGAACTTCTTTATTTTATTATTTTCGTTGCATGGAGGATATCAAAAACCTAATATAGGAACATCTTCCTAATAATTTGATTTTTGTCGAGAATACTAATACATGATTTGATTAAAACTGTTATCTTCAGAGTTGGAGCCAATTAAGAAATTCGTATATCTCCATTTGCAACCACCGTTTTCCTTTTTTCTTTTTTAAAAAGGGTTTCTTGCAAGATGTATTTATAGGTATTCCTATTCCACAAGTTATATATAAACTCGAATAATAATTAAAATTGGATAATTAAGTATTTTATATAAATCATTGGATAATTAAATATTTTATATTGGTAAGACTTTTAAAAAAGAAATTATATTATATCTTATATCAGTACTAATAATAAAAAAATAAAAAATAAAAAAACGATGCACAAAAAACACAATTCCTATCCAGAAACGTTGGCCAAGCATGCTTAATAATTGCATTATTGAGTAGACTATTTTGATGGTCACAACAAAATAAAATTAATTAGGGTTTTTTTTATAAGCAACTATGCCATGTGGTACACCTGGACACTTGAGTGTTTATGAATATTCAAATGGGGATTGACAGATCAGTGTGATAGATAATTCTTTTATTATAAAGTTTACCTCCAAACCTACCTTCTTATACTAGTTATTTGATCCATGCGAATAATTTTATTTCTCAATTAAAAACACAAGCTTTTTCTGTTTTTTATCGTAAAAAATCTCAATTAAAAATAAAAAAAATATGTATACATTTAATTAACTAAATAAAAATTACTCATGCTAATAAAAAAATATACAAAAATACTAATGATAAGTAAAGATTAAACTTAAAAAAAAATCAAGATATAGATTTAAATAAAAATATATTTAGCATTGCTAACATGTTTTCTAAAATAAATAGATTTTAATCATGAATTCAAAAATAGTTGCATACTGGATGATATTTTTATCTAATTTTTAAGATGGATATATATTAAATTTACTTGGGTAATCCGAGTTGACCTGTAAGATCAGTAGGGATAATCTTGCAAAAAATAAATTGGAAAGCTTAATATTCAATTAATTCAACATTAAAGAATAAAATTGATAAAAAAACAAAGAGTGAGTTTTTTTTTAAGAAGTTGACATGGCCAAGAAGATGAGTCCTGGATAACATGGGTTGACCGGAATTAACCCAAGAAGTTTAAAAAAAAAATGTTTGAGTTTTAATATCCTATATGAAAAGGTTAAGAGATAATCTATGTGGATGTACATTATACATGTTGTGAATAATAAAGTTTTAAAAATTATTTCAAAAGGTTTTTTTTATCACATGTTGAAAAGTAAAACCTTTGATTGATCCCGTGCGCGCGAGACAACATTTATATTTTTTGGATCTTTTGTTTTTCTTAAAAATGTATGTGTATGCTTTGAATGACAAGTATAGCCTGTTATGAGCACAATTGATAACCTTTTTTGGTATCATTGTAATTGTTTCGTTTAGGTTTTTTATGATACTAGTGATATCATAATTGAAACTTCAGTGTGCCTTAAAGGTCTCTTGTTTCTCTCTTTCTCTCATCTCTCCTCTTTACTTATAATAATAATTTGTGCAATTCATTTTATGATTTCTTTAAAATATCGTGTTACTAACGATAAACTTAAATATTGTGTTTTCTAATTGTGACATATACAATCTATACTATTTTGTAAAGAAAAAAAAATCAAATTATTCATTGATTTATAAAAAAAACATGCTAATTTTCAAAAAAGAAATAAATTTCTCAAATATATCCTTTATAAATATTGCTGAAAACACGCTTCCTGGCTAATATTTTGAAGATTTTAGATTAGAATATAGGATAACTAATATGTCACAAATCACATTTTAAGAAAGAATTTTCTTGGTGTACCAATTAATTCAATTATAGTTATTAAACCTAATTTAGTATGATGTACTAACTCAAAATCCAGCTCTTAACTCAAGACAATTTAGAAAAAAAGTCAAAGTAGAGCTAACCTTGTCAATCCAACTATGAAAACCTAATTTCATGTTGTTTTTATTTAAAAAAAATCAAAAATAATACTTTTTTAATTTCATTAAAAAAAATACTATTTTAATTCACTGGAATTAACCCGCGCAGCCAATAACCCAAGCATATTGAGAAAGAATATAAAAATGCTACTATACAAAAGCTAACTAAATAATACTTTAATTATTAAAACCTATTTCTTTTTTCTTTAAAAAAGAAAGTTCAAATACGTTTGTATAAAAAGATGGAAGAAGTAAAAGAAATCAAGAAAGGGAAGCCTTACATCATCTGTAGGTGATCCATTTATAAAAAATTAAAATTTAAAAAATTATTATTCTTATAGTCTCAGGCAGGGTTGTTAATATCGTTCCATTCAGGCCGAAACGACCGAAACGTTCCGTGCCATTAAAAAAATGGTGTCATTTTCGTCTCGGTTTTAATTCCGGCCCGTTCCACAAATACCGGCCAAATTCCGACCGGAACGTCTCGGTACCATTCTGGGTGTGCCGTTCCAGCCTTAAAATCCTCCTTGTTTTGATTAACTTATGATTGTGTTTCTAATTTTGAGATTATGTTTGTTTGACTTTATGTTTATACTGTATAATTTATCTTGAATTTTAATTATGCTTGTTAAATTAATATTTTAATTTTTTCACACACATATATATATATATATGAATAGTACAACCCCGAAACGGCACGCCGAAATGCTCCGCAACCGAAACGTTCCGTACTAATAAGAAAAACGGAACGACGACCGGAATAGTATTGACAACCTTAATCTCAAGTTTGAGTTATATGATTACTAATATAATGATCATTAGAGACTTACATATGCGTACAAGCTGACATAGACATTTATAATAATAAAAAAATAATTAAAAAAAAAAAGGCTTAAATTGAAAGTCAACTTCAGAGACAGCGGTCTCATTTAATTCCCATAATTGATCCTAGACACATATGCCAAAAACAAATATAGAATATCTTCCAATGTTGAATTAATTTAAGTCTCCATTATTGCAGCATAAAAAAAAAGTGATCATTGCATGCCATCGATGAGCTTAAAAAACTTCAGCTCTCATTGAACAACCATCATAGTCATAGCTAAGCTTCTTGATGATTACTTTGGCCTCCATAAACACATGCATGACGCATATATATATATATATATATATATATATATATATATATGTATATCAACGGCATAAAAGAAAAGATCTTGAATGAATAATTGAAGATGGAATCGGTCATATTTGGTTATATAATTGTGTTTATTTGACAGTATAGTTGTAGTTGTTTTTAAAGTGTTTTTCGTTCATAAATGAATCAAAATAATATATTTTTTATTTTTTTAAAATTATTTTGACATCAATACATTAAAATGATCTAAAAACACCTAAAAAATAAATTTTAAATAAAAAAATTATTTTTTTTCAAAAACATCTTATAAACAAACTATCAAACACCCCAATATCTGCTTCTTCTGTTTGGTTCAGCTTTTATTCTAGCTAGGTTTTCAAAACTTGTAAGAATTTTCAGCAAAAAGTAAGAATTTTCAGCAATAAATGCAACAAGACTTAACAGTAGAGCTGTGTTGTTGTCATGTCCTTGTAACGCCTGCAGCGGGAAGAAGAGTCAACAGCACTGCAATGACCAAAACTAGAAAATTAGAAGACATTTTTTTTGTCTGAAACTTCGTTGTCAGATTGCATGTCTTGGTAGGTGGTATACACTTGCATGAGTTGTTTTGATGTTGAAAATAATAGGAGTAATAATTGAACGGCAACCACCACCACTCCTCCTTATTATAACTAAAAATATTTTAAAAAAATCGGTGTTTTAAATTATTTTGATATTCTAATGTTAAAAATAAAATTTTTTAAAATAAAAATAAATATTATTTTTTAAAATAAAAAACACGTTAAAAACTAACCACAACTACACTTTCAAATAAACATGAACTAAGTGACTGTTTGGAATTGTAGTTGTGATTGTTTTAAAAGTGTTTTTCATTTAGAAATACATCAAAATAATATTTTATTATTTTTTAAAAATAATTTTTTATATCAGCACATGAAAATGATATAAAAATACTATTTTTTTTTTAATTTAATAAAAAACATATTTTTTAAAAAACTTTTAAAATCGAGTCGCAAGCACTTGTAAATGGGTGGGGTCTGGAATGGCCGGCCTGGTTTTGTCGGTCTCCTACGCCTTTGGACTGGCCTTGTCCCTTCTCTCACTCTACTCTACCTCTTGTGCTCTGCAAAATAAGCATGTTGTCGGTTGTTATAAGCATAGGGTTTGGCATATCTAAATATACTCGAAAATATTTTTCATTCAAAAATATATTAAAATAATATTTTTTAGAAAATATTTTTGATTTTATTATATCAAAAATGATATAAAAACACTAAAAAATTTAATTTAAAATAAAAAAAATATTTAAAAACAAAATATTTTTGAAACTGCGATGTTAAACAAACACGAAGTTACCTCTTATGAAACAAATTAGCATGATGGATCTTCTGAGTTTCAAATGGCGGGTTAAGGTTTCGTTGATAGTATGATTGAAGTTTTTTTTATAAATATTTTCTTGTTTAAAAATACATTAAAATAATATTTTTATTTATTTTTTAAACATTTCTTACCTCTTATCTTTAGTAGGAAGTATTATGCAACTAATTAGCATGATGGATCTTCTGAGTTTCAAATGGCGGGTTAAGGGTTTTGTGTTACTAGTATGGTTGTAAATTTTTTCAATTTGTTTTTTGTTTAGAAATAAATCAAAATAATATTTTTATTTATTTTTTTACAAATAAATATTGATATTAACACATCAAAATGATCTAAAAATACTAAAAATATCAATTAAAACAAAAAAATAAATATATTTAAAAAAAACACTTAAAATACAATGTCAAATCATGTGATACCAAAGTGAAAATTGATCTGATAATTTTTATTTAACATGGGGTGTATAAGGTGGGCGTGATGATTCATCTTGAAGCACAATGTTATTGGGAACGAATTAATTTTCTAAAATATTTATTTTAGATTGTATAAAGATTATTTTAAGCATTGATTTTTTTTTATTTGATAGCAAAAGTTATTTCCAATTAATTTGCATATTAATCTATTTAAAAGTTTGGGTATGTTTGACATTTTGTTTCAAATTTTTTTTTTGAAAAAAATTAAAATCTTTTATTCTTATTTTTACTTTAAATTAAAAACAATTATATTTTTAGATCATTTTCATGTACTGATGTTAAAATAATTTTTGACATTAAAAGTTCTTTTAAAAAACAACTTCAACCACACTTTTAAATAGGCACTTTATGTATCTTTGCGGTCATGTTTTTTTTTTTTTAAATATAAATATTTTTAAAATTTAGGAAGCCATATAACAGCTTCTCAATTTATTTATTTTTTATTTAAAAATATATTAAAATAACATACATGCATATATATTATTTTTTATTTTTAACATAGCATATCAGAATAGATTAAAAATATCAAAAAATAATTTTAAGAAAACAAAATATTTTTTAATTTTTTTCTTAAAATATAAAAGCAATTGCACTCCACTCTCTAATAATTACAGGTATTTTCTTCATGCATGGCTTAAAATTAAATTTCTCTCGAAACACAGGGAAAAAAAAAAAGGGGGACCGAAGAACAAAATAAGACCCCATCAGAACCAGTAGAGATAGACATTCGGCACCATGATGTGGCAACCACAGTAGACTTTAGATGCTCCCTCCTATTTGCCTTCACCACACACGAATAAAAAGACCTTTACACCCCCAAAATAAATAAATAATTTTTTTTTATTAATTTTTTTTTTGTATATCAAGTTGTTTTTTAAGATATTTCTTATTTAAAAATGTATTAAATAAAATATATATATTTTTATTTTTAGCATCAACGCATTAATTTTTTTTTTAAAGCACAACCACACACCTCGTTACCAAACATATTTCTAAATTATATTTTGAGATTGAATTTATAAGTTGTTGGCAACTTATTAAAGATATATATTAATTTTAAGTATAGATCATAATTATTAAATTTAAATTAATCTTGTATAATGATGTAGTAACTTGTTGACTTGAAATCTAGCTGGGAAGTCAATTCATGACCTAGTTAATTTTACCATCATAACCTTGTTAAGAATCATGTTATTTTAAGAAACTGAAATGAAATTCTTTTGGTTTTATTTTCTAGAACCTCTAAAATAATGTTGTTTTAAAATTGATTGGGATTACGTGATTGTTTGAGAGTGTGGTTGATGTTGTTTTTTAAATTATTTTTTTGTTCAGAAATATATCAAAATAATAATTTTTTATTTTAAAAAAATTATTTTTGATATCAGCACATGAAAATAATCTAAAATCACTAAAAAATAATTTAAAATAAAAATAAAATTTTTAATTTTTTTTAAAAATGTTTTTGAAACGCAATGTAAAATAATGACAATAAATCATATAATCCAACTTTCAAACCAGCTTGAATTCTGAATTAAGTAGAGTCTAACAACCATATGGTTTATATAATTCATCTATTTGAGACTTTGTAAATGAATTTATAAAATAAATAAATAATTAATTAAAGGTTAGATAAATTTATGAGATGTCTCGCCTATTGCAATAATTCTATATTATTGCATGAGTTCCATTGTCACTGAGAATCACATCTCAACGTATCTCTATTCAGATTTACTTGAAAAAGAAATAAAGAATACTTTAATTAATAAACTAAAAAAATATTATATATATATATATATAAAATTCAGACAATTTTTTTAAAAAAGTTAATTTATATTTTTTTAAAATTATATTTTTTTAATGAATAAACTAAAAAAATATTATATATATATAAATTCAGACAAAAACTACAATACATTTTAACTATTTGACTCTTTTCAAAAGTATTTTTATTTTAAATTAATTTATTTTTATTATTTTTAAATTATTTTCATATATTATATTAAAAATAAATTTTAAAAAATATATAAAAAATATTATTTTAATACATTTATAAATAAAAAACAATTTCAAGAAAACTCACCCTCACACTACCAGATGCATACAATAACACAATGTACAAATCGCTGTCCTAAAAACACTTCTCTCTCTCTCCCTCTCTCTCTCTGGTAAAAACAATAACTTGCAAGCACCTCTCTCTCTCTCTCTGTGAAATATCAACACACGCATAGACATACTACTTTCTCTGACCTGAAGCTCGGGGCTCCGAAGCCACGACAGGAACCCAGAAATCTGATCTTCGGCACCATTTCACCATTTTTGTCACCTTTTTTTTGGAAAATATTTAAAGGGTATTCAAGAATGTACTCTGCAATACACTCACTGCCTTTGGATGGACATGGGGATTTTCAAGCTTCATTAGATGGAATTAATCTGTCCGGGGATGCGTGCTTGGTTCTCACTACGGATCCAAAGCCAAGGCTCCGCTGGACTGCTGACTTACATGAGAGATTTATTGATGCTGTCACTCAACTCGGTGGACCTGATAGTAACTACCACTACTTCATTTTTTTTAACCTTTGTGTTTGTTTCTTTGTTTCAATTAATGAGCTGTTTTAGCTTTTGTGTATGTGTCTTTTCTTTTTTCTTGAATGTGGTTTTATTGCCTTAAAGTTTCTATTTTATTCGCTGTAAAGACGGTTATTTTGTGATGCTTTATGTGAAGAATGTTTGTTTTCACTATGGGATGTGCTTGAAATGTGTTTTTGGGTTTATTTAGTTAGTGGAAAGGGTCTTTTCTTTTCTGTTTCTTTGAAAGAAATGTGGGTTTTGATTCTCTGTCCGATTAATTTCACTGCTTTGAAATATTCACTGGGTTTTGTAGTTAAAAAATGTTTATATATATATATATATATATTATGGGATATGTTTTCAGATGTGATTATAGTAATTGATGTGGTGGTTCTGGATGTGATTAACCACTATTGTTGATGATGTATCGGGTGATTAAAAGAGGCCCCATTTTTCCTATTATTTGCTGGAGGATTTATTCCGGCTATTTGTTCTTACCAAATAGCTTTATGTGTTTATTTGGCCGAAATGGCAATTATTATTGTTGTCTTTGTTAGGTCCAGTGTTGTCTTTGTTATTAATGAGTATGTTGCTTAGAAAATTTGAGATGGCCTGCCAGTTAAATTTCTCAAAATGTTTATATATATATATATATATTATGGGATATGTTTTCAGATGTGATTATAGTAATTGATGTGGTGGTTCTGGATGTGATTAACCACTATTGTTGATGATGTATCGAGTGATTAAAAGAGGCCCCTTTTTTCCTATTATTTGCTGGAGGATTTATTCCGGCTATTTGTTTTTACCAAATAGCTTTATGTGTTTATTTGGCCGAAATGGCAATTATTATTGTTGTCTTTGTTAGGTCCAGTGTTGTCTTTGTTATTAATGAGTATGTTGCTTAGAAAATTTGAGATGGCCTTCCAGTTAAATTTCTCAAGAATGGTTTAATTTAGAACGATTATGATAATGTTAGCGTGAGAAGACTTCTCTTTCGCTGTTCAGTTGTTTTTGATTGACTAGCTATCTAAGCTGCCTTGATCTTATGCTTTTATTCTCTTAATGTTTCTGTTAATTTTCTGGTTATTGTGCACTAGATGCTCCTCATGTATTTCACCATCTTGAAAATACAACCAAAAGGACAAATTGGATGAACTATAGCAGCTTGTCCTTGTCTAGGAAAGAATATTCTATTATTTGAGAGTATAATTTGTAAACATTTGTGTTTCTGTTTTTGAATGGAGATTTTACTAAGAAATACCAAACTTTTGCTATCTATAATACCAGTCAAAGCAGCACCATGCAAGCTCTCTATGCTTCTTTTTTTCTAAAAAAGTTTAAATCACTATGCAATATGATTATTTTATTTCTTTCTGAATGAAAATGTTGAGGTTACTTGCCATGGAGGATTGGATTTGAGTACTTCTAGTAGGGCCCCATTACCGGTATCAGACCTATGGAATTTCATCGATCTTGTTACCAGGCTGGAATCACCATACTGCCAGTAAAACAAAACCATCTTGACTGAGCTCTATAATGGTTTTTCCATTTTTCTCCAACCTGCCACCGGTGCAGCTGCTACCTCTAGTATGAGAAGTACGGAATCTGAGGAAGCTAGAAAACACCAGGAGTTGTGAAATAAACCATTTTCAGAAGGCATGATAAGACCAGTGCTGAAATATTTGATTGGTCTTGGGAGTATTGTGACCTTCAAAGTCCCCCCATTGTGTTTGTGGGGAAGTTCTTAGAATTGCAAATCAGAGTTGGTTATCCCAAAAGCAACTCCAATCTACACTTTTGGATATTAGGCCCATGCTGTTGCAACTTATAATTGTAAGAGCTTGCAAGAAATTTTCCTTGCAAGAGGCAGCTACCATTTCAATACAATACATAATAGGCCTTTGTAGAGTTCCTCACCAAAGGAACCAGCTCATGTATTGCCATTCTGAGTCATGCATGCTTGCATTGTAGTGTGTTGTCAAATGATAGACAGGAATCTATAAATGACCTATGTATTAGCAACTACGCATTTTTAATAGGATATTGATAACTAAGAGTTGGTATAAGTTACCGGGATTGTTCATGCTTGAGATATTGTCCCTTATCGTGGTTTCAAAGCATGTTTATTGTTAAAAATATTGTCGTTATGTTCTAGTGACGCTAGGAACTTAATAGGAACTCATTTTGCTCCTCAACTTGTCTTTGGCTCCTAACTGATTTGTACATGAACAAAGTGTAGCACACTGACATCTGAATTTTGAAGAAACATTTATAGGGCAACCTCTATTTGTCAGAAGACATTACAGACTACTTACTATACTTGATTTTGTTGGCACACAATTATGCTGATTTGCTAATTGAAGTTTTTGTTTGGTTTTCTCAATATGAATTGAAGAAGCAACACCCAAGACAATTATGAGAACAATGGGGGTAAAAGGACTCACCCTTTATCACTTGAAATCTCACCTACAGGTCTGCTGATACTGTTGTGTCTCTTTATTCTTTTTTATCTTCTGGGTATTAGCTTCCTATGATTTCATGCTCATTCCTCTAGTTGACATATCTACTTGCAGAAATACCGATTGGGAAAGCAGTCCTGCAAGGAATCAACTGATAACTCCAAGGATGGTATGGGCCTCTTTTCCTTTGAACCTTTTTACTAGCTGTTTTCTTTTATCTTTTCTGTTGAGTGCTTCCCAGGGGCATAAGACTATTCTTCAATTAATTTCCTTCTCCCCTGCATGTGAACACCTCTACTGGTGTTCCTGCCAGTTGCATGTGTTTTGTTCCATATTGGCAAATATCTGGACAATAATTTTCTATCTAGCATCAATTGTAAATGCACATACACAGCTTTTTTTTACCAAAATCTTCTTACCTTGGGTGCCATAGCTGAACTGCTTCTAGTGATAAATTTGCTGTGGTTGAAAACTTACTGGTTCAAGGAATGATGTGTAGTTGGGATTGCACCATCAGTTGCAGAAAGTCAGGATACAGGTTCGTCAACCTCTGCATCATCGAGAATGATTGCGCAGGATCTGAATGAGTATGCTGTCTCTACCCTTAATATGTCAAACTTGTTCCAACTCTCCTTGTGCTCCAATCTTTACTGCCTTTTCTCTTTCAAACAGTGGTCACCAGGTTACAGAGGCCTTGAGAGTGCAGATGGAAGTCCAACGAAGATTGCATGAGCAGCTGGAGGTTAGTATTCATTCATGTGTCTGATGTGGCTTTTGGACTTTTGGGATAGCATAGAGGTTGGAACTGGAAAATCAAGCTGCTATGAGTTACCCTCTTGTTGTTAATTATGGATTAGACAAGTTAAAGGCTCAACGGTCCAACCTTGTCTCACTATCTAATAACCTCCAAGAAAAGATTAATTAAAAAGTATAGAAATGTCACTTTATTTGAGGGAGAAAATATTAGGTGAGACCGGCTAACCATGTGCCCTCGAAGATAAATATTTGGACCCACCACTTTGTGAGTGTGCGCTTATGGTTAGCCAGGCTTGGGCAACAATTCCTCCATATTCAAGGGGTTACTGGAAAAAAAACGCTTTTACTGGTGGGTTATTACAAGCTAAAGTAATTGTAACTACACCCTCATGAGTCGGACTACTATTTTTCACTTCTACAATTTTCTCTTCAATCAAGTAGCTCAGGGTCTTGGCGATGATTTTGAAATTTTAAGATCCTTATAAGGGTTTTACCATATGCAGGTGCAACGTCATCTCCAACTTCGCATTGAAGCTCAGGGGAAATACTTACAGTCAATACTTGAGAAAGCTCGTAAAGCACTGGATGATCAGGCTGTTGCAACTGCAGGACTTGAGGCTGCTAGAGAAGAGCTTTCTGAATTAGCAATCAAGGTTTCCAATGAATGTGCTGGGATTGCCCCGCTTGATACCATGAAAATGTCTTCCTTATCTGAACTTGCTGCTGCTTTAGAGAACAGAAATGCTTCCAATATGCATGCTCGCATTGGTGATTGCTCTGTTGAAAGCTGCTTGACTTCAACTAGTAGCCCAGTTTCTCCCATGGGCGCGGGCTCACAGGTTGCTTCCACGAAGAAAAGATCAAGGCCTGTGTTTGGTAATGGAGATTCATTGCCTTTCCAAGGCAACATTCGGCAAGAAGTAGAATGGACAATGAGAAATATTGGATGAATAGCAAGGCATTTCCATCCTAGAAACAGAAATTTCTTAGTTTCTTTTTTCAGCTGATCTAAATGTCAAATCTTGATCAACTATATCATCAGTGGCCTGTATATTCTCAGATCTTTGAGTTAGGGATTATCATTTTCTTATAAACTTGGAACTCTCTCCCTTTCTGCAAAAAGAGTGGCATGTTATTCATTTATCCAGCTTGCTCTTAAAGATGGCATTGAAAAGTTGGCAATGTATATATAGAGTTGAATTGAGGTTTAATTATTTCAGTTGTCTTCCACTTCTAACATTGACCATTGCAAACTGTGCGTTGATGAACTAGGTTGTTAAAGGCTGCAAATTTGTCTGTCCAAATTCTTGAAGATGTATCTGTTTTGGCTCAATGCTCCATACTTGACATCTTGCAATGGTTGATGAATGCTAAAATACCAGAAAATGAACTTTTCTTCTCTGCTTGACAAAGAATTCACAAAATGAGGGGTGCTTCCTCCCCTACCCTCCCTCTCTTCATGGAAAATATTTGAATTCCAACTTTCTTGTGCTTGTGAATTAAATGACATTATTTTGTCTTTTAGCTCAGGAACAAATATATGTCCACAAACATGTAGAATTTCTCATATTTTCATATACAAATATTTGTTTTTTCATTTTTCGTTTCCCGAAAAGATGAAGGAAAATGCAACCTCAGCCTGGATCCCAGCCCTCGTAACTTAGTGAATTATTTCCATGGGAACCAGAGAGGAAAGCGTCAATACTTGGAACATTGGTATGACCAGACTAAACTCCAAGAAAAAGCTTTATTCTTTCTTACCTTTATAGTATTTGAATATTCAATTGGGAGAGAAAAGTTTAGTATTTTCTGGTTATGCATTTGTTGTGGAAACCATGATGGCATGTCCACAATAAAGAACCTCATTTTGCTTATTCAACTTTTTTCTGTGCCCTCTTTTGCTCTCAAGACAATCAAATGTTCCTTTTCTCCTTTATGAACTGTATCTCAACAACTCCTTTACTCTCTCTTGGGGGCACTTTTCTCTCACTTGCAGCCATGAAAGATCCACTGAGTAAATCTGATCTCTTGGTCTAGTTTTTTTGCTTCTATTTCTTGTTGCTCGATAATAAAAATTTTTACAGGACTAAGGGGTTCTGCAGATATCCAACAAAAGAAGAAAAGAATATCCAAAAGGAAGTGGAAGATCAATGCAAGAAAGCTTCTGCCTGTAGATTAGCCGTGAAAGCTTCAATTTTGCCTATTTAACTCATTTTCACTCACTGAGTTAACCCATACAGGCCAGTTTTACTGTCAGCACATTTATCAGCTTTCCTGATCCTTGCATGCTAATGCCTTTGTCATGTTCTCTGATTTTTCTCCCTTCTCTTGTACTGATACTCTGTAACTGCTCCTTTTCTCTATCTGTCTATTTCAGTTCTCTTCTTTTTCTTTCTTGAAATATGATGCCTGTTGGGGATGCCATAACTTTCATGGTGTTTGACCAGTGCTACAGAATTTATTTCATTGTAGAGGGTTACATTATCCATTTATGTTACAGTAGAACAAAGCTTTGACAAACTGAGAAAGCAGACAATAGAATTCCATATATTAGAGAATAATATAAATTTTCACTTAACAATCAAATCATTTAAAGAGAGTTCTTAAAATTTGATTGCCTGTTGCGGTGCCATAACTTCCATGTTAAGTTTTTAGATGAGAGGCTCCTTAACATAGTTTATATGGTATCATAACCTTATTGGTCCAGCAGTCACGAGTTCAAATCTCACCACCCCTATTTTATTTGATAGAAATCAAGCACAAGGTAGTGTGAGTCTGTGCAAGTTTTAAGCCCAAATAGCTTTCACTTGAGATGTGTTAGAGAATAATATAAATCATATTTTGAGACTTTACCTAATAGTTTAAGTTTTTAGATGAGATGGTTACTCTACACTCTCCTGTTTGAGATTGTATTGCAGGTATTGTGTAACTGCAGCATTACTAGATTCTAATGAAAACGAAAATCATGGTAGCCCATTGAAAAGCAAAGCATATACATTGATGATATACTGAAGTTACAAAAGGGAAAGAACTATCAATCTCTGCAGAAATCTATAGTCCCTATCTAGTTTTCACTGATACTCTACACTCACTGAATCCCCAGAGCTTGGATTCTTCTAATCAATGACAAGGAACAAGCATTCTTTTGTCTCCATTCTTCTCTACTTTCCTTCTTTTTCCCTCCTTCGATGAACCATTGATCATTCCCATCAAGTATCCTTATAATCTGCCTCATGCCTGGCCTTAATTCTGGGTTGGACCTGGTGCATGCAATCCCCAATCTCACGATTCTGATCAATTCTTCATGATCATATTCATGGTTCAGCTTTATATCAGCCAGATCCTCCACTGGTCTCTTCTGTGCCTCAAATTCATGAACTCTATGAACCAGTAGCACCTCTGGTCTCCGAAAATCAACTGCCATCTGTCCACTGACCACCTCCAGAACCACCACGCCGTAGCTATACACATCAGCCATCGGGGTTGCCTCGCCGGATTCCATGTACTCCGGAGACATGTAGCCGAAGATTCCACGGACTGATTTATTCTCTTTAGCAGCTTCTTTATGGGCATGATCATTTCTTGCCAGGAATTCGGCAAGCGCAAAGTTACCGAGTCTCGGGTTCATGTCAGGATCAAGAATGATAGAAGAGGTAGTGATATTCCTGTGGATAACCTGTTCATCCCACTCCTCATGAAGATAAAGAACTGCTGCAGCAAGAGACTTGATAATGTTATATCTGTGCCGCCATTGTAGACTAGAATGCCCTATTCTATTGTCATGATGGAAAAGAAGGTGACTCATGTGGCGACTCGCCGAATAATCATAGACGACAAGCATCTCCCCGTGTTCCGTGCACCATCCACGGAGTTGTATCAGGTTGCGGTGGCGGAGCCGGCCTAAGTTCAGGAGCTCAGTTGAGAATCGCACGCGTATTGCAGGGCACTGGGTCATGCCAAGTCTCTTCACCAAGACCTGATGGCCATCTTCAAGGGTGCCACAGTAAGCTGTTCCGAAGTCCACCTCTGCTACCATTTGCGAGCCCGAGAAATTATTTGTAGCAGAAATGATTTCCTTGTAGGATATTTCCCTGGGAGTTTCCACCATAAAGAAAGCATTTTTCCGGTGACCTCTGTTGCTCGAGTTAGAGGAGCTCAGTTTATAATTACTCTCGAATTCTGCAGTTGCATATATAGTTTCTTCCGTGGCTGTGACGTACGCTGATGAAGTGAACGAGATCGTCATGTCAGAACTTGGAACGGAGGTGGTCGTGGTGGTGGTGGTTTTGCTTATGCTAGTGTTGCTTGCGGAGGAGGATATAGCTATGTATCTAGGATGAGACCGGAATGATGGAAGAGGCGGCAATTTGCCCAAAATGTTGCCAGAAAGTGCTTCCACAACCCATTTCATGCTCGGCCGGAGTTGTGGGTTGTGGAGTGTGCAGAGAAGCCCCAGATGAACCAGGCGTTCCATATCAGAAATCCCAAAGGAACCTTCTGGAAGCCTGTTATCCGCCGCTTGTAGAAGCTTCCGTTCATCGGACAACCCCCTTGTCCAGTCGAGCAGGATGATCTGATCATCAGGATATGTCAGATCCACTGCCCGCCTCCTCGACACCACCTCTAGCACAACAATTCCAAAGCTGAAAACATCATATTTAGCGGTGGCGACGCTTCGTTTCTGGAAGCTCTCAGGTGGTAGATAACCGATAGTGCCACCAATTCTGGTTGACTCGGCCAGGCGAAACTGGTGGTTTTTCATCGACGGTGTCCGGATTTGATACTCAAGCTCATGTTCCAACCACCGCGCCAGGCCGAAGTCACCGAGTCGGGCATTATAATGCGAGTCGAGCATGACATTGCTCGTCTTCACATCCCGGTGAATGATCTGAGTCTCCAATTGTTCGTGGAGATAATGCAACGCCGCTGCCAAGCCGCTGACTATCTTCCTCCTTCGTTCCCAAGCTAGGGGTTCTGGTTTCAGGTTTTCCGGCCACCTTCTAAATACCACCCTGTCCAGGCTGCGGTTAGGCATGTAGTCATAAACCAGGAACAGCTGGTCTTCATGAGCGCACCACCCTCTTAGCCGGACAAGATTCCTGTGCCGCAGCTGAGCCACCGCAACCAATTCAGCTTCGAAAGTCTTCTCAAACTGCTCTCCTCTCTCAGCCAAGCATTTCACAGCAACAACAGTACCATCACTCGGTAAAACTGCTCTGTAAACCTTTCCAAAACCTCCACTTCCAAGAACCTCATCTTCACAGAACCCTTTAGACCCTATATAAAGCTCAGCATAGCTGAAAATCCTAGGATTATCACCACCAACCTTCTCCGATATCTGAATTCCTTCCAGGTCATGAAACAGGCCAGACTGGTTTTTGCTTCTTTTATCATCCTGAAAACAGCCAATCCACTTCGATTCATGCAACCGGCGTAATGAACCACCCAGGGCATGAAGTATTTGCCTCCCGCAGCCGCACTGGCGGCGCCTTTTGACGTTATCATGCACAGGTGGCTGGACTCGTGGCTGATCAAATGGCTTGATTTCGTCGAAATCAGCCGGTAAAATGACACAAAAGCAGTGGAGTTGCATGGTTTTTGGTGTCTGGAAAATGGTTAGATGGGCATTGAATGAAGATGGCGAAGTAAATGAAATGAATGAGACTCTGGTTTTGTGGATATTATGCGATTACGTAATGCCTTTTTTGTGTTGTGTGCTTTAAATTCAACACGGTTAGGTTGCATTTCGGTTGTATCATATGCTGTCCACCGGCTTGAAATGAATGATGATAGCTATTTTTTGTTGAGGTTATGGTTTTAATTTTAATTTATATTGGTGATTATATGAAAATTGATATTTTTTTTCTTTGTTTTTTTGTTTTATTTTTATTTATTCTTCAAGTCAAATAATTTTTTAAGCTAATAATGTTTATTTATTTTGTCATTTATTTTATTTTTTTGTTTTATTTTTTGTTAAAGTTTTTAGGGTTTTTTTACTCTCTAGGGTAATTTTGTTATCTCCATTATTTACGTAGTAATAATAATAATAATTTTAGTTTTTCTTTCTTTCTTTCTCTTTTATTACAGTTTTTGAGTTTTTATTTATTTATGGTAATTTGATAATTTTTATTGTTTTAACAACAACAACAATAACAATAGTAGTAGTAATAATAATAATAATAGTGACATTACTAATCATAATGATAATAGCAATTGTAATTTATTGTAATGGTTGTAATGCTTATGATGTTAATAATTATAGATTTGATGATAATAATAACAATAACTCATAAAATAATATGAAGAATATCAATAATGACAAAACAATTATAATATTGATATTAATAATGATAATAATAGTAATTATAATTTAAAAGATATTAATAATAACAAACTGGCTTGAAAAGAACCTACCCTTATCTTACCAAAAAGAAGTCTCTAAAACATGTGATCTTGGCTGCTATAGTCTATAGTTTCTTAAGCATAAATAAAATTATTTGATGTTCAAAATGAGGACATGATCATCATAAATAAAAACCTTTGAAGCATAGTTATAAAATCTAACCTACGTTGAACTCTGATTGTTTTATATATATAAAAAAAAAAGGTCAAAAAAACTTTGTGTTGACCAATATTTTTTTTCAGAAACAAAAACAGTCGATAGATGAAATTCGAGAATTTAACTGAGTCAATCGAGTTTTTTTCATTTTTCAGGTTCAGCCGGTCTAGATTCAAGTTAGTTATAATTATGTTATGAAGAACAAGTGGCTTGACACATTAAAATGATATTTGTCACTGCGTTTCAAAATCATTTTTGAAAAGAATGAAATTTTTTATTTTTATTTGAAATTAAAAACAATTTGGTGTTTTTAGATTATTTTCATGTGCTAATATGTCAAAAATATTTTTTTTATAAAAAGATATCATTTTAATATAATTCTGAATGAAAAACACTTTAAAAAATAATTTTAATCACATTTCTAATTTCTAAAGAGGCATTAAATTCAAGAATCTAATAGGGTTAATCAGGTTTATTCTCTCTTCAAGTTTAAGATTTCAGGTAAGTTATAATTATATTATGAAAAGCAAGTGTTCTTCATGTCTTGCTAGCTTATTCCAAAATCTTCTCTTGTTTATATGATAGTTTATAGAAATGCAATTAATTTGGTAAAGATGAGAGGTATGAGTTCAAATGCAATTATAAATTATTTAATAAAATCAGAATTTCTAATAAAATATCATAATCAAAACTCATGCTGTGATTAGATTGAAGTTACCTTTAAGGCAGGAATTATATATATATATATATAGGTGAAAGATGTATAAAAATCAACATCTTTATCATATGCTGCCATATACTCTTAGCTCTTAGTGCTTTGTGATTTGATAGACATAATTCAAGTCTTGAATAAAAGCACTAGCAAGCACCTTGGATAGAAGAAGATTCTCCCATAATCAATCATGTTTATGTAATCTATAATAATTATCAAACAAAATGAGAAAGAAAAAGTATAGTTAATGAATTTTATATCTAATTACATTACTTTATACTTGGTTTTTTTTTGTCTAGCAAAATAACTTTTTTCTAGCTAAAGAATAATTTGATTTTATGTTTGGTTTAATACGGTTCATATCTCACAGTAGTGTTTAACACTGTATTTCAAATATATTTTTGAAAAAAATTCGATATCAAAAGTCATCATGAGAGATGTGATCAAGGAGTTTGGAACCCTTGGATTGCTTGATGGCAGAAATCTGAGCAGGAGATTGTTGGCATATGGTTGATTTTAGTTTAATGTAATTTATTGTACGTCATGCCTTGCGGCTTGGCTATGCTAACGTGGGTTGCCACCTTTCTGTTCTGTATTTCAATCATTTAATGATTTGGTCCCCATTTTATGATGATAAAATATTTATGATTTGCATAATAAATTTTAAATTTGAAATTAAAATATATATTATTTGTAAAAATCTAGAACAATAAAGATTTTATTCAATCATTTAAACTAATAAAATATACTTTACGCAGATAGTAGAGTTTCATCTTATATAAAAAAAAATTGTTTATATTGTACAATTTCAAGGTTAAAAAGGAGGGGAAAAGATGCCCTAGAATGAGATGACAATGCATGAAGAAGGGAATCAAGAACTTGGCCGATTGAACCGCATCACCCTAGCTTCTAGGTTTTTTTTTTTTTTTTTTATATATATATAATTATTTATTTATTGCCAAAGAAAAAGCACGATTAAAAATATATGATGGTCTTAGAAAGAAGCATTGGATGTCCTAAATTGAGACCAATCAAGTTTACATTATTCAAAGAAGAAGAAGAAGGTTTTAAATAGTATATTATATAGATATATTCAAATAAATATCAAGATTATAACATCTATATATTTTTTTTAAATATATTCTCTCATAAACTTAATTTATTATATTGATCCCATATTATTTTATCGAGGTTATTCTTATAAAATATTTAATGTTTGTTTGAAAGTATAATTAAAATTGATTTTTTAAAGTGATTTTTGTTTAGAATTATATTAAAATATTTTTTTTTAAAAAAAAATATTATTATATAAAAATAATCTAAAAATAAAAATAAATTGACTTCTGCGTAGAGTCACCAAAGCAGGAATCTAAGAAAATGTTTGGGATTTTTTCAAAAAGAAGTTGTAGTTGAGCTATCATGAAGACGAACGAAACTGATAACTAATGATTTCATTCCTTCACTTTCACAGTTGCAGGTACAAACAAAGTCTCCAACAACCACAATTTCACCTAACCAAAGTTTAATTTTATATTTTATATTATTGATTTTTATATTTTTTATTTATTTAAAAATAAATCAATATAATATTTCTTTACATTTTAAAATTTATTTTTCACACTAACACATTTAAATAATATAAAAATATAAAAAAATATTAATTTAATGAAAATAAAAATTAATTTTAAAACATGAAAACAATGATAGAAAAATGATATTCTCTATAAAAGCATTAATTTTCTAGTTAATTAATAATAAATAGAGAATAAACCGTGATATCCTTTATTCAAGAGTAGAATAATTAGAGGTTTGGAAAATCTTTTCCTTCTCTAATTCTAATGATTCCTTCTTGCTGACAAGTTAATATCTAAGTGGAAGAACAAAACATAAAATCCCTTATGCTCTACGATCTACATGACTGTTCGGGAGTGTGATTAATGTTATTTTTAAAAATATTTTTTGTTTATAAATATATTAAAATAATATTTTTAAAAAAAATTATTTTTAACATCAGCACATGAAAATAATCTAATAATAATAATTTTTTTTTTTTTGAAAACCACTAAGTTGGGTTGGTGGGCACAAACTAGGGTAAAGAAAGAAAATTGTTGCCTACTTGGTGGAGGTTCTTGCCACCTGAATTTTTATTTTTTTTAAAAATATTTTTGAAATGTAGTGTCAAACATATACGACCATAGCTTATAAATTCAGAGGAAAATTTATCCCATTTTTTCATTAGTTTTCCTTTTTCCAACCAATTATTCACATTATATTAACACATTTTAACTTATTCTCTTATATCCATGAAGGGTTAATCAACCTATTTACAAATCCATCTAATTTATTGGTAAACTCCCATATTAAATTAAATTAAGGATAAACAAATTATTATAGTTAAATTTTGATATGTCTTAGTTATGTGCAAGATTGAATTAAAGATAATTAACTTAAATTTAATAAGAGAATTTTTGATATGTCTTTGTGTCAAAAGTCTATTTTCATATCAAACTTTGAAGATAAGATTTGGCTTTTAAAGCTTTTTTATCATATTTTATTTATTTGGAACTTGTTTAAAGGCTTATAGTTGACTAATATACTTAAGACTCCTCATTCTAGCTCAACAACATTCTCAACATCCAAACCTAGAACTAATTAGACTCCTAGCTAGGATATCTTTTATCTTATTTTGACATAGGCTAAATGTCTAAGGCTCATATTAATGAGACTAGATTGTGTTTGAGATTGTGGTGCAATGTGTTTTTCTTTTGAAAAAACATCAAAGTAATATTTTTTTTATCATATTTGTTTTCTATTTTTAACATCAAAATATTAAAACGATAAAAAAAAACCATGAAAAAACATCAAAATAATAATAATTATTATAAGTTAATTAATTTTCTAGGTAGATTTTTTGAGGCAAAATATAAAGAGAGTGAAACTTAATGTTAAAGTGTTATATATATATATATATGGAGTTTTTTAATTATTTTTTAGGAAATATAATGTTGCATTCAAATAGAAAATTCTTTAACTAGAAAACAGAAAAAAACGTGTGTTTTTCAATCCCTCACATTTTTTTTTTAACTTGGAAAACATATTCTAAGATTCACCATTATTTTTGAGTTGCATTTTTGTTTTTTCAACCATAAAACATGTGTTTTCATCTTTATCGTGGTTTAATCCATCAGCTACCGGATCAAGTAGAGTTCATTTCACTGATTCATGAAAGTATTTGATAAATTCAATTATATGATTTGTTTGGGGCAAATCCCTCGTATAAATGCTCAAACCCCCTTCTTGTGCTAGGTGGACAACATTAATTAGTCTTTATATATATATATATATATATATATATATATATAATAAGAATATTTGTGGTAATTTATCAAGTTAGTCATGTTAAGTAAACTATCTCATCTCAAAAACTTAAATTGTCAGGTGAATCTCCAGAATGTAATTTATATTATTCTTTAACACATCTTCTCAAGTGAAAAGCACTTTGAGTTTGAAATTTGCACATACACATACTATCTTGTGCTTGATTTTTTTATCAAATAGAAGAGGGTGGTGAGATTCAAACTCGTGACCGCTGGGTCAACAAGGCTCTGATACCATGTTAAAGAACCATCTCACCCTAAAAAACTTTAAGCTGTTAAGTAACGCCTCCTAATATGATTTATATTATTCTCTAACAAGTAAATCCTTTTATTTTCTAATACATTTCTTATTATTAATATTTGTATGAACAGAAACATTTAGCTTTCGGAACATGGTGAGTAAGCCTATCAATAAAACTAGTTGTCATTACAAGAAGATGTGATATTAAAATCTTGAAATGATGATAAAAGCTTGGGATTAAAAGGTTTATTTTAATGGTCATTAAATTCAGGATCCGTGAGATTAATCAAGATACGCACAAATTAATCTAAATATCTCTATAAATAAATAAAAAATCTTGAATTGGGAGTGTATGTTTTAGAAACACAAAGGCTTTTCTTTCGGAGGATTCTCTTTTTTCTTGGATGCCTCCCTTTTATTCTACCAGTTTACCTTTCAACGGACTGGTGGAGACGACAAAGATTTGAATAATTCTTATTTTTGTCGAACTGTATAGTTAAAGACTTCATCCTTGACGACACTCTTGTAAGGAGCCGCAATGACTTTATTTTCTTACCTTTTTCAAGACATGAGAAATTTCCAGAGAAGTGGAGATCATGGCTCGTGTGGTGTCAAAACACAAGTGAGAAGTCGCTTTAATAATACACAGGAGTAGAGGAATTAGAGAAGATTGGAAAATTATTTTATTTTATTTTTTTTGGGTGTTTAGAAGTGATTTTTGTAAACGTTTTTGAAAAAAAATGATTTTATTTTTAAGTTTAAATTAACAAAATTTTGGTGTTCTTAGATTATTTTGATGTACTGATATCAAAAATAATTTTTTAAAAAATAAAAAAAAATATAATTTTAATGTATTTTTGAACGAAAATTATTTTTAAAAACAACCGCAACAATACTTTTAAAATAGGGAATAAAAAGTATCGTAATACTTCTAAAATTAGGTTGGATTGGTGGGCACAAACTAGGGTAAAGAAAGGAAATTGTTGCCTACTTGGTGGAGGTTCTTGCCACCTGCATTTCGACATTTTATAAGCATATATTAAATGGGTTTTAATCCATGGTGTGATTTGTTGAACTGCCGATGAAACTAGGGCACAATATAGGGTTGAAAAAGACAAAATTATTATATAAATTAATTCTTGAGGAGCCCTTTTGAGTTGAAAAAACCTGCAGCTTAAGCAATTTTTTATTTCCTGGCCGCTAGTCATTGTCTTCTCATAAGTGATTGGTTATGTTTTATTTTTTAAAATGTATTAAAATAATATATTTTTAAAAAAATATTATTTTTAATATCAGTACATGAAAATGACCAAAGAACATAAAAAAAAAATTAATTTAAATAATTTTTTTTTTCAAAACCGCTTTTGAAATGCAGTGTTAAACACCCCCTAAGGCCATGACATATAATGTGAAAATTGTCTAGGTAACTTAGCAGAAAAAATCATGATTATTTGAATGTATACGAGAGTATAGTTAAGATTACTTTTTAAAATATTTTTTTGTTCAGAAATACATTAAAATTGAGCAAAAAAATCCCATTATTTTTGTTAGAGTATAATATAATCATATTCTAGAGCCTCACCTATCAGCTTAAGTTTTTAGATGAGATGGTTCCTTAACATGGTATCAGAGTCTTGTTGACCCAGCGGTCACAAGTTCGAATCTCACCACCCCCATTCTATTTGATAAAAAAATCAAGCACAAAGTAATGTGAGTCTGTGCAAGTTTCAAGCCCAAAAAGCTTTCACTTGAGGGGGTGTTAGAGTATAATATAATCATATTCTAAAACCTCTCCTATCAGCTTAAATTTTTAGGTGAGATAGTTCCTTAATAATTTTCTCTCTTTTTTCAAGCGATTGCTCACATTATAGACACATCTTAACTTAACATGGTTGGCTGGAAGTATTTTCTTGATCGTATCTATGAAAAAATCTTTAAATTACTATATTTTAGAAATAATTCTTTTTTTTTTGGATCATACTATACTTAGGGTTAATTGCAAGTAAATAGAATTTAGAATTTATCAGAAACAGGACTACAAAATGTCCATTAGCCACAAGTGATGGCAACGGGAGAGCTGAAAATATATTTGCTAGCATTAATTGCCCGGCACTAGAGATCACCAAAACGACTTGTATTCTAAGATTTTCATGGACGTCTGGTGTGCTTTCCTTTTCAGCTTTGATTATTTTAGTTGGAAAAACGTACGTGTTTAAGTTCTGTTTGTCATTAAATTTTTAAAAATATTTTTTAAAAAAAAAACTGATTTTTTTTTATAATAAAATCAAATTTTTTAGTGTTTTTAGATCATTTTCTATATGCTGATATTAAAAATATTTTTTTTAAATAATAATAAAAAACATTACTTTAATATATTTATAAACAAAAAAGTACTTTAAAAAATAATTATCCTAAACAGGCACTAAACTAGCAAAGATTTAATGTCAAATGAACAATTAAAAATAAAAATATGGCTCTGTGAAAATGTTTGGTGAAGAAAGTTAGCACTGTCGGCGGCATAATGAGAGCAAGAACATGATCGATGCATGGTAATTCAGATTTTATCTCGTCGCCATCTAATTACTTGGGAATTTTTTTAAAAAACAATTAATATTTATCTCCACCTTGGTATAATGGGATAGAAAAAAATAAAGAAAGAAAGAATAACAATAGAAGTATAATGTACTGTTAATTATATAGGATAAAACTTTTATTCTATAATTTATATTTATCTAATTCATTATATGTATCGATAACTTTAGAATTATAATTAATGATAGTCATTTTTAATAGTCAATTATTATTCTTAACTTAACTGTTTAGAATTTTGATGGTTATGTATAGAAATTAATTAGTTAATGTTAATATAATTAATATTTAATTATTTTGGTGAGCTAAAGTTTATAATTAAAGTAATTACTATATTTCATTATTTTAAATAAATTTGGTAACGCAAACCTTTAATGAGTATATATATGGCATGTGTTTGAGATAGAAAATACATAATGTTTTCACCGTCTTAAAAATACTTTTCGGTTTTACTTATTGTCTGTTTAGGAGTATGAATGAGGTTGTTTTTTAGAGTATTTTCATTCAGAAATGCATCGAAAATAAAAGTTTTTTTTTATTTTTAAAATTTATTTTTGATAACAGCATATCAAAAAGATCTAAAAACATCATTTTTTTTTATTAACTTTTGTTATCTGAACTAACTTGTATGTACTTTAGTTACTCTCATGGACTCTATAGTTAATAACTATGTAAACCTATAATAATTATTATATTAGTAATTACAGGGCTCGAATCTAAAATTATAAGGTGACAAACCTTTTAATTCTAATTTTTTAGTACTACTAAATAATTTAGCTAGTAAGTATTTTGGTTTTGGAAAAAAAAACAAGGATGGACAAGATTCTCTGGGCCTTGTTAGTATTTATTGGAGTTTGGACTAGTCCCCAAACAAAAAAATAACGACTCTTTGTAGTTAGAAGGCCTCAGCCCATCTTAGCTTGGTAACTTCCATTTCAGCTCCTCCTCCGATTATAAGTGGTTATGATTATTTTTTAAAGTATTTTTAAGTTAAATTTTGTAATAAAATATTTTTTTTTATATTTTAAAAATTATTTTTGATATTAGTATATTAAAATAATTTAAAAATACTAAAATAAATTCAGATTTTTTTAAAATATTTTTGAGTGATTCCAAACACCACTAAACCGAGATTGATTGTAATTTTATGGATTCAAATTAGGCAAACAATCCTTACCATCTGATTTGAAGTCCTTCTCCTTCAACTCTGCACTAGTCATAAAGGACAATAAGTTCTTAAGAGGTGTGATGTTATGGCAAAGATCTTGAAATCTGCATTGTAGATCTCGAGTTTGAGTCATGATATATTCATCTTATAAGAGTTTGGGACAACCGATATTTTATTTGTTTAACTCAAATCCATAAAAAGTGTTTAAAGGGAATGAAGTTTTTTTGAATCTAAAAAAAAAGACAGTAAACATTTTATCCATTAATAATTGATATTTCTTCTTTTTACCTTTGTCATTTTTTGTTCTTCAAATCAGATAATTTATTTAATTCTCATAATATTTATTTATTGTATTGTTTGTTTTTCTCTTCCGTTAAAGTTTTGATATTACTCAATTTTCTTTTTCTTTTTTCAAATTAAATTTGGTGATTTGTTTTCTAATATATTGCTTTTTGAAATATTGAATTTATTAGAGATTTAACTGTTTGAAAAGGATTTGCTCTATATGATTGGTATCGATTTTTGGTATCAATTTCATGATCTCATCGTTGATTTGATAAGCTAATTTAAAGTACCTTTAATCAATTCAATATATTATTATTTTAATAATTTTGACAAAATGTATTTTATGTTATTTTATTATATTAATTAAATTGTATTTTTATTGATTTTACATATTATTTTTAATTTTATCAGATTGATTTGGTCACATTAGATCATCCCACATGATCTAATGCAATGCAGTACTAATCAACAAAAAAATTATAAATTAGATTCTTTAAGATTTAAAACATATACTTTTGTAAATGATTTTTTAGTAAATGATTTAAATAAATACTTTTCTTATAAATGATTTTTTTTATCAAATTCTATTTAGAATAACTTGATTTTATTTCATTATTTTTCAGACTAAATGAAAAATACAAATGAGAACAATTTTAGTAAACTCGGCGATCATAGATGTTTGATTAAATTTTTATTTAGTTTGACCAGAGCATATGAGAGGGATGCCTGACTTGGCCCATTCAAATTGATTTTTTAACTCTTTTTTTTATTAGTTCATGAAGTTTTAATTTTAATTTTTTAATAAAAAATATTTAAATATTTATCCTATTAATTATAAAATATTTTTAAATTTTTATCTTCAAATTTGTTTTGATTTAATTTATGTTTTATAGTTTTATGATTTATTAGTAAAAATATAATATATTTTTAAATATTTGAATATATTTTTGAAGATTTTATTGATTGATTTATTTTAATGTTTTAAATAAAATCAGGGATATCCGATGACTTGATAACCGGATCGGATTCAAAGCGGAGCAATGAATTTAGATATTTTGAATTGGAATCGGATGAGCAAAACTCAGCTCCATAAAAAATTATTGATCGTTCGTTTTGACATCCCCACTAAAACCGTCCGATGTGGATTAAATCAGAAATTATGTAAGACTTTAAGGACCAAATCGAGGTTTCAGAAAATATTCCAAATGGGCTCCACGTGTTGAGATCCACCGGATCGCACAAAAATATTGACCACCCGTTCCTATCTGATTCCGCCCACAGCAAAGGCCCGTTACGAAACTTCATTCCTACGCTCTGTCAAGGAGACTGGCAAACACGAACCAGTAGTGCTTTAGTTCCTATCCCCAAGCGCGTGGCTTTCAGGGATCTAGAGTTCTCACACTACAATAAAATTCCTGACTTGGTGGAACCCACGGCGTCGTATCTGCCTCGGAAATGCAACGGCAACTTATCTTTGATGGGATAGTTATTATCAGTCCCTCTACTACTAAACATTGTTTAATTTCGGCTCTTTCATTACACAGTTCTACACTTTCATCATGAAATCAACATTGACCTAACGATTAAGTTTCTTCGTGTATTTCATAAGCGCATAAATAAATAATTTTTATTTTTAAAATATAAGACATAGTTTTATTCATGATTTTGAATAAAATAAAATTAATTACTGCATGATCGTGGATAATAAAATTAATTACTTACTTAAAATATATGGATAGAAATATGTTATGGATTTAGGAACATTAATTGTTTTAAAAAAAAACAAAATTGGGAAAAGTTTTCCGAACGGATCACAGTTGGAGAAATTGATTTTACAATTAGGTTAATGACATTGGAAAGGTAAAATTGTAAATAATAATTAAATAGGTACTAATGTGAAAGTCATATGAAAGTTAGGAGATGGGTTTAGTAGTTACACCAAGCAATCTAAGACTATCAAATCAAACTTGGCAGCTCGTAACCGAAGTCACACACACAACCTTCGAAATTTAGTAATTTGGTCGATCAGACAGAACGATTCATCGTTGACTCAGACTCATTATCATCTCGGTGAGCCAGTACTCATAAAAAAAAATTATGCCATGTTTAATCTTCCTCGGTTCCTTTCATTAATTATTTTGTGTGGTTGCTGATAAACTGAAGGGAAAAAATCAATGAAATGAATTAAAATAAGTATTTTTGGGGTTTTAACTTTTTGTTTCCCTTGTGGGTTTAGAGTAAACAACGTAACGGCAATCATAAACACTATGATAGCTGCATATGGGTTGTTTTAAATGTTGATTTTCTTCGTTTTCTTTGAATTCTCTTGGTGATTAAACTGACCCCATTTCATATCTGCTGTTTTTTTTTTGGCCTTGTATTTAATAGCAATTGCTGTATCTGGCATAAAGTTTTGATTTTTCTTTTCTTCTTGTTCAGTTTAAAACAGGGAGTCATACTGTATTGGTTTGCCGAGTTTGTTGTTGAGGAATGAAAAATGCCTTGTCAAGAGATAAAGTCATGGACTTTTGATGGACTAGTTGGTGCATATCTTGATCTTGCTATTGCATATTTTCTGTTATGTGCATCATCTTTTGCTTTTTTTGCTGAGAAATTTCTGGGTTTATTTGGATCGAGTTTGCCTTGCCCCTGTGATGGACTTTTCGGTGACCAAAATAGAAATAAATGCTGGCAAAGAGTGTTAGCTGATAGACCATCAGAGAAGATATCTTCTGTTCAGTTCTCTGTCAAGAGTAGGTTCCCTTTTGACTCAATATGGGACAAAGACTTGAATTTTGAATCGAGTGGTGGAACGATAAACGAAGTAAATTGTGGAGGTGACAATATTGGATTAGAAGGCGAAGCCTGGTGTGGCTCATTTAGGGAGAGGAAGAGTGGAAAGGGTGTTGTGAAAGAAGGGAAGTTTGATGTTAAAGAGAAGGGGGTTTCAATCCAGAAGGGGAGATTTCTTAGGAGACGCAGAAAAGTGGCTGCTGATAATGGGGTGTTTTCTTCAGTCTCTTCATATGATCATTCACAGTCAAATTTCCGAACTCATCCTCAATCTCCAGCCAGTGTCAATAAATTGATGAACAAGCATGATGAAGGAGACATGGTTCCTGCTAGTCCTGGTGGTGATGCTCTGCATTTCAGAGGGTAAAGAAAATATTTTGAAATTCATTTGTTTTGTTCTGTGAGTTACAGTCAACTTTCTTAAATGCTGTATCTATTTAGTTCTACTTTGATCTAGCATGTTTCTTGTAATTCATTTGTTTTGTTCTGTGAGTTACAGTCAAAATTAAGAAAGTTGAGAAGCCATGTAACATTATGATTTTTGTTTTGGTTAGTAATAAATTCTCTTCACATAAATAGAACTTAAACTCACTTTATTTTCAGGAAACATTTCCAAGGAAAACACTTTCTTGAAACCATTTTCTCCACTTTTCAATGTCTCGTAAATTGGTCAAGTGGAAACACTAATAAAAGAAACTGTTTTTCTTTTATTTTCTTTCGAAAACACTTTCCAAAACTTTTTCTTTTTTTAAAAAAAAACAAGGTGAAACTACTGAATTTTTTTGTAGTTTTGTATTGTTATTTTTTTATTTAAAATAATTTATGAAATTTGAATTATTTTTTCAATTTCATCTTTCTTCATTTTATTTTTTATTTTTTAGAGATTCTTGTTTATTTAAAATAAATAAAGTTAGAATTTGTTTTCAATTTTGTCCTCCACGTTTCTATCTTTTAGATTTTTTTTATTGTTATTTGTTCTATTTAAAATAATTTATGATTTTTTTTTAATTTCATATTCCCCTTCAGTTCTTTCCTTTATCAGATCGAGTCCCATTTTCTTTTAATAAAGCTTTCAAAACCAAAATAAAAAAAAACATTATTAAGTTATTTTTCATCTTACTTTTTCACGGTATAATCAAACACTGAAACTAGTTTTTCAACTTTTTTTTCCATGATACTTTCAAAACATCGGAAAATAAATCATTTTCCATATAAACCAATTTCTAGAAGAAAACTACTTTCAGCAAATAAACAGGCCTTAACTGAAAATTGGTAATTTTACCCATTCAAATATTACTAGGAAGATCCTTGAAGAATTTTAAAGCAATAAATGAGTTGACCATGTAATAAGTATGATAATCTTGTCGAGGAATACTGGAATCTCTATGCGGTGAATGATCCTTGTGTTCCCACCTGCGTATCAGGGGAGGAAGGTCCATATCTTTCTAACCTTTCTGTTTCTAGGAGATAGCATTTAAGATTATTTTTTGAACATGATCAACAATGCACTAACATGCTTTGAGCATTTACATGCTAATGCCATTTCTGCGCATTCTTGTGCTTCTTCTAATGTGAATGGTTCTGTGGTTTCAGATAGCAAGGAGTCTTCAGTGGATTCTGGATTTGTGGGAACAGTCTCCAATGATTCTGATTCAAATGAACCTCTTGAAAATAAGCACATGGAAAAGGCTACACCGCCTGGTGATGATTTGAAATGCAAAACACAAAGAGAGCTTTGCTTTGATGGTGATGAAAAACATACTATTAAAGTCTTGGAACAAGCATTAGAAGAAGAATACGCTGCTTGTTCAGCTTTGTACCTGGAACTTGAGAAGGAGAGAAGTGCTGCAGCTACTGCAGCAGACGAGGCCATGGCTATGATTCTGCGTCTCCAAGAAGAGAAGGCATTGATAGAAATGGAAGCTAGGCAATACCATAGGATGATTGAGGAAAAGTCTGCTTATGATCTTGAAGAAATGAACATTCTCAAAGAGATCCTCCTTAGGAGAGAGAGGGAGAAGCATTTCTTGGAGAAGGAACTTGAAACTTACAGACAAGTGATTTTTGGGAATGAGCAGTTGGAATCTGATTTGCAAGATATAGGAACCACGCATGAACAAAGGGCTTCTTTGCAATATTCACGTGAGGATCCATATCTGTTGCTGCGGAGGATTAGTGAATCCATTGACGAGAAAGAGAAGGGAGAAGGGTCAAACAAATTTTTAAGATCTAAGGTTCAATCCATTGAATCACAAAGTTGTGCTCTTGCTTTTGGGAAAGAATTACCGATTCCAGACTTGATGAATTTATCAATAGACTGTGATGGGACTAAAGATGAATTTGAAGAGAAAGAGCTGGTATCACCTGACAATAGTCTATCTGATCAACTAAGAGAGCCACAAATTATGGAGTCATGCTTAGAATTTGACTTATCAACCCGGGGTTGTAATTTGATTGAGAAAACCATTTCTACATCTGTGGAAGCACAGCAGCAAGGTGATTGCATTTATGCAAGTCACGAGTTGGCATCAAAAGAGACTCGTGACCAAACTAAGATTATATCCCTTTATAATTGTGATGATTCAGAGAAGCACTCAAGAGATTCATATGATGCAGAATTTGAATCGGATCTCCTTGTTCATGATGTTCATGTCATTGATGATAAAACCAATCTGTCTTGTGGAATTAATGAAAATGGAAGTGAAAAGTTGTCAGTGAATGCTGCATCAGACATCCCAAGAACATGTGACAGTCCAAGGATAAGTTGGGCTGAGAAAGATGTCCGCAAAAGCTGTTCTGATGTGACTAATGGACTGCCTCCATTGGGAAGCTCAAAAGGCAAATTCTTGACTTCTGATTTGAGAAGAAATTCCATGTCTGCAGTTGATCATGAAAGATTCAAAATTGACAGTGAAGTTGGGTGGCTGAGAGAAAGGCTACGAATCATTCAAGTGGGAAGAGAACAGCTCAATATCTCTATGGAGAACAGGGAAAATAAAAAGGTCCAGTGGCAACTTTTGGAGAATACAGGGAGTCAGCTTCGAGAGATTCAGCAATCAACAGAACATGGAAAGGCTGTTCGCCAGGCTTCACTGCCCCCACTTTCGTACAAGGTAATGATTTATCTCTTATATAAATCTGGTCTGTGTAGCTAACTGTATGCCTTGTCTGTTTTCTTTTCACCTGGACTTACTTTTTATCAACAGAATATGATATTTAAAGTATTTTTTAAAAGCATTCGAATGGTTTTGTAGCATGGATCATGATCAACTCCATTCCCTTGCTGGTGGGTGTTGCTACCACTCTCCTCTATAAAAGAAAATAAAAACAATTCTTTATGGAGGCAGGTGGCACTCTCAGCTGTGGCTTGGTTTAGGCTGTGGCTTACTGGCTCAGTTGCTTGTTTGATCTATGTTATGTGAATTTCAATTCAAATTTCTATTTAGGTTCAAGTTTTGATCCTACTCATTTTGTGGATTCTAAAGGGCGTTTCTTGATAGTAAGATTTTTGTGAATAATTAATAAAAAAAAAACCTAGTTTAACGTGGATGTGCTTATTTTCAATCGATTTTTCTAGGAATTGGAGTCAATTTGTGAAACTTGAAAACACTTGCATCATGTTTCTCTATTGTCTCATCTCACTCCCATTGTCACAAATGGTACCACAAATTTCTAAACCATTTCTCTTGCCCTTTAATTTAAATGTGATTCATGCATCTTGTCTATCCAGTTTTTTTCCTTACCACTCCTATAAGTTTCCTATGAAATTTGATCTTCGAGGTCCAAATGCTTAAATATATATAAGATGGTAAAATAAGGTAAAAACAAGAGATTCGGTCAAGAACTTGAACAAGTATGACTCAAGTTCCTTAGATAAATAGCTTGCTGATCTGCTGTTGCTTCTCTTTGATATTTAAGATCAACTTTTGAGCTTTGTAAAAAGTGAACAGTGACTAAATTCAATCAGCATGTATTCTCTTGTAATCCAGCACCACCTTCTAAGTGTGTATTTGTTGTCTGCTGCATGCCAAATTAAGCCGATTTCGAAATCGCTAACGTTCCCATTGCTTCCACCATCTCCGCGTTTTTCTCATGGCTGATGCTGGTCTTTGCACAGCAACTTGTTTCTGCAATGGTTTCTGCTAATCACTAAAGACTTTTATTTTCAGGTTATGTCGAAGAAACGGCAGTGGCGAAGCGCTTCTTTGGGAGTGCATAGGAGCACTTAAACTGACTTTTCGTGGCCTGACGATTCATGCTGATCATGGATTTTCTGATACTGCTTCTTCATCCTTTCATTTTGATCAATGGATAAATTCTGCAGATTTCGCCACAGAAGCCAAACTGACTGAGTTTGGCTAGATGATAAATTCTGCAGATTTCAGGTTAGGAGCTGCTATCCGAACGAGACACCAAAGACAAATTCTCAGAAGCCAAACTGACTGGGTTTGGCTATCAATATATATCCGATCCTCATGCATTATTCTGCTCAGTCATAATCCGGATCCGTTTTCATACCAATATATATCCGATCATTTTGCACTACTTCCATCCTCATTATCTTAGAAACCCAGTTTAGGTTAGCTATCTAGCCTTCCAGTACCACTTGAACATGCAAAACTTTCTTTTTGAAGTTGAACTTTGCACACAGCAATTACGTAGGGACTACTACCACTAGGAAAGAAAATCTCTGCAACACTTCGTTTTTTATAGATTAATATTGAGGTCAATGTTTTGAGTATATATTATTATGGTTTGTAAGAAGTTATTAGATCTTGTTATTGAGTAATTTATGTTTGAGAAGTTAATACAATTGGAGTATAATTTACCCAGTTATCAAATCATTTCTCAAAATATATTTATAAAAAAATAAAACAAAATAAAGGAATTATAAAATATTTACATCAACAGAAATTTAAAATCTAACATGGTAAAAAGTGAAAACATTAATTTCATCACAATTATAATTTTTTTTTATCATTCAGTCATCACCTCTTCATCATTAAATTCAATTTCTTTTAAAACATTATCAATTCTATAATGTGAATATTTTAATCATGTTATTAATTTTTCAATAATGATGTTCAGTCTATTTTATAATATTAAAACACTTATACTTTATCTAATAAGAATCACTCTTCGGTTATTTAATTTTAGTCAATTAATAAAAAAATATTTTAAGTCATTTATTTTTTAATTGTTAAAAACTATTGAATTGTATAAAATAATTTATTATTTATTTTGAGCAATTTTTTCTACATTAATTTCATGAAATGAAAAGGCCAAACTTTTAATAAGTTCTTTTTCTCAAAAATAATTTTTAAAATTTTTAATATGTCTGATAAAATATATTTGAAAAATTGAAAAATTAAAATTTAAAAATATTTAAAAGAGATTTGTGAAAAACAAACTTGTTTATATCTTTGTTTTTATCTTTAATCCTTCAATAAAGGGATGGAAACTCACCAAAAATTATTGAAAAAATAAAAACTTAATCTTAACACATCACCACAATCGATGTTTTTATATCCTAGTTGTCATCACTTTTTATATTTCATGGTAGTAACCAAACTTTAAACATATATACTAATTAATAAAGGTACTTATTTTTTATTATGGGACTCTAGCAAACACATTAAGCATATAACAAACTTGCACTTGATATGAAAACAAGGCCTAACATTTATACTATTAATACAATATTTCTTTCTATAAATTAAAACAAAAATAAAAAAATACTTATTTGTTAAGATACTTAAATTAATCAAGCTTTGTTGTTGTAAAGAATTAATATTTTGTCCTTTAAGTTATATTACTCATCTCTTGATGCAAAATATGCTTCTTCAATACAATACTAGAAAATTGAAAAAAATAGATAGAATACTTTATCAGGGTTTAGGAGCATATTCTATTGGTATTTGAATTGTTGGTAGAATTGCTAATGGAAAATTATCTTCAACAAGTTGCTCATCGGGGGTTGTGTTTCATTAGTATTTTTATCAACAACTAAAGTTGCAAACATAAATGTTGATTGAGTATTCATCCAAAAAACAAATTTTATTGCTCATTTTTTGTTGGTAAGTTCATTGATAATTAGTTTTCAAGGGAATTTTTAGTCACCAATTTCATTGGAAATCCCCAAACCTTCTATAATTTTTTGATGAAATAGGTGTTAAATTATTGGCAAAAAATTTGATGGAATCAACATTAATTTTAAATCAATTCAACACCTTTTAATTAGAGTCCTCATCTTTATGGTAATCATGCAACTTGCCTCAAATTTTTTTCATTTCGATCCCAGAATAATATGCATTGTTCTGGGATCGAAATGAAAATAGTGAGGCAAAATCGATGCTCGCATGAACTAGGGTTTGTTCTAAACCCTTGAAGCACCAATAAGATTTATCCATTTTTAGTTGATAAGAGCAACACTTTTGCCTCATTATTTGCTTTGTTGAAATGCTTAATCAATGTGTGATGTTCATATACTTTAAGCTTTTATGCCTATATAATACATCTTCTTCTTGGGATCCAATTGAACTTTGACTCAAGGGTGGTTTTGCTTGATGTTATATGGAAATTATTAGTGGAAAGGCAAACCATCAATTATGCTTAATGCCCAAGGCAAGAGAAATTATCTATGTTTAATATCTCATTACTTTAAGGACAATGCATTTTAATGACTATCAATTCCAAAAAATAAATTCATTATGAAAATGATATTACATAACATTCACAATAAGAAAATAAGTTTTATTAGGATAAGAAATCAAACCCTCATTTTGTTGGAATTTGCTTGTATTCAAAGTTGTATGTGGAAGACCAGGGAATAATTTTTTCAGGTATAATAAGAGGTTTTTTACTCCATTAGCAAACAATCTCTTATATCTACACCAACTATTAACTCTTTGATTAATTCTCAGAACATCTTTGAAATAGATCGATTTATATTATTAGCAGGTTTATAATTGATTTTGTTTTTGTGCTATATGTAGATTAATGCCTCTATTTGTTTCGCAAGTTCTATAGCTTGATGTTCAAAAGATAAATCTTGGCAATCAAGGAGACATTCTAGATAAAATTGATATATAAAAAAAATATTGATAGATGAGATCTTCTAGGTTGGCTTTTTCATTCTAAAACAAAAGGTCAGTGATTTTTAAGAAATATGACTTTCTGATCTCCAAATTTTATTCATAGATCTAAGGTGATTATACCTTTGAAATAGGCTCTATATATGATTTTGGGATTTCTATCAATTCAAGTAATATCTTTGATAGAAGTAATATCTTTGATATTCGTGATAACTTATAATTTTTGATTAGAAGAATCACGTGTGTGCTACAACTAAAAATAAGTAAATAAATACATTTTAATTATTATCAATTACACAAAAATAAATCTTATTTATCCAATTAAAAATTATTCCATTTTAATTAATATATTTTAATTACTATCAATTATATAAAAATCATTTTTTCCTAAATTTCAAAGTTAACAATAGAATTAAAATAATATAATTGGTACCCATTAAATTTCTCAACATTTCTCCAATTATAAAACACATGAGTTACACAATAAAACTCATTTTCATCCAATGACATTTAAAATTAGTTTCTAACAAATTCCAACCAAATCCTAACATATAAATCATGCATTAATAGAACAAATTATCTTGGAAAAGTTACGAAATACTTAAATTATAAGCAAACGACAAATATTATAAATAGACTCCAATAAATTAACTTAAAGCATAAATTAGTTACAAAAAAAACAACTGAGTTTACTGTTAATGGGATGAAACTTGACAAAAATACAAAAACAATGAAGCTAAAGCTATTGATAAATATTTATCAATGTTGGCAAGTTAGGTGGTTAGATTTGCTTAAAACCTCTTTCCTTTAAAAACTTTGATGCCATTTAGGTCCAAATTTAAATTCTTAACTTTCACTTTATAAATACCAATGATACTTTCTTTCTTTTTTGTGTGGGATATAGGTTTTTTAGAGAATTTTGGATTTCACCAAAATATGACAATCAAAAAGTTTTTTTAGATTAATTTTGATGCGAACCCTAGCGGAATTTAATGGTTTTCGCGACCCCAAGATCAATCTAATCCAAGTTTGTTGAGAATTGAATGAGCTTATCACAATGGAAGACTTGCTCCAAGGCAACAAAACTATAAACCAACTCGATCACAACACCTACACTTGAAGACGAGCAAAGGAAGTATAAATTCACAATAAAGAATTGTCAATTCTTTGAAGAGTTGAAAGTTTAATCAAGAACCAAGATGAAGCAACCGAAGACGGCTACAATGCTGGAAAATATTATTCAAAAAAAGTTCCCTAACATTATTCCTAAAGAGTATTTATACTCCAAGCCAAAACCCTAGTTTCCCTAATGGGTCTCACATAAGCCCAAATTAAATAATAATCAACCCAAGCTAAAACTAGCCCAAATTAATTAAAATAAACAAATAAACAAGTCTAAAAACCCAAACAAATTGTCTCCTCTCAAAATAATTAAAATTTGATAGCCCAACTAATTAAATAAAACAAGTTTGTTGTTTCCGTATTTTGTCGGGCAGCAGCAAGAACCAACTTAAAACAAATGGTTCTCTCTCTTTTTAAATAATTAGAAGGCGTGCCATATACCGTTGGAAAGGTATGGAAGTCTAGTTTCCATAACAACTAGAATGACATCAAAATTAGATATGTTTCTCCAGTTATGACTAAAAGAGTAACCAAAGGTCAAACTGTCCGAATCTAGTATTCTTCTCCCAATCCTTGCGTAATGGTCTTGGTTCCACCAACAAACCCTTCATGAACATGAATGAGATTAATCAAGGCTTGCTTTTTATTATTACAAATCCTCTTGAAGTCCACCTTAGCCCATGTATCTTGAAGAAGTCCATTGAAAGCTTCTTTGAACTTCTTAGCCCTAAGCCTAGTAACTGGACCAACTGGAACCTCCAATGGATCCTTTGATGGTCAGATCACATCAAATTTATTATTCTCCTATCATTTATTGAAGTCATGGTAATGTTTTATGTTAAAGAGCTTATGTTAAAAATTAAATCCCAAAAAGGTTTTAACCCAAAAGGTAACGGGGCACTTTTAATTTGACGTAAAGTGTGTTCATTAACCATGCTCTTACACAAATTTTCTCAACAATCCCTCATATGAATTAAAATTATTTGACTAGATTAAAAATAACTTAAAGATTTGTATAATAATGTTGATTTGGTAGATCACTATGGTGTTGAAAGAGTTTTGAAAGAACTAATCAAATTTTTCCTCTCATGAGCAAGACAAACCAATAGGTTGGAAAAAGTAATCTCTCGTATACTTGACCCAAACCCAAACCTCAGCTGGAAATAAAATCTTTTATTGCCCAAAACATCATTTTAACTCAAACTTAGGCATAATCCGACACAAGAGTGTAGGTTTAAGCTCTAAGCCTACTTTGCATAGAGCACCTCCTCTTTAAAATATTTTTTTTAATGCTCAATTGTAACCTTTTAACTTCTTATTTTATAAACAATGAAAAAGATTTGCATTGAAAATTAAAATTTAATAAACTCTTAACCCAATAAATAAATAAATAAATAAATAAATAAATAAATAAATAAATAAATAAATAAATAAATCCCACTATTAATTCGACATTAAATATACTTATTAGTCATGTTCTTAAACAAATTTTGCAACAATTCACTAGTATCTCAACCTTGCAGAGAGAATGTTGGTTCTTCAAACACTAATATATATATATTTTTTATCAACTGCAACTTGCTACTTGAAATTATGGTTCCCTGAGGTAGATTTTTTAGAGAGACCGCATTCTTTTTTTTTCTTTCCCTTCGGGCATGTTATAATTATAAAAAGCTTTATTTTTATGGTATTTTAAGTATTAGTGTTTGATTGGAACTGTGGTTTAAATTATTTTAAAAAGTGATTTTTGTTTAGAAATATATCAAAATGATATGTTTTTATTTTTAAAAAATTATTTTGATATCGGCACATGAAAATGATATAAAAACACTATTTTTTTTAATTTAAATTAAAAATAAAATAAAAATTAATTTTTCTCAAAAATATATTTTGAAATGGAATGTCAAACAATTACTTAACTAATAAATATCTTATCCTCTAGAGATCAGGTATTCTTCTAAGTGGCTTGGTGAGATGTGAGATGTAGCTGATGAAGATAATGAAGAAAAAAATTTCCCTGCTTCTTTTGTGCTTATATAAATTGTAAATAACTTTGTAGCTAAACTTGTGATAATATGAGATGGGATTGAATTAATCTTGATAGGCTTGATTTATAATTCGATTAACTTGATCAAACTTGATATAAATCTAATAAAATCAATACTAAAAAGTTCAAGAGAAATAAAAAAAAGAGCATAGAGTATTTTAGAGTTTGTTTGTTTTTACGTTTCCAATTTTTTTTTTTAAAAGAACTTTTTAATAAAAAAAGTTTTTTTTTTGTGCTTCAAATTAAAAAAATATTTCAAAATAAAAAAAATGCAAATAATAAAGAAATCAATTCAAAATTATATATATATATATATATATATATATATATATATATATATATATTAAAAAACAACTAAAAGGAGTCCATATTTTATTATGTACTTAGATACAAATTACTATGGATTTCAATAGTAAAATTATCATTTTATCCCCCGGGTTGAAAAATTTAACCCTTATAACCGGGGGATTTTGGACATTTCAATGAGATATGTATGGTATTTTCAAATTGTTTGGGGTTTTCTGGTATTTTCTGTTTTAAATTGCATAGTGAAATTATTATTTTACCCCTGAGTGCGGACAAAAAGATGAGGAATAGTAGAGAGTGTTTTCGAGTTTTCACATATTCGTACACAATGAAACTATACCCCTAGAAAAGACAAAAACGAAGGCCTGGAGCTGGGGTATTGTTGTACTTCATTCCCCTTTTTGTGTGGTTATCGTTAGGTCCAGGGGTGTATAGATAATTTAACATATTTTTATTATTTCTTTTCGTAAACACTGCAGGTGCGTTGTATGGATGCACAAACAGTGTTACATGCGCACGAACCTTTCACGTGGCGTCTGCGACGTCAGTGCTATGGAAAGTGTCATGTCACCGTGTCACCAGGTGTGCCACAATGTCCTTTACCACGGGTGTAGCATGTGTCGTGTGAAGGTGATTGGTGAATCGATGTATAGTTTTTTTAGTTTTTTCTTCCTTTTCTCTCTTTTGCCGCTAAAAAATACATGATTGTCCTTCATGTTTGTGGTTATTTTAGTTTAATCCATGTTATTTTGATTTTCAGTTTTATTCTTGATTTTTTCAATTGAAATTTTGATTATTTTCAATTGTGCCCTTCAATTGAAACTAATTATATATGTTGGTTTTCATTCCAATCCTTATTCTTTTGATTTTTGGTTTATTTTTTGTTTCTTTAATTTTTTCGGTATGTAGGTTTTAATTTGTTTTAATTTTGTCCTCAATTGAAATGGTCATATATGTTACTTTTAATTTCTTTCCTTATTCTTTTAATTTTCTTAACAAAATTACACTGCATTTCTTTTAAAAATTTCTTTATTTGTTTCGGTCCCAAGATTTTTATTTGTTTTAATTTTGTCCTTGGATTGAAATTAATTATATATTTTATTTTTCAGTTTCGACCCTTTTCTTTGAATTTTTATTTGATATTAATTCTTTTGGTTTTTTCGGTCTTTCTTGGACACTATTTTGCATCTATGCTTTTAGTTTTAGATTTTTTGTTTGTATCATTTTATTTTTTATTGGGGTTTAATTTTTATTCGATTAAGTCCTGAAATTTTAATTTATGTTGGTGATCATTTTAAAACTAATATTTCTCTCTTTATCTCTTTGTTCTTGTTTTTTTTGTGTGTGTGTTTTGATATTTTTATCTATTTTTCGAATCAAGTGATTTTATGGTTTCATTGTTTGCACAATAATAATGATAATTTAGTAAATATTTTTTTTTGTAAGAATATTTTGCTTGTTTTTATGTTTTTAGGCAATTTAATGATTTTAATTGTTTGGACAATAATATTGATAATAATTTTAACCGTTATAGTCATGATAATGACGATAATGTGGAGATGAATTTTCAATGTGTTTTTTTCTTTTTGTAGATAAAAAATTAACCACTTATTTTTGTTATTTGATTATTACAGGTGTTTTATATTTTGTTTATTGTGTTTAATTTACATTTGGATTATAAAAGAACTAATCCTAATACAGTAAATTTGATAATTCGGGTATCCAAATCTTCTTACTTTTTTAATGATGATGATAATTTTATGTTGGTAATTTCATTGAAACCTACTAAATAGATAAATTTATATCGATTTCAAAAATCATATATTTTGTAGGAAACTTGCACTTCATAGAAATTCTATACAAATTTATTATTTTTACCAAATTTATATTATAATAAAAAAAACTATCACACAATAAATATTTTTTTACATTGAATAAAATTGGTTCCAGTCTCAACAAAGCGTGGATAAATAGCTAATATATATAGATAGATAGATAGATAGATAGATAGATAGATAGATAGATATAATTCTGATCATTGCCTTATGAAACAAATTCCTCCAAAAGAAGCAATTTGTGTTAAATGTTTCATTTGTAGTCTGTAAATCATTTTGTTTGTTTCATTAAATTTAATTCTATTCTACTTTGAAATTAAAATGAATAAATTAGACAAATAGCTCTTATAATAATTAAAAATACAATACTATTAAAGCCAGAGATAAGTATGTTTGAAAGTTTAAAATATTTTTAATTTGAAAATATATTAAAATAATTTTTTTACATTAGCATATCAAAACAATCTGAAAACATATATTTTTTCCATACTATTAATTTTAATATATTAAAAAAAATACATATAAATAATCAGGTTTCATTGAAAAAGTGAAATAAATTATCGTATTAATATTTAAAAAATATATGATTCAATATATATTATATTTTATATCCATAATTGTTTTTTTTTATCAAAAAAAACATATTAACAATACTTAAATATTATATAATACATTAAAAAATTAATATAACACATAACAAGTCAAAGCACAATCTTAAACACACACCCCTTCCTAGACCCCATTACAATTTACAAGGTCTAGGGACATGAACTATGTTGTTGAGTGGAATCACCATCATAAATGAAACCCTAAGAAGCTAGCCTAACAAGAACAAAGTCATTTATCAATCGTATAATCACCGAACACCTTCCTCTATATTACAAATACATTTATTAGTGATAGCAATTATTTTCATTTTGTAAGTGTTTTCGAGTTTTAAAATATTTTTTATTTAGAAATATATTAAATTATTTTTTTAAAAAAAAAATATTTTGATATTAATACATGAAAATGATATAAAAACAACAAAATTTTTTAATTTAATATAAAAATAAAAATATAAAAATTTTCAATATTTTTTGAAACACAATGCCAAAGACAAACCAAGGTTGTCAATACCATTTCGATTAGTGCTTTGTTTTTTCAATAGGAACGGGATATTTTAGTTTTGGAGCGTTTCGACGCGCTGTTTTGAAGTTGTAGTGTTTATGTATATATAATTAAATATATTAATTAAAAAAAACTATTTCAAATCCCAAAATAAAATGATTTAGAATTGTACAATTTAATCTAAAAAAGACACAATAAAATGATTTTTCTGAATAAAATTATGGACATGTATAATATTACGAGAATGCCACAATCAATCTCGCAAGATCATTACATTTTTTAATTTCTCTGAAATTTTAACATAAGATATATAAATATATCAAAAGACTCTTCAAAAAATTTCATCCCAGTCTAACTGCCGGATTAAGATATGATTGATATTATAAAATTATTTATTATTAAAAAAAATACTATTTGACCGAAACAGAATGGACAAAACGGAATGACCGAAATGTTTCGGCTGATATTTGACTGAAAAATCCAGAATGGGCCAGCCAGAATTGATACTATTTTATTTTATTTTTTTATTGGTATAAAATATTTCGGCCGAAACAAACGAGATTGATATCCTTGTGCCAAACAATACCCAGAAATAAAAAATAAAGAGATAGATGATTTCTTGGAGGAGGACTTGTTCTAAAGTGATTATTCACCTCATCACTATTGTCTCGCCACCCATATCTCATCATCCCCTTCAAATATTTTTAATGGGCCTTATCTCTTTGTGATTTTATTTTATTTTTTTACCGTTTCAAAAGGGGAGTCAAAAGGGCACGTTTTGTTTTTGTCATTTTCTCCTTAAATTATTTAAGAAAATAAAATTTTTTTTTGCCTCCATTACTATAGCACCATTAGCAATAATCAAAATGTTTAATTTGTAATTAATTTCTAATTATATTGCCATGATTATTGAAACCCATTTTTAGCTCCTTTGATTCGGTCACCCCCACCGTATATATCCTTTTTATTTTTATTTTTATGGACTTGTGTATTTTTAGGTATATAAGGTGGGTTTTTTCATCTCCTTCCATGCTTATCTCTATGCAAAAATAATCAAAATAGAGAGAGATAAACATAGTTTATACATTGATAATCTCTCTTTTATTTTGGGCTGATTAAATAGGGTTTATTGTTAAAAAGCTTCCTCCTCTCTTGTTATTTCATTTTGGAACTCTCTCCCCCACTCACTGTAGGTAAGTCCTTTTTCTTTTTTATCATTATTTAAATCTCTTGTGCTTATACAATATTAAACTTTCTGCTATGATCATTTCTGCATCTGGGTTTCTATTCTTTTATCATATCAAACCCAAGAACCATAAAATAAATTCATTACTGTATCATTTCCCTTTTATTTATTTTATGTAAGCATTTTTTTGTCCTCCCTTGACGAAGAAATCAAGAAAAGTCTTTGTGGGTCTTGAATCTTGATTTTGAAATTCAAAGATGGGTCTTTTAGGCTTGTTCTTTCTTGATTGATAGACAACTACCCCACAGAAACCCCACCTGGGCTCTGTAACACTGTGTCAGATAAATGCAACAGATAACAAAAAGAAACTAGTTTATTTATACAAGCGACCAGACTAGCATATCTTTAGAATGTCAGGCAAGGAAATAGCTGCTGCATGGGTAGCATTATAGGCCTGTACATCTGAGAAAAAGCTAAGACTTTTTGGTGCGTGTGTATATATATATATATATATATATTCATGAACGTTTATTTATCCAAGCGACTACACCAGCATATCCTTGGAATGTCAGGCAAGGAGCTGCTGCTTGGGTGGCATTATAGGTCTGTCCATCTGATGAAAAAGCTAAGACTTTTATGGTATCTGCATTTATTATTATTATTATTATTATTATTATTACTAGAGCCTAAAAGGGGGATTGTCACACTTTTGGGTCTCTGTGTATGCGTTTTGAAAAGTCTGAAATCTGAGCTTTGAGCTTTGATGGGATCTTTTTGTGTTACATCCATCATGGCCTTGACAGCTATCATAATGTACCTGTTACTTGTCTTGGACTTTGTATTGAATCGACTGAGGTTGTTCATAAACATCAAATTAAGTTTCTTATGTTTCATTAGTGCATTACTAGTATTGTTTTTTAAATTCTTTTCTCAACTGCTATCTGCATGGTTGGTGATTTTAATGTTTAATAAATTCTGCTCTATTTTTTTCTTGAAACCATGGCCTTTCTTTAAAGTTTAATCTTTTGGATTCTGCACAGGAAAAAATCGTACTTTTTGGCAATATCCTTGACGAGTCCCTGTTTATTCCATCTTCTGCACGCAGTCACTTTCACCTGCAAGTTTTGTTTGTTTATTGATCTCTTTAAGCTCTTTCATCTTCGTGCAGTCACTCTTCTTAGGTAGATTTTTCACTTGAATTTGTCTCTAGTGAGGTGTGTGAATAGGACAATTTCTAATGGTTTTTATAGGGAAGGACAGACTGATGTGGGGTTTCTGAAAAGGAGTTGGCGATGGCATCGACTTCTTGTGCCAAGCAGAGTCCAACGCTTTTGAATGAACCAGTTATGAACAATGTTCAATATCCGACACCTGGGGCCACATATGAGGATGTTATTGTTAGTCCTAATCTCTTTATGGAAACTTTGGAGAAGTTCCATGCTGCCATGGGGACCAAGTTCATGTAAGCTTCTTCGCACTGATGGTTAGCTTTGTTTCAACTTATTGATTTTGCGTTTTGATTGTCTACCGTGTGTTATTACTTCTCTTATCATCGTTTCTTTTTCTCTGATATTTGTGTTCATGTTACTTGGTCCTTTACCTTAATTTTATCAACAATATTTTACAAATAATGATATCAATGCTTCCTGCAAATGTTATGCCAACTTCTCCGTATTTGGCAGTAGTTTACGAGCTCTATTGCAAGTCACTTTTATTAGCAACTTTAGTCATAAGCTCGTTTAATGTACACCGGTCAATTATTGGAATTTTATTTTTCCATGAGTGATTGTTAGCTGTAGATAATCTTAATATAGTATTTGTTAAAAGCTGGTTGGAAGTTCAAGGTAGAGGAACAAATTGCACAGTTAATTTCCAATGATCAGAAAAATGTTGGTAAAAGCTTTTCGTTTTTGGTAGATTTTGGATATTTTTGAAGTTGCAAAGCAAAGATAACACAAGGGTTTCCTGAGTCTGGCCCGATGTTTCTAAACTGACCGCAATTAGTAATACAATAAGGAAAGTTCATAAATATGATTGTGTTTTCAACCCGAGAGTTTATAAAGTTTCAAAACTGTTGTCGCTTTAAACTAGAGTTTCCTTGCGAAGAACTGATTTATTACAGTAGTGGAGGAGAACACAGATTATAGCTTCTTAGACATGGATTTGTCCTTTCATTGCATTCCTTAATGTAAATTTCGATTGCAGGATTCCTATAATAGGGGGCAAGGAACTGAACTTGCATCGGCTTTTTGTGGAGGTAACATCTCGAGGTGGCATCGAGAAGGTAGCATGAAACTTCTTTTAGTTGTGTGGTTTTTTTTTCTTGAATAGTTTTGTTCATAAACTGTGTTAATGGATGGATTCGGGTTAAATTTCAGTATGCACATGAACATAATTCCTGAATTGATGCATGGAAAGTTTTCTGAAAGACTATTTATAGCTGCCATGAAACTAAAATGCCTAATGAAGTCATCATATAAAATCTTTCCAGATAATTAGATCATCTGGAATCTATATTCCTTGAGTTTCCAAACAACTAAAAGCTTATCTGTGCATGTATGTTTCTAAAAGATATCATTGCTTCATCTTCCTTTGGATACTTGAAACTGCTTCTTGTTTCTCTAACAAGGTTATTACAGCTGCGATGTCAAAATGATATGTTTCCTGCATGTTGTTCTCTTATAATGTTTTTCAAATAATGCCTTTTAATTGCCTGATTTTGCACAAGTCATTAGCTGGTAATATTGAATAATGATGAAGATGTTACCTGATTGAGAGTGTAACTGAGGTTGTTTTTTAAAGTGTTTTTCATTCAGAAATGCATCAAAATGATTTTTTTAAATAAATAAAAAATTATTTTTGATATCAGGAAATGAAAATGATCTAAAAACATCAAATATTTTTAATTTAAAGTAAAAAATAATTTATTTATTTTTCAAAAACACTTTTAAAACGCAATGCTAAACAGGACCCTCTACTAGTTTCAAAACTTAATGTCCAAAATGTTACTTTATGTCAAAGTGGAATCTAATTGTTTCTAGGAAGAAGTGGATTAAATTTACTTGAGGATTGAATAATGATCTCTAATGATGAAAGAGTAGATTGTTTCTATAACATCAGCTATGAATTCGCACAGTTACATTGATTTGCATAATGGATTTGCAGATTATTAGAGAGAGAAGATGGAAAGAAGTGACTGGTGTTTTCAACTTTCCATCTACTGCCACGAATGCATCTTTTGTGCTCCGCAAGTACTATGGTTCCTTGCTTCGACATTATGAACAGCTTTACTACTTCAAAGCTCGGAGTTGGAGCCCTGCCTCTCCTGGTCAGTGCACTGAAGAAACCCCCCTTTTCAAAACTTGATTTGGGTTGTGTTTATATTTCAAAACCATACATTTTTTTGCAGTTCCTTTGCAGAGTTCATTGATATCACAAAGTCCAGCTCAAGTGACCGTGCAGCCGTCACCGGAATACCAAGCTGCCGCGGTCAAGCAACAAACAGCAAACATTGCAGAGCTGCGTAGAGGTGTCTCTCTTCTGTCTTTAAACCTGCTGCTGTCATTTTTCTCCAAGGTTTATCTAGGATTGGAATATTTTCTCAATTGTAATTTAATTGCTGATCTGCTGAAAAATTTGTCAATAAATTGGATACTATGTAGAGAAAATTGAATGTCCAATAGGCTTTGAAAATGGAAGATGCTTTCTGAATATCTTGAGTAGATAAATCTGCTATTTTCTGTAATAAAACAGAATGAAAAAAAGAAAAGGTTGCAGCAATGCATCAGCGACCTCTCCAGGTTTAGTTTCCTACAATTCCCGATGATTGTTTCTTAGATTCAGATGCATCTGCAATCTGATTTTGCCTGCTTGTTATTTCCTTTTACATGTACCTACTTCTAAAATGTAGGTGGTTGAGTTTTCTAATCAAATTCTGCTGTTCTTACTGCTGTAGCAATGCCAGGATCATCTGCAAATTCTCCAGTGATAGGGGTAATTGATGGGAAATTCGAGAGTGGATATCTTGTTACTGTGACAGTAGGTTCAGAGAAACTCAAAGGTGTTCTGTATCAGGCGCCGCCGCAGAACCAATCATGGCAAGTGCCACAGCCTCGTAGGGTGCCTGCCAACAATAGTGGTAACACACAAGCTGTGCCAGGTACACGACGGCGCCGCAGAAAGAAAAGTGAGATAAAAAGAAGGGACCCTGCTCATCCAAAACCAAATAGAAGTGGCTATAATTTCTTCTTTGCTGAGCAGCATGCAAGACTCAAACCACTTTACCCCGGAAAGGATAGAGAGATCAGTAGGATGATTGGTGAGCTATGGAACAAGATAAACGATTCCCAGAAAGTGGTAGGAAATTCTTACATCTTATGCATGATTCCATTTCCTTTGTGCCATTTCTCCTGATTAACCTTCTGAGCTCATTGATCTCTCTGCGGACCAGGTTTATCAGGACAAGGCTCTTAAAGATAAAGAACGATACAAGATAGAAATGGAGGGTTATCGGGAGAGATTGAGAACTGGTAAAGTTATTACCGATGCAGCTCCCACTGCAGCAGTGGTTACCAGGTAAAGATTCCGAGATGGTGGAAGTGAATGTTATCACTGGAGGGGGCTCTCCTCAAAATGATTGCAGTTCCGGTGAGAGTGATTCTGAAGATGATAGAACTGCAGCGAAAGATTTGGACATGGAAGCATCTCCAGTTGAGGGACTGGGTGCTGATTCCGGCGACATGGACGTGGAAGAGACTTCAGAAAATGTTAAAGATGAGTTTCCGGCCACTGGGAAACTCGGAGACTACTGTACAGATCCCTGGAAGAAAACATAAATGGCGACGAAACATTGACATTCTCTGTCATGAAGTAGGATTTACTCTTTTGATCATGTAGATTTACTTCTTTATGATATAACTACATGCGATAGTTTTTATAAACCTTTTTAGTTTTGTTAATTGTACTAGAACTCGTTCCTTTCGTTTCTCGAAGCCTGCATGCTATGGAAGGTGGTAATGTTAGTATGATGGTGTAGGGCGGAGCAGAAGTTGAATCTTATCTCTGACAGTTTTGTAGTCAGGAGAAATTTTGAAGCATTTGCTGAACACTCTGATGTTCATGCAAATTTATCTATACCGTTTTGATTTATAAATACCGTTTTGATTGGTGTTTTTATTTTTTCAATTGAATTTCAGTTTTGTGTCATTTCTGTGTTGTATATATATATATATATATTTAAAAATAAGATAATAAATGATTTTTTTTTGAATAAAATTATGAATATATATAATAGTATGAGAATGTTATCATTAATCTTGTAAATTTATTGTATTTTTTATTATTCTGAAATTTTAATATAATATATATAAATATATAAAGATATTTTTTTTTATAAAATTTTATTTTCAATCTAATGATCGGATTAAAAGATATGATTGATATTGTAGAATTATTTATTATTTTAAAAAAAATATTATTTGGTCGAAACGGAATGAGCATAATAAAACTGAAATGTTTTGTTGATATTTGACTAAAAAATCTAGAACAGATCAGAATTTAACTTGAGATATGAAATGTTTGGTTCAAATTATCCAGTGTCAACCTCTGCTCAAACTTTCATTTCCTGGACTGATATTTTTTGAATGTATGATAGGGATATGATTCATTACTGATTACTTTATTATTAAAATATTTTTTTAAATAATAAATAATTTTATAATATCAATCATATCTCGTAATTGACCCACCATGAGATTGAAATTAAAATTTACGAGGAGTCTCTTGACATATCTATATATCTTATGTTAAACTTTCAGAGCAATTAAAAAATATAATAACCTTGTGAGATTGAGATTGATAATGATATTCTCATAATATTATATATATTCATAATTATTTTCTGTAAAGTTATTTTATTATGTTTTTTTAAATTAAATTTGAACAATTCTAAATAATTTTATTTTTAAATTTGAATTTTTTTTTAATTTAATATATTTAATTATAAATATTACAATTTAAAACATTGAGTAAGCCTTGTTGTGAATTTACAAGTGGGCCATCTTTTCCCTTGGTAACTTGAGAGTCAAGTGTAGCTGCATTCGTAGATCCTACTTACTGCATTAAAGGATTGCATTTAAAAGCCAGGTCGCATCACTTAAATGCCTGCTGCAATAATCTGCACCTTCAAAAACTATTTCATTTTGAGTTTATCTTCAACATTAAAGTGAATTATGGGGAAAGTAAATTCCGATGTTTAGCAGTGTTATGGAAAATGAAATGGAAAACATTTTCCAGTGTTTGTTTGTGTTATGGAAAATGAACTGGAAAATAAATTTATTAATAAATTAATTTTTTTTTCAAGTTTATTAAAATAATGAGGAACAAATCTTACAAATTAAAAAGTTGAATGAGAATGAAATTGAAAAAAAATATAATTTCATAAATTATCTCAAATAAAATAAATAATAATCAAAATAATAGAGATCAAATCTAAAAAAATTTAAAAAAAAATGAAAGGTGAATAAATTAAAATAATAATAATTAACATTTCATAAATTATTTCAAATAAAATAAGTAACAATAAAAAAAATGAGGACCAAATTTGATAGATAAAAAATTTCAATAAAAAAATGATAAGAAAAAAAAGCAAATAGCAATTATAAACAAATAAGGACCAAAATTAATATAAAAATTAAATTTTAAGAGATGGAATTGAAAAATAAATATTCAAAACAAATTATATATAGCAATCAAAAGTTTGAGGATCAAATTTGATATAATCAGCAAATAATGACATTTCTAAATTTTTCACAACTTCCAGAAAGTGTTTTCCGCCCAAATTTTCCGGAAAACACTTTCCTGAAAACCAAACTAAATTTTTCTTTTGTAAAAAGTGTTTTTCGTTGACCAACTTTTGAGCAAATAAACAGAAAGTTTTGAAAGTGGTTTTCGAAAGAATTTGAAACAACCCATTTAGTGTTTTCAATTTCATTCGGAATATTTCAATTTTAAAGTGTTCGGTGTATTATTTTGAGATTATATTGTTTAATTACACATAATTAATAGATCATATTAATGTTTTCAATTTCATTAGGAATATTTCGGTTTTGAAGTATTCGGTGTATTATTTTGAGATTATATTGTTTACATATAATTAAATATATTAATTAAAATTTTTTTTAATTGAAATCTATAAGTTAGATTGTTTTGAACTGTGCAATTTAATCTAAAAAAAGACACAATAAAATAATTTTTCTGAACAAAATTATGATAGTGTATAATATTATGAGAATGTCATCATTAATGTCGCAACCTTATTATATTCTCTTATTGATCTGAAATTTTAATATAATATATATAAATATGTCAAGAGACTACTCTTAAAATTTCATGTCAATCTAACGGTCGGGTTAAAATATATAATTGATATTATAAAATGATTTATTATTTAATAAAAATACTATTTGGCCGAAATAAAACGGCCAAATTATTCCGAGATATTTCAACCTGTACTTGACTGAAAAATCAGAAATGAACTAAAATTTAAACCGAAATAAAAACAATACTATTTTTTTTATTTTCTTAATCGATAAGAAACATTTAAATAAATAATAAATAAATAATAAATAATTAAGATGAAACTAAATTTACAACCGTGGATCATTTATGGATCATATGGCTCAAAATCTAGAAACCCAGTAATCTAAAAAGATCTTGAGTGGTCAAAATATTTGGTCTTACTTTATCTGAAGTTAAGTTCATTGGCTGGGAGCCATTAATATCTGCAGGTTGCTGTACTATATAAACCTACAGCAAGCTGTACCCATGATCGATCTTTGACGTGTGATGCAAGATAGCCCAGCAATACATAAACCTGCTAATCTATCATAGATCGTACTGTTTACTTGATTTATTTTGGAATAAAAAATATTTTTAAAAATAAAAGCCTATAAATACTATAAAAGAGGCAATTATTCCTCATAATAAATAGTAAACTTGTCCTACACCCTTCGTTTATGTTAGTAAACCCCATCTTCAAATATTTGTATCAGCAGCCTCCTCCTCATCATTAGCGAGACAATGGGAATTATTGAAATAGGTAATGAAAACATATATATATATATATATATATATATATATATATATATATATATATAGACTAACTATGCTACCAAGGTCCTTCAGCACATGGAAGAGCAAAAAATGATTAAATCGGAAAACAAAAAAAAAATAATAGAGAAAAAAATAATCATTAAAAAAAACTGATTAAACTGATTATAGTGGTTTTAAAAACTTTCGGGTCTAGTTTAGTTTTGGTTTTTTAAGCTAAAACTGGCAAACCAAAAAATAAAAAACAAATCTAGTTCAGATTAAAAAATACTAAGGTTCAAATTATTATATCTAATTTTATTTTGGTGAAATACAAGAAGGGAAATACCTAGTTAAAGTTAAAAACTTGAGGCGTATTTGGGCATTGTCCTTATGGATATTTTTCCAACAATAAGGTACCTTTCATGATTTTACAAGTTTTTCCTTAGCAAAAGATGATATAAGAAAAACAGTTTGAAAAGAAAGAAGATCAATAAACTAAAAGGAAAAAATATTTCGGGTTGTTTCTTGTTTGAAAAAACAACATGATATTTATAGACAATCATGCTTAAATTTATTATGAAATTAAAATAGTTGTTATAACAATTTAAAATATAGCTGTTAAGAAATTAAGTTATTGTGACAATTATAACTGTTGAAAAAACTAAACAAAATATGGTTTAGATTTATGGCTATTAAAAATAAATTTTCAACTGTTACAATTATTATGATTTAAGTTTAAAGGTCATCAAAAAATATTTTAACAAAAGGACAAATTTTAGAGGCTATAAGTGTTGTCTCACATGCACGGGAGTGTATCAGAGGTTTTCCTCTTACTCAACTCATACTTATGTGAGCGAGCTCACTCTATTTCCTTTGTAGGTTACTATCTCATTTCAAGTTTTATTATATAAACACTTGATGAAAGTCTTCCTTCTCTAATATAGGATAGCAAGTCTGATATATACTCTTTGTACTCAAAGTATAATACCCTCATTGGCAACTCTCATCTTTTGTCTCATTCAAGGGTAAAATAATTACTTAATTGTTCATGAACAAATTAAAATATCTAAAATACCCTTGCCTCGTCAATATTTTTTTGTAATTCTAAACAACTAGTTAATGACAACAGGTGCAATGGAAAAGTCAAAAAATACCTCCAAAACTAACAATAACTTTTCATGGACTGAAAGACACAGTGGTAATTACATTGTTATAATCCACAATAAATAACATCTAGAAATATTGAAAAACATCAACATGTTTTATATATATATATATATATTACTTAGAGCATATAGTAATTAATATTTGTTTTCTATCATATTATTTTTCATTCCATTCTTGGTGCGGTTGAGAATATTGAAGAATGAACTCCTGCCTTGAACATGGAGAAAACATTGATGTCCATTGGCTCACTGCTATGTGACCCAGATCCATTGAAAGACTCGACAGAAACGATAGGAGAGGTTGACAACATGAAAGCAAAAGATTAATGGAGATCTTTATATGACATTCTTTTTCTATTTTACTAGACACTGCCCCCGCGCTTCGCCGCGGGCGGCACAATATTTTTTTCAATGTAAAAAATATTAATTATGTGTATTTTTGTATTATAATATAAATTTAGCTAAAATAATAAATTTGTGTAGAATTCATGTCAAGTGCAAGTTTTCTATAAAATATATGATTTTAAAATCGATATAAATTTGTTTGTTTAGTAGTTTCAAACGAAATAACCAGCATAAATTTATCATCATCATTAAAAAAGCAAGAAAACTAGGATATCTGAATTATTAAGTTCACTGTATTAAGATTAGTTCATTTTATAATTCAATTTAAATCAAACAAAAATAAAATATAAATTGTGAAAATACCTACAATAATCAAATAAAAAAAATATGTTGTTAATTTTCTATCAACAAAAAGACGAAAACATAGATTGAAAATTCATCCTGACGTTATTGCCATTATCATTGTTATTAAAGCTAAAATTATTACTAACATTACTGCATTACTGCCAAAACAATTAAAATAATTAAATTACCATGAAAAATAAAAAAAAAAGCAAAAGATTTTTATAAAAAAACAATAACTAAAATTATCATTATTATTGCATCAATAATAAAATCATAAAAATCATATAATCTAAAGAATAAATAAAGAAACAGAAAACCAAAAAAAAATGAATAAAGGGAAAAATAGAGTAATATTACTTTTAAAATGATCACCGATATAAATTAAAATTTCAGGAAAATCTTTAAAAAAAATCAAAAGATTTTTATAAAAAAATAATCACTAAAATTATCATTATTATTGCTCAAATAATAAAATTATAAAAATCATCTAATCCAAAGAACAAATACAAATAAAAGTGAACAAAAAAATGTATAAGGAAAAAAAATAAAAAATAATAATAAATTGGTTCGGAGATTAGTCGTGGTGTGTCCACGCTGGCCTGGACACCCCGATTATCAAAAAACAAATTTGGTCTGAGGAGCAGTGGTGGTGCACTTGAGCTGGCCCGGAGATCATGATTATAAAAAAAATATATAAGTGAAAAAAATGTATAAGTGAAAAAAAGAGCTTAAGTTGGCTGAGAGACCATGGTTACCAAAAAATGTATAAGCGAAAGAAAACACAAAAAAAGTATAAGCGTGAAAGCACTGTAGCAATCCATATTGTTTTTAAAAAAATTCGGCTCAAAAATTAGTCGTGGTGTGCTTAAGCTGGTCAGAGATCCCGGTTATAAAAAAAATGCATAAGTGAATAAAAAAGTATAAAAAAAAATGTACCAGCAGGAAAGCATTTTAGAACAAAAATGCGGGTCCGGGGATTGTCGTGGTATGCATAAGTTGGCCTGGACACCTTGGTTATCAAAAAAATTTGGATATGGAGATTAATCGTGATGCATTTAAGCGAGCTCGGACACCCCGATTATTAAAAAACAAAAAACAAAAAAATATATAAGTAGAAAAAGAAAAAAATGAAAAAAAATATAATAAGGGAAAAATACAAAAAAAGGCAAAAAAAGAAGAAGCAAAAACGGAGGAAAAAAAAAAGAATAATTAAGAAAAAAAAAGCAAAAAAAAAAAAGCAAACGAAAAAAGAGAGTAGCTAATCATAAAAAAAAAGCAGAAAAAAAATAGAAAAACAAAGCTAAAAAAAAGCAAAAATACTGTCGCAATCCACAGTGCAAATACTCTAAGTGCACAGTGCCATCAACAGGGAAAACCCCACGGCATTTAGATATTAGTTAATTTTCCTGTAATATTAGTTTATTAATATATTTAATTCCACCTATTATTTATTAAATGATTTTCATTTCGGCCTTGGATGGCTAGACCTTCTGTTTATTTCTCGTGGGAAGACCTCGCAAAGTCATATTTGTAGTTTGGGATGATATCTAATGGTTGAGCCTCTCTTTTTTTTTACATCCCACAATGTTTTTAGGCCTTTACACCTTTTAATATCCAACTTTTTTTTAAGAAGGATTATAATTATAATTAAATTATAAGAAACTAGGGAGAATATTATTCTTCATGTTATTATTCACTTTATCATAATTGATTGTGTATTTTTATAGTTTCCTTTTCATTTTAGTCATTAAACTTTTTTTTTCACTGATTACATAATTTTGTGGACTAATTGAAAGCTAATTGTTTTTGTTTTGTTAGAGAACCATAAATTTAAAAAGATAGAGTATTGATATGAAAAATAAGGAGAAAATAGATATTCTTTAAAAATTAACTAAAAAAACTAACTTTTGTCCTTAAAGTTTGCAACATACTGATTTTCATCCCTTTAGTTTTTTCACTTTTCAATTTAAGAGCAAAACTTTATTTTTTTTTTATTTTTTGATCTTCAGTTTGAGGGAAAGATACGTAGTAAATATTAAACTATAAAAATATAGTTTTAATATCTTGTTAATTTCTAATTGAGCAACATAATTTGTTTTGGTTTGATATTTGTAGGTTTATCGTGATCTCAAATGATTATCCTAATATTTAGTTGGTTATTAATTTAGTGATTTTTTTACTTGTCATATAATTAAATAAAAATTATATATAGAAAAATTATTGAACTTGATTGAGCCCATGACCCAAATCAAGAGGTTGGTTGGTTAACTTTAATTGATAAAAAATTGGGTTTCATAACTTGTCTCGGTTACAAAAATGATTATCAATTTATTTAATTAAATGCATACATAAAATCCTCAAGTTGAGTTCGAGTTTTTTATGTCAAAAAATGCGTAGGGAAATTTCATTGTATTTTTTTTCTATTTTAAAAATAAATTTATCTAATATGCAACAAAGCTTAGATTAAATAGGTAGTGCAAATCTATTTCCAAAAGTCATTATAACAAAATAGTGAGAAAAACAACACATAGAGGTAAACATTAAACATTTTTGTTAATCCAAACTCTAAATGTGATTTTAGTTTTTTAGTTTATGAATCAATTCAAGATAAAATAAATAAATGAATAAAGAGTTTACCTAATGAGATCATAGTTTTATAATTCTTTAATGTTATATTATATATATGAAAGACTTATCATGAGTATCCTACAATTTATTTATTTTATACTTTACCTATATAGTTTTGAAATTATAAAAAAAACATTTTGAACTTTATATATTCATAACACGTTACATAACATAAAAAAAGATTAAATTATTTATGACTGTAATTATATTTTATTTAAAGATTAAATTTTTTATGAGGGAGTTTTGGTGTTTTCACGTAGTTTTTTTTTTTAAATTTTAAATAAAAAATATTGTTGGTACATATTCATCACTCATCAACAAGTGAATGAAATTCGTGTCATCAACAAGTGAATGAAATTCGTGTCATTCAAGCGACATGTATGACATTAACTAGTGGCCAAACTTGACTATCCGTTAGGTAAAGTGCATAATTGTCCTCTTTTTTTTTTTTCTTTCAGTTTCAATCTCATTCTTTTAGTTTCGTGTTCTGTTCTCGTTCCTCTTATAGATATTTTTCATTATAAAAACAAAATTAGTCCTTTAATTCCAATTTTTCATATGTTTTGTTTTCATTTTAGTCTTTATTCTTTTATTAAATTTTTTCCTCTTTTTTTAAAAGAATTTTGGCTTTCAATTTAATCCTTTTTTTGTTGTTTAATTTCTTTTCAATTTGACCCTCATTCTTTTGATTTCTTTTTTCTTTTTTTACACCTTTTTTTCAACTCAATTCAACCTTCCAATTAAAAACTCTTGTTTTCCCTCTCATTAAATTTATTATTATTTCACCCTCTTTCTTTTAAAATTCTTTTGTGTAATTGATTTTTCTTCTTCTAATTTTATCTTTCAATATTTGATTTGTTAGGGTTTTAGCATCATCCAATCTTATCATTCCGCATTAGTTTTTTTTTTTTAAAATATTAGTTTTGATATTATTTTTAATTTTTTTATATGGGTTTATTTGGATTTCATGATCTAGATCACAAGTTTTACATATCTTTTTACAATACAAGTTTTTTTTTAAAAAAAAATTGTTTATGTTTGATTTTTCAAGATATTGTTTTTATTCATCCATAACTTTTTTTTTTTGTTTTATACAAATGAATTTTATTTTTGAAAATAATTTTTTTTCTTTTTAATAATATTTCTTATATGTTTAGTCCTGCGGGTTATTAAGTCATATTTATTTGTGTTTATCTTTTATGTCGCAATTATTTTACAATGTGAACTGTTTTTATTAATTTAAATAAATAAGTTTAATGAATATAGTAGAGTGAATGTCTTATTTTCTGTGACTAAATATATTGATTTATATTCATCTCTTAATTTTCATGATTTTTTTTTGGATATTGTTAACGAGTTTTTTATTTTATTTATATAGATGATTATCAATTTATTTAATTAGATACTTGCATAGATTTTTTTTTTAATTTATACTTAGAACTTTTATGTAAAAAAGCATATTAAAATAACTCAAAAAGTTATAACTCGATGAAGAATGGGTTAGATATATAGCTAGTTATATATATATATATATATATATATGTTTGCTATACTATAAACCTCATAATCACATGGAATTCTATCAATATACAATGCCCGACCAAAAATATAAAAGACCATGCTTATAAAAGGATTGCCCGGCCCCACAGATGACACCATGTATTTTTCCATCTTCGAGATGGCCCTTTGACTTTGTAATAAAAAACTTCACATTCCCAATTTGGAAGCTAATCTCTAATTCCAAAACTCATGATTCATGAGAAATAATTCATTTAAATATATCAAAAATATGTTTTTAAAATTATATAAGAAGAACATTCAGTCTGTATAAATTTGATGATGACGATACACGCAAACACACCCATCAAATTTATATGGCCCATTTCTAAAATTCGAGAAAAACATAAACTGAAAAATCATGCATGATAAGGAACATTAGAACAGTAAAGATAAGGAAGAAGAAGAATAAACCCTGTAGAGCTAGAGAACATCAATAATTAAGCAAAAATACAAATTTTAAGCAGCAGATTACATAGAAGATCCTAAAATCTCAAATGAAAGAAAATTAATCTTTATGTAGACAATCTTCACGTCATACTAATTAAATGAGAGAATGGGTAAGAAAAAGTTCATGAATCAGAGACTAAAAGAGCTTCCCAGATCATGTCCATGTCCAAGGAAGGCATTCTACTTAGCTGAACAGCGTCAATATCCGACGCTACAAGCTCTTGACCTTTCCTGTTCTCCATCACTTCACCTCCAGTTTTGCCTCCTACCTCAAATTGCCGCTCTTTTCTTGCTGTATTCTGGCTCGGACCTTTGAGTTTTTTAGCATCTGAATCATGCACATTGATCTTGTTTGGTGATGGCGGTGGTGGATGATCGCTGATATGCTTATTTTGATCGCCGGAAATGTTGTTGCCTTGTGAGATTGCTTGTAGCTTTGATTGAAGAAGGGCAGCTGTGGTTCTGTTCAATGAATTAGACTTGAGCTGATGCTTAAGATCTGGGAAATTCAAATGCGCGTAGTCTCCACGTAACATGTAAGCTGCAGTGTCGTAAGCAATGGCGGCTTCTTCTGCTGTGTCGAAGGTCCCTAACCAGACCCTCGTCCGGTTTCTCGGTAACCTAATCTCTGCAACCCATTTTCCCCAGTGCCGTTGCCTCACTCCTCTGAACAGCTTTCCCGGCGAGGTTGATGCCGATGAAAAAGAAGGCTTCTGGTGGTGGTTCTGCAGTGTTCTGCCCGTGTATTTCATCGGCTGTGTCTTCGTCGTGCTAAGCCAATAGTCGTTAAACCCTTTGGTGGAATAATTTGCCAACGTCTGGTTGATTTTGAACCATTCATTACTCGGCTGGAAATGAATTTGGTCGAGTTGAGGCATGGAAAATGAAATGTTTGGAAACAATGACATGGCAGGTTCACATCTTTGATCCTTGCAAGGTGGATCGAGAACTTGTTTGGATGGATCTAGCAACGAAGCTGCTGCTGGTTCCTGCAAAAACAAGGTTAAATTTGGGGGGTTTGCTGTGTTTGATAACGAAGATGGAGAAGGAGGCTCAGGTACTTGAGCTTGGTTATTTAATGTTGGAAAAGATTCCAAGAAATTCACAGGAATGGAGCTTTCTTTGATAGTTTGAGCGTTGATAGAATTCAATCCTGACATAAAAAAACTTTCATGATTATGTTTGACAGCACCCTGTTTACCGATTCCAGGGATGTTTCCGATCAAACTGGTACCTGAAACCCGATCATCTGCCGAAGAACAAGATTCGGAACTCGAAAATAATCTTTCCGACGACGAACGCGACGGCGATTTCATGCCACCGTTTCCATCCCCGTCGCGACCCCAGTTGGTTGGATCACCAAAATACTTCGAGCCTGTTGCCATTCCATGAAAACTACTACAAGCTGCCAGTTTCTTGTGCATGAAGGTTTCTATTTTTGGAAACTGTTCCTCCATACCGGTAATTACTTCTGTTTGATCGACAAGAACTCCAAAGAGATAGAGAAATGATTCAATGGAAGCTCCTCCACAATATATATTTATGCTAGAGCAACCATCATGTCAGACAGTAACACGTATTTTGCCAGGATTTATTAAAAAATAAAAATGATAATAATAATTATTCCGAGGAGCTTTACTTTATGTAAAGGGAACTTAACAGCCTGAGCCAGATCTCTACTTGTTCGGAAAGAATAAGCTCACCACCTTCCATTTAGTGCTTTCCATTCCCGATGTTTTGTCAATACCCAATCAAAACCTGACAGCTCAGTGCTCCTTTGGTGACCTGTCTTCAAGGGTTTCCGGTGTGGTTGAATATTCTAACATGAAAGCGACTCTATAAACCTTTATTTATTTTTTATTTTTAAGGCATATATGTTTGTGTTCTTTTCAGCAATGATCATGTGATTTTCCCAATCATCCACATGTTCTTTCTTTTCTCCGGCACCCTTTTACTTTCTTCGTGGAATTTGAAAGTGAGATTTGTGCTAATTTTTAAACAAGAAATTTACTCCTTCTGATAATCACCACCACATTAGTATTAGGCAAGAGATCATGAAACGGTATTAGATGCCTAGCTAATTCAGCTTGTGTTTATATATGGATTAACAAAGTTGGCCAAGCTAAGTCTTGATCAGAGCTGTTAGTTTCGTTCTGTTTTGACTGAAACGGCTGAAATGTTCTGGTTTCGTTCTGCCCGTTTCGTTTCGGCCAAATAGTATTTTTTTAAAATAATAAATAATTTTACAATATCAATCATATCTTTTAATATGACCGTTAGATTGAGATGAAATTTTACGAGAAGTCTCTTGACATATTTATATATGTTATGTCAAATTTTCAGAGCAATCAGAGAATGTAATGATCTTGCGAGATTGATGATGATACTCTCGTAATATTATATATGTTCATAATTTTGTTTAGAAAATTATTTTACTGTGTCTTTTTTTAGATTAAATTGCACAAGTCTAAATAATTTTATTTTTGGATTTGAACTATATGTGTGAGTGTGTGTGTGTGTGTGTGTGTGTGTGTGTGTGTGTGTATAAACATTACAATCTCGAAACGGCGCGCCGAAACGCTTCGAAACTGAAACATTACGTTCTAAAAAACAAAACACTAACCGAAACAGAATTGACAACAAACTTGGTCTTGATTGCTAAATACAAAGATAACGATGGAAAACCACCACTGGTGTGTTCTGGAAAATCAAAGGTCTGCTTCATTAATGTCAATATATATTATCATCATCAACACATCATTATCTTTGTACAGGCCTTGCTTTGAAATCGAAAGAATAATTATGTTTATAAATGAGGAAATCAACATGTCTATCTTCTTTAATTTCTCAGTTTTTGATGAACATTGTCGTGGTTGTCTGCAGTCCTCTCATCAAGCCAGCACGTCCAGCCAGTGCCAGAAACTACTGCAAGGAAGGAAGAACACACCTACTAGAATTAAAGATAGAGATTCCAAAGGGATTGTTGTTTATCACTTTTTAAAAGTTTTGATTTAATTATTTTGTGTCCGAGTTCCTCCAAATAGTGTCGTTGTTATTTTATAGAGCAAGCACATGGTCCTAGGGCTAAAAAAAACCTATGTTTGGTCAATGATCATTGGTAAGTAGCTAGCCAGCCAGATCCATGAAACAATGTTTCTCCACCGTTGCCTTTCCCCCATTTTCCTTCCTGTCAAGCAGACTTTTTTATTGCTTCCTGCATTTTGGGCCTCAAAACAATAAAACAAAACGGGAATGATAAGAGGCATCTTTGCACTTTTAAAGAAAAATTCGGTCATGCATGTGGAACAAACATTTGGTTTGGTATGTGGGTTTTCGGAACAGTTTACATGTACCTTGACTAACTTGTGCGTTTAAAGTTAACAACCAGTTAAAATCTTCGTGCGTGCACTTTGACTAATCTAACTGGTCACAAAACAGGAATGATAATAGGCATCTTTGCACTTTTAAAAAAAATCTGGTCATGCATGTGGAACAAACATTTGTTTTGGTATGTGGGTTTTCATAACAGTTTTTTCGGTCAATTTATATGTACCTCGACTAGCTTTGCAAGAATGATAATAGGCATCTTTGCACTTTTAAAGAAAATTTGGTCATGCATGTGGAACAAACATTTGTTTTGGTATGTGGGTTTTCAGAACAGTTTTTTCGGTCAATTTATATGTACCTCGACTAGCTTGTAAGTTTAAAGTTAACGACCAGTTAAAATCTCTCGTGTACTTTGACTAATCTTACTGGTTTTAAAGTTAATGATCAGTTAAAATCTCTAGCTATCCTGACTGATATGGAACTCAAACTAATGATTTATGAAAAGGAAATTTCATTTAAATTCAGTTTATATGTACCTAAACTAGCTTGTAAGCTTAAAGTTAACGACCGTTAAAATCTCTCGTGCACTTTGACTAAATTTACTGGTTCTGAAGTTAATAATTAGTTAAAACCTCCAGTAATCTGATTGATATGAAACTCAAACTAGTGATCTATGAAAAAGAAAGTTAGGGCTAGAAAATTCAGGGCATGACGAGTTTAGCCGACCCTTATAATACTTGGAACAGACATGAACATCTGGTAGATGAAAAATACCTAATGAAGAGAGCACGTACTCTTCTAGTGACCTTCCTTGTTCTACTTCCCTTCCACCACTACGATCCCTCATCTCATCGACAAGCAAACTAAAGTTTTTGATTCGGCAGTGACTGCTGCTACATGACTGGAATCGCCAGCTCACACAAGTTCTGCGCATCTGTTTTCTGAATAAAGAAAGAATTCGAAGCTGATCAGGCTATGGAAGCAATTACCAGACCTAACTATGCCTATCAGATATGTTAATTTACTGTACACACACATGCAAGTGTCGTTAATGGCACTGCCTTCCAGTCTTCCCTTATACAATTAATAAATAATATTCCTTCATTTGCGGTCTGATGTAGGAGATCAGGTCTGAGAGATAGATAGATAGATAGAGAGAGAGAGAGAGAGAGATTTGTCCTTGGTTCATTGGCAATTTCTAAAATCCTGGTCCTTAATCTTCATCAGCACTTCTCTCATAAGCCTTGTCGGTCAGGTCTTCGGACTTTAGATAACAGCTTAAATTTTTAGATATGATGATTTTTTGATGTGATATTTGAAGTTTATTGACCTTGTGGTCACGAGTTTGAATCTTACCACCTCAATTCTATTTGATAAAAATCAAGCACGTGATAGTATGAGTATGTGCAAGTTTCAAGCCTGAAAGATTTTCACTTGAGGAGTGTGTGTTAAAGAACAATATAAATCATATTCTAGAACCTCATCTAGCAGCTTAAATTTTTAGATGTGATGGTAATGATATAATTATCAAATAAAGAATTGCGCTTTTAGAAGTTTAAGCTGACCGTAAAAAAAATGGATTTTCATGTTAAACATGGTATAAAACTTTATAGCCTTGTGGGTTAAGTTATAAATCATATTTTTAGAGCTCATCTAACAACTTAAGTTTTTAAATGTGATGGTTCCTTAACATGGTATTAGAATCTTGTTGATTTAACGATCACGAGTTCAAATTTCACCATTTCCATCATATTTTGGGTGGAACATAAAATATGATAATTCTTTGAATTAACAGATAAAAAATTGCGCTTTTAGGAGTTTAAGCTGACCATAAAAAAAATGGATCAACATCTTCGTGTCTTGTGCAACTACTCGATCTTAAAACTTGACTAGATAACTTCCCTTTTGCTTTTAATCTTTTCTACTTTTTATCTTTTTAGGGTTCTCAAAAACTTCTTTCAGCAAGCAATCCATCCCTTGGATCGCCACTCTTTCAGGCTAAGCAGCCCACAGATCATTCGTAAATATTCTAACCTGACCCACAGTTTAAAGCTAGAGAGATACGAATAACACACAGAAAAGGAATACGAGTGTAAAAGATAAAAAAAAATGAATGATCAAAGTTGTGTGCGTCTATGATTATCTTCTTGGGCAAATGATTCTCTATTTTGTCTTACACCACCAGCTCTTCCTTTTCTTTCCTACCTTGAATAGAAGACCTAGCTAGCTTGTCTAGGACGAGAATCTATCTTTATATCAAGAACATCGATCCCTCATTACAGCTATATATATACTCATCTTCATCATCATTGATTCAAATTAAACAGAAAAATTAGAACAATATCAATGGTTTTAATAGATGGCTGGATAATTCCATTCATCTCTGCAGACCAAAGTTGTCAATTTCATTTTGGTTGGTGAATTATGTTTTTTTAATTGGAACAGAATATTTTGGTTTTGGAGTATTTCAACGCGTTGTTTCGGAGTTGTACTGTTTATGTGTGTATATATATAATTAAATATATTAATTCAAAAATAAAATTTAGTTCCAATCCAAATTTATTTTTATTTAGAATTGTGCAATTTAATCTATAAAAAAAACACAATAAAATGAATTTTTCTGAACAAAATTATAAACATGTATAATATTATAAGAATGTCATCATCAATTTTGCAAAGTCATTACATTCTCTGATTACTCTGAAATCTTAACATAATATATATAAATATGTCAAGAGACACCTCGTAAAATTTCATCTTAATCCAAACTGATCGGATTAAGAGATATGATTGCTATTATAAAATTATTTATTATTTAAAAAAACACTATTTGGCCGAAACGAAACGTGTGGAACGAAACCAGAACATTTTGGCCGGTATTTGGCTAAAAAATCCGGAATGAGCCGGAATTTAAATCGAGATAAAAACGACGTTGTTTTGTCTCGATTTTTTTAACTAGTACAAAAACATTTCGGCCGCAAGGAATTGCAGCTAACAACCCTTACACCACACAAAATGAAAATTTTCTGCACAAGCATTCAATGTTTTAGCACTCTATGAGTTCTATCTGCAAAACAAAATATGAAATGGGATACGTATGCTGCCAGCAAATCCCTCGAGCAAGATAAATGATTAGAAAATGTTATCTTGTGCTGAGAAAACTATGCTGTACTTGCCCATCTCCTCACGAGTACCATCATGAAACCCACCAATGAACAAGCAAGTTAAAATAAAATTTAGACCTAATGCACTTTTTAGCTACCATATATCTCAAATTAAAATAATAAGCATGATTATCATTGCCCTTGTGTTCATCATCATCATCATCATCTGATTGATTAAAGACAAAGCTAAATGGTGTTGATTATCATAAAAAACAATTGTGGGCAAAGCCGCCGGCCGGCCAGGAATCTAAGACAATGGTTAGGTGGATGAATGAAAGAAAAATCGTAAAGTGTAGAGCAGGCGGCTAGCGAATGGGAAGGCTACACGTGTCAAGATGGTCGTGCTGATATCCATTTTGGACCACTAATCTAATTTCACTTAATTAAAAAAAAAGTTTCATTATAATGGTCATGAAAATGAGATTGGAAGTAAACTAATAAAGTTCATGTCATTATAATGGTCATGAATGTTAGTTAACAGGTAATAAATAAATAAATCCCAAATGCAAGTAATTTATAATTGGGATGAAAATGTTTTTCATACCTAGTAAAGATAGAGGAGTTAATTAGAGATAGCATCACTCCTATTTCATAAATGGGGATCTTAATATTATCATTATTTTTTATACGAGAAAACTTTACTCTTTAAAAAGTGTATTTTGTGGGATCATATAAGCGAGTAAAATCTCGGTTCTCTCAGACTCTTATAAGAGGTGCACGTCTTAACTCAAACTCAAAATCTGTTGTGCAAATCGCAAACCCTCTGTCATCACGCCAGGAACATCTTAATATTACTATTAGTTACAAAATATAAATAAAAAAAGATGTTAAATTTGAGACTTTTAAACCAAAGATCTCGAATTGAAGCTATAAATTAATCAAGTAAAATAGAAATTTCAGAAAAAGGAGATTAATTAGACTACACCCCGTAAGGTTTTGTGGTCCTGATCTAATGAAAAAATAAAAAATAAAATCTTTTAAAAAAAAAAACATTTTTGTTCTACAGAGAGGGCAGTCTGATTCGCTTGGATGGAGCTGTATTTCTGTGGGTATGTTCATTCTCCATTGACACGATGTGCAGTCATGGGATAAGCTTGTTTAACTCAACAATGCATGTCTCTCCAAAATAATGACAAAAAGTCATCCTTTTAAATATAATTTTGCAACAACAACTCCCATCAAAGGGTAGGAAATGTATGTTTTAAGCACTTCGATCATTGACTTCTCTTCTTCTTCTTCTTCTTCTTCTTCTTTTTATATATATATATAGAGAGAGAAAGAGGGTTTGTTTTTAATATAATGAATTGAAGTATTTGTTTAATGTTGCGTTTTAAAAATATTTTGAGAAAAAGTGAAAACAATTTATTTTTATTTTGTTTTTAATTTTTATTTTTGTATTTTTAAATCATTTTTAAAAATATATTATTTTAAACAATATTTTTTTTTGAAAATCAACTTTAATCATAGACCGGAAACATGTTGATGGAAAAGGATGTTTTTCTAGGAAGTGTTTTGGGAACTGAAAATAGCATCTTCCAAAATAGATAGCTAGGTCAAGTAGAGCATGGAATAAGATGTATGTTTGGGAATGTTTTATTTTATGTTGTTTTTATGATTGTTTGAGAATATAGTTGAGGTGACTTTTGAAAATACTTTTTTGTTTAGAAATATATCAAAATAATATTTTTTAAAAAATCATTTTTGACATGAACATATAAAAATAATCTAACAATATATTTTTTTAATTTAAAAAAAAAATAAAAAAAATATATTTTTTAAAAACTCAACACCACATAAGGAATTGAGAATGTAGCTGAAGCTTTTATAAATAAGTATGAATTATGATGCCCTTGAGAGAAGTGGCGTGAAGGTCATCGCAAGTTAAACTCCACCATATCAGACTTTTGGTGATTTTTAGGAAATAAAATATATTTTTAATTCATTTCAAACATACCTTTCACACTTAAATCAATATATTTATTAAGAAAAATAATAAGCATCGTCACATCTTGTTTAATTAAGAATTGTAGTAAAGTCAATGAAAATAAAAATGGAATTAGAATTTTGAGATTTTTTTTTAAATTAATGCAGACATTTTTCCTTGTTTGACACCAAACTATGACCTACTTGATTGAGAAGGCAATGCATGCACACATCAAAGTAGATGTAAGCACTTGGAAGTTCATAAATAATTTTATTTTATGTTTTTGGATTAGAGGAGACCTAACTTTTTTTTTAGGTATTCTTTGCGGATCCAGAATAAGCGAATAAAATCCTGGTTGTCCCAGACTCTTATAAAATGAGCATACCCCAACTCGAACCCAAGACTTGCAATGCAGATCTCAAACTCTTTACCACCACGTCACACCTCTTTAAGACTTCATAAATAATTATTAATTGAGGGAAAGGAAACATGGTTTCTCCATAGAGATTATTATAAAAAATAAAAAAAATAATTCAATTAATTTATAAGACAAGCATATGCACTAACATGCTTGATTTTCTTTGTAAAAATCAAATAATTATATATAATTGTCTGATAAATTGAAATTTATATATTTCTTACGAACATGACGTTGGGAAATTATTGGTATGTGGAAGCGATCAAAGCAGCTCAACTTTAGGTACTCAAGAAAGGAATATTTTTTTTTATTATTAATTCTACTCTATCAAGATAAATTATTTAAGTGATTTTTTTATTAAAAAGTTAATTTGTATTTATTCTCATAATAGAATAAAAAGAAAAGGTCAATCAATATATTTATTTATTTTACAATAAAGTTCTTACACTACTGCTTACGTTACTCAGTAGCATACGCCACATGTAGATGTGAAGCATCGCAAGACAGGAAGGATATATTTTAGTGGTCCAAATAGGTTCCATGCCCTACCAATAATGCAAAGGACCAAACTTCATACTTCTTTTTTTCTTTTTTAAGTCATTTTTCATACTCTTAGATGAATTATCGGTTGCTAAAATAAAACATATATATATAATCTTTCTTGCAATCTTTTCTTTAATTTAGAATAAGAGAATAATGTGATCCGATTGCTAAAATCTACTACATCTATCATTACACTTGGATCGAATTTTAGGCTTTTATGAGTTGTTATTTTGAGTTAGCTTAATGAATATGATCTTAAATAAAAGAGTAAGTATTAGTTCAAATTGTTTGGAAAAAAATAAATCTAACCAAACTAATTTTTTTTTTTTTTAGAATTCAAAATCGAGTTGAACTAAGTAAATTTGCCAAATCAATTAGTTTGGTTTGGTTTTTCATTTTATAAAACTAGTAAATCTAGTTTAATTCATAAGGTACAATTAGCTAGAGTTGCGGTGCTCTAGCAATAATTGAACCAAACCTTTTAGTGAATTACCTCTCATAAGATTTGATTGAATTGTGAATTTAGTTTTTGGTGAATTTTTTTGGTTTAATTTGATTTTTTTAATTTTAATTTTTGAAGCCAAAATTCAACCATACCACCAAAGTTTTTTCTTCTTAAGTTCTAACCAAAATTATTCAAAAAAACAAATTCTAAAAACCATTCGGTTTTATTAATCTCAAGTTAGTTATTTTTAGTATCCTTGCATGTCCTAGCTATTTGTAGTGTCTTTTTAGCTTATGGTATCTTATATTT